>CM057225.1:20271718-20796718 GCA_029891385.1 Erythroxylum novogranatense
TTTCCAATGGCTTCAATGGCTCTCACGTGGCCTCTTCTCTGAGAATGGTTTCTCCACAAGACTTTGACTAGGCTGACATCTTATTCTGAGGACCTTTTCTTTGGTGTCAAAATCTCCGAAATCTCCTCGTAACTAAGATCATCTCTCAATTTGAACCTTAGTTTGAATGATATGAGAGGATCAGATCTATATCTCCTCAGCATAGAAACATGAAAACATCATGTATTTGGGACAATTAAGAGGCGATGCCAACCTATGAGCTAGTGGTCCAATCCTCTCAATAATTTCATGGGACCTCATATCTTAGAAGCTCGACACCTTCTTGCTAAACCTCATTACTCCTTTCTAAGGAGATGTCTTAAGAAAACTTTCTCCCGACTTTATATTTTATTTCCTTTCGATTGTTCATCGGTATAGCTCTTCATTCTATCCTCAATTTGTCTTAGCGTTGTTTAACAGTTGACTTTGTCCATTGTCATCTGAGTAACTTTATTATCGGTTTCCTTTCTCTTTCTTCATCCCATCATCATTGGGGTTCTACCTCCTTCCATCTGGTGCTTCATATGGAGCCATCTGAATCTTTCGAATGATACTGATTATTTTAGCCCGAATTCGACTAATGGCAAATGCTCATCCTAAGCTCCTTTGAAATCCATCACACATGCTCTGAGCATTCCCTCACGTGTCGAATAGTCCTCTACGTGACCATCTTTACGGGGATGAAAAGCCGTGTTGAAATTCAATTTAGTTCCATAGTCTCTGTAAGCTTCAGGAATCTGAAGTAGATGAGGGATCTCTATACGGAAAACTATAGAATCTGGAATCCCATGTAAACTATAGAATCTTGAATCCCTGTAATCTCACTATCTCATCAATATACTTCTTTAGCTTGTCTGAGAGAATCGATGCATTTCATTGCGGAAAATGGGGTGAAGCCGTTAACCGATCCTGATAACCTTTATGGCATCGTATGCTTCTAGTCTTGGGCAAACCCATCGAAAAATCCATAGTCACTCTTTGCCACTTCCATAGGAATGGACAATGGCACTTAACTTGCCCGAAGGTGTGCGGTGCTTGACTTGCTGAAACTTAGACACCTTACATACTGCTACATCTCTCTTCATTACTTTCTATCGAAATGCTCTCTTAAATCTTTGTACATCTTGGTGCTACACTGGGTGCATGGCATAAAGTACATTGTGTGCCTCATCCGATATCTCATCCTTCACCTCCTTAACATTTGGAATACAAAGTTTGTTTCTTCTTGTCATGGGTCCATCATCCTCACTACCACTTGATTTCTTGCCCTTACGAATTTCTTCTAGAAGCTTGCAGTTACATATCCTATGCCTTAACTCCACAACGAAACACGCAAATGGTTAAATACACCTATAATTCTCACAATATAACAGAATCATCGGACTCCCGTCAGGAATCCAACACAACAATCCACTTTCAATCCAAACACATTCAATATCTCAATCTCATGCATACATTCTCATATCAATTTATACTCATATGAAAGATACAATTTCTTATCAATCTAAACCTGACGATCATTCATATCCAATCATAATTCGAATTAGATATACCATACTCAAATATATACAATTTGTAATCCTCATACATTCGAAATACATGCTCAAATACATCAATGACAATACTGACCATATACCATATCAATACCAAAATCAACTTTACACAAAATATCGCTATACACATTCAGACAAACAGGTCTTGACCTTCTCTCATCCGAACTCTGCTCATTACGGAGATGGGGATGAAAGGGGGTGACTTAATGACTCGATGGATAACACATTTATAAATTAAAAATAAGCAAAAATCATTTTCATAAACTTTTCCAAAAGGCATTTTTTCAAACTTCGACTTTCCAAACATTTTCCTCGAACCTTTTAATTTTTTTCACTTTTCATAATAAATTTCTATAATTTCATGGTTGGAAATTCACTTTTCATTTCTCAATTTTCTCCCATTTTTATAAATCATAAATCATAAGCAATTTCAAAAATAACATGAATGCAATCATAAAATCACAAATCACAAATCGTAAAATCACAAATCAAACACATAAAACATATCAAAGCGGTTTGGGTCGGTCCAAACGAGCGTCTCACATTCCGCATGCGGTCACATGCGAGCGTGAACGAATACTACACCTTCGCATAGCGGTCCGGAATTATATCACATGACATATAGAAGTCAAATCGAGAACTCGATGCCCTTTGGAGGCGGTGAGAAGGCTTTTAAAAAAGCGAGACGGTCTTGGCCGACTTCGATCTTAGGGACCTAACCAAACCCACTTATCACATAATTCACACTTGAAAGCGGAAATGCCAAAGGCATATTTCGAAAATCTTAGTATTCATATCGTGACATATCAAACAATTTGCCATTCACTAATTTTCACAAATTCTAAAATGCTCATAACAATTAACATTACAATCAAACATCACAAAAGTTGTAGTAATTTTGGCAATTACACAAAATCATAACACAAATAAATTTTAATTCTTTCAAACAATGAAGTCATCAATTTCTCAAATTATTGAAACATTAGAATAATAATGAATTCCATAATTATAGATTTCTCAAATCATACCAAAAGCATTGGATTTAATCTTTCAAAATCAGCGAATAATAATGAATTCCATAATTATAGCAATTTCTCAAATCATACCAAAGCATTGGTTTAATCTTTCAAAAATCAATGATTTGCAAATTTTCTTTCTTTATTTTGAAAATTCATATATGGCTTATAATTCAAAATACAAACGTATTACCCACCTCGAATCGATATTAGAAGCTTGTCCTTAGCTTCAATTTGACCATTACTTCTATCTTTCTTCAATTTAACATCACTAAGCCATAAAATGGGCATTCAACATCATAAATTACAAAATCTTCAAAATTGACTTCATAAATCATAAACCCATAAGATTTCCAAACTATCTAAATCACAATCTTCCAAAAGCCCCAACTCATATAAATTGGGCATAAACCCTAATTCACCATTATTCAAAATTGAATCAATTTCAACATGTAATCTCCAAAATTGATCATGGAATTAACAAACCCATACCATTTTCATATTTCTAAACCAAAATTGAAAAAAAAAACTCAAAGCTCAAGCTTTTCTCTTACCTCTTTTCTTCTCCAAATTCAAAAGTATTTGGCTTGAGAGGAAGCTTTTATCTTTTTTTCCCTCCTTTTTCCTTTGAATCCTAGCAAAACTTATGCTAGAATCCTTCAAAAATTCAAAAACCCTCACTTCTCTCTCTTCTTCTCCATAGCCGAACCTTCATCATCTCATCTCTTCTTTTTTTTTTCTCTTCTTTTCCTCTAAGTTTCGACTCTCTCTTGTTAAAAACGACAATCTCCTTTGTCTTCTTGTGCCATGTCATTTAATGAAGGATGAAAGACCAAAAAGCCCCTCTATCAAAGCCTTCTAACTTAAGTCCTTAAGTGGACTTCCCAATATGCCCCTAAAGCTCATTTTAAATCATACTTACTTTAGGACAATTTTATCACTATCAAATTGAAGGAATTTGCCAAAACTTCCTTCTGAGAATTGTTCCTCTATGTCTTAATTTCATAATGTCATAAAATCATTTAATTGGTTGCACTATGCTAAGAGTTATAGTCCAAAAATCTCGATTGCCATTATGTTGAAAAATTTTCCAGTGCTTTACTTCCATCAAAAATTGACAATCTTAGAGGCTGAACTAAAATTCACTTTCTTCAGACAAAATGTAGTCTTATCTTTCTAGTTTAATCCAAAACAAGAATCACCTCATTTGGATAACTAAAACAACAATTATGGCCAAAATCTTGTCTGATTTTTCTAACCCAACACTGCACACTAAACCCGACTTCCATTCAGAAATTGGAAGTCTTAGGAATAAGTGAAATTAGATTCCTTCATATAACTTGTAGCCCCAAATCTCAATTTTATTTTTCCTCAAGAATCAATTCAATCGGATCTCCACAGATCAAGAATTGCTCAAAATACTGAACCATGTTCAGAAAATTCCCAACTCACTTTGATTAAATTAATCATCCTCAATTTAATCTCATAAAATCACAAATTTTCACGAAGATGTGATTAATTTTCTTAGGAATCAACGCTTGAAAACCAAGTCGATCGGATATCAAGCGAAAAAGTTATAAGCAAAAGAAGCGAGATGAGGACATTTAGCGATTAGGCGTGGGCGTCTAAGAAACTTAGAGGTAGGCATGGCCACGTCTAGAGATGAAATCTAGATCTCTGAAACTTTCGTAAATTTCAAATCCTATCTTTTGCTCCTGAACTCCAAAATTAACAAATTTGGTATCAATAGAAAAATTAAAGGACTTTCTGACTTCCATGTAGAACTCCACTGTTAATTCAATCTACAATGTAGTCAAATTTCTAATCAAAGATTTTGCCCAATTAATAAATCCCTAAACAAAGACTCAACTTTGGAAATTTCTACCTTTCAACTCCAGAGTCCAAACATGTCATATTTTATATCAAAGCGAAGAGCGAAAGTCACCTACAACTTTCATGAAGGACGGAAAAATCAATTTGACCTCTGGGAAGTCAATTTTCTAATCAAAAGTTACATCCTCTAATAATCATGCTAAAACCATAACGAAACTTGTAAAAATCATAACTTATTATTCCATGATCCAAAATTGCATAGTTTATATCAAACTAAAGATCAAATCAGAATCTTCAACTTTCATGAAGAACTTAAAGACTAATTCAACCTCAAACTAGGTCAATTTTCAATCAAAGATTACGCAGTAACATAGGTTAACCTATAACATCGACTTCCAAAATCATATCTTTCAATTCTCACATCATCTAATTTCATATTATACATCATTTTAAGCTTAGAAAATCTTTTATAATTTTCAAGAAGACCACTTCACTCAATTCGAGACCTTATCAATCCGATGATTTGCCTCAAAGCACAACATGTACAAAACTAGACTTAAAACACTTAAAAGCATTTTCAAAGTCAAAGTAAAATAACCTTAACTTTGATGACCATAACTTCACTCTTGATATCGAAAAATAACAAACTTTATGGCGGCGAAAGCTCTCAATATAAGCTATAAGTTTCACGAAGATCATTTTCTCAAATTTTGCCTCAAACAAAAATCAACTCTCAAGTCAAATTTTATCACCAAAAGTCAACTTTCTTAATTCTTCACATTTTCACTTTTCTCTTTATTTCTTGATTTTAAACTTAATGTGCAATAAACTAATTCACTTTAACTTTTATAACCCATACAAATCTAATTCTCAAAGTCATCAAAATCTTTCCATTCTTTTCTCATCAATTTCTTAAAATATAAACACATCTATTACAAAATTTGTATACAACCATACTTATTTCATAATTTTATATTTCTAATTTTACTCAAAATCGGGGTCCAACAGAGATTGCCTTTAAGTGCTTTATGAAAGTTTTATGTTATGTCTTGATCTTTCCATTGATGTAAAGTATGAAAATTTTGAGTTATGAAATAGGAAGTTATGATTTTACAAGTTACTATTATTGTTTGGGAAGAGTATAAGTAGACAGAACCTTGATTGAAAATTTGACTTCCTTAGAGGCCAAATTGATTTTCTGTCCTTCATGAAAGTTGTAGGTGACTTTTTGATCTTTGCATTGATGTAAAATAAGCCATTTTTGGACTTTGGAGTTGAAAGATAGAATTTTTAGAAGTTGAGTTCTTGTTTTGGGATGACAAGTAGATGATAACTTTGATTGGGTTTTTGACCCCTTTAGAGACAGAATTGGCTTTAAGTTCTTCATGGAAATTATAGAGCTTGCTTTGAGCTTTCCATAGACACCAAGTTGTGAAATTTAGAGTTACGGGTCAAAGGTTATGATGTTTACAAGTTTTGGTGCTGTTTATGAGGAGCTTGTCAATCGGTCATCTTGGAGTAAACTTTTGACCCTTTAGAGACCGAACTGACTTTTGAGTCCTTCGTAAAAAATGGTATATCTGTCTTTTAGCTTTCCAGCGGTACTAAGTTTGTAAAATTTGGAGTTAGAGGCAAAATTATTGATTTTAGAAGTTGGGGAATTGGTCGCTCTTAGCTCGCCGATCGATCTCTTTTGCTCGTCGATCGGTCAGCTCTTCCTTCGCCGATTGCTCAGCTCTTTTGCTCGTCGATCGGTCAATTCTTCTGCTAAATCGATCGCTCAACTCTTTGCTCATCGATCGGTCAGCTCGTTTGCTCCGATCGCTCGGCCCTTACGCTTTCGTTGATCGGTTGCTCTTTAAGCTCGTCGATCGCTCGACTCTTCGCTCGTCGATGGTCAACTCTTCCTTCGCCGATCGCTCAGCTCTTCTGCTCGTCGATCGGTCAGCTCTTCCTTCGCTGATCGCTCAGCCCTTCTGCTCGTTAATCGGTCAACTCTTCGCTCGCCGATCGCTCAGCTCTTACGCTCGTCGATCGATCGGCTCTTCGCTTCGTCGATCGCTCGGCCCTTTGCTTGTCGATCGGTCAGCTCTTTCGCTCTCTGATCGCTAAGCTCTTTTGCTCGTCGATCGATCAGCTCTTCCGCTTCGCTGATCTCTCAGTTCTTCTGCTCGTCGATCGGTCGACTCTTCCGCTTCGTGATCGCTCGGCTAAATCCGTGTGCCGATTTTCAAATTGTCTTCGATTGGATCTCTCTCATTCTTTTGACCATAACTTTTCGTCGACATCTGATCGATCTGATTTTTAAGCGTTGGATTTCTAAGATATTCCTCTATCGCTCCATGAAATTTTATGATTTTGAGATCAAACTGAGAAAGATCGATCGAATCAAAATGGGAAGATCGATTAAAGGTTATGAGTTAGATACTTTACAGGCATGCTTGATTAATTTGGAGATATCTGGAGCTATAGAGCTCCGATTGAGTTGATTCTTGTTTCTAATACAACTAGAGACATGGATATAAAAGTGTTATGAAGGAATAAAATTTCATTTCAGTTCTTAAGATCGTCAATATCCGGAAAGAAGTTAGGTGGAGCGTTCAGTCTCAATTTTGTAATGGTCTGAAAGTATTTTGGCTATAAATTTTGCTCTAGTAATCCAAATGAGGTAATTCTTAATTTGGATTAAACTAGAGAAATAGGGCTATAATTTTTATGAAGGACTCGAGTTTCAATTTAGTCTTTAAGGCTGTCAATTTTCTGATGGAAATAATGTGCTGGAAAATGTGTTAGCATAAGACTAATCTGAAATATTTTGAGCATAACTTTTGATGTAGTGCTCCAAATTGGATGATTTTGGCGTTACGAAATTAAGACAATAAGGAACAATTCTTCAGAAGGAAGTTTTAGCAAATTCCTTCAAATTGATGATTTGAAAAATAACCTAACAAAGCATGATTTTATGGGTAATTTCGGAAGTTTACTTAAGGAATTAAGAAGTTAGGCTAAAGTGGAAGGGCATTTTGGTCAATTGACCCTAATTTAATGGCATGGCAGTATATAAACCAAGTGGATGTCGTTTTTACAATGGGGAGACACGATATCTTAGAGAAAGAAGAGAAATAAAAGAAGAGATGAGAGGATGAAGGTTTATTAAAGAAAAAAGAGAACAACTAGGGTTTGAATTTTGGGTCTTCAAGCATGAGTTTTAAGTTGTTTCAAAAGGAAAAGTGAGGAAGAAGATGAAAGCTTCTTAAGGGAACAAAGAAATTTCGAAAATGGAGGACAAATGAGGTAAGAGAAAATTTTGAGTTTTGAGTTTTTCTTAAATTTTTAGTTTAGAATCATGAAAAATGGTATGGGTTTGTGGATTATGAAGTTAATTTTGGTGATTGCTTAGTATTATGGTTCAATTTTGGATAATTGTGAATTAGGATTTATGCCTAATTTTTGTGATTTAGGGATTTTGGAAGTTTTAGATTTAGATATCTTGAGATTAGTATGGGTTTGTGATTTATGAAATCAATTATAAGGATTATGTCATTTTATGATATTGAATTTGGGTGAATTGGTTTAGATAATTTTAAATTGGAAGAAGAAAAGAAGCAATGGACAAATTGACGATTGGGACTTTTAGCATCAATTCGAGGTGGGTAGTATGTTTATTTATTGAATTTTAAGCTAAGTATGTGTTATTGAAAATCGAAGCAAAATTTTAAGAAATTATTGTTTATGTAAATGTTTGAAAATTATGATTTTCGAAGGTTTAAATTCAATGCTTTAGAATGTTTTAAGAAAATACAAGATTTATGAAAATCATGTTTCCAAATTATTTGAAAATTTGAACAATGTGCTTTATGAATTTGTATACATTTGATTTATGATTTAAAGAAATTATTGCATTCATTGTTATGAATTTGATTATTATGTGATTAAATTTATGAATTGAGATTGAATATGATTTGCTATATGAATTGATGTGATATGTGGATATGTGAATGTGTCTAGTAGTGACACGATATGATGATATGATATGAAAATTTGAAAATCAAGATTTTGAAATGTGCCTTTGGGCAATTCAATTTTAGTTTTTCGATTATGTGTTTATATGAGTTTGGTCGGGTCCCATAAGTGGGACAGTGCTACTTGTCTATTTTAAAGCCTTCTCCGGTTGCTTGCCGGTGGCATTGGAGTTCGATCTAGGACTCCATAAGTCACGGCTCTGCCGGACGCGATGAGGAAGGTGTAGTACATTTCGTTCACGGATGCTGGAGACCGCTATCTGAGAATGTGTGGTACATATATTTGGACCAAACCAAACCATTGGATGTGTTATGTGTTTTGTTTTGTTTATAAGTGTGATGCATTGCATGATTTGATCGATGTTTAGAAATATGAAAGAAATTAAGATTTACGATTTTGATTTTGTTCATGAAAAGTGAGACATGTGAAAATTTTGAGAAATAAGTTATTTGTGGATTTTTCATGATGATATTATTCTAGCAATGTTTTAAAAGATTGAAAATAAGAAATTGCAAATTTTCTTCCGAGAAACTTTTGAAATGAATATACGTAACATCCATCTCCATAGGAAGGGTTTATTGGTAATTTGGGACAAGTTAGGAGAATTGGATTATATCTCGGCATGCTCATACAACATATAGCCTCTATAGCGATGATTGTTTTGCACTTGCATGGTATACATGCATTCATGACATTTTAAATTTAGGTTTCAAATTGAGATTTTTTGAAATTTATGGGATAATTGTATTTGAAAAATTATTTGGATGCATATAAATTGTTTTACATTTTAGGGATTTATGAGAATTTTTTGGAATTTTTGGGGTTCGTGCTGACAGGAAAATTCAATGACATTGTTGAGTGAGCCTTTTTGTCTAAAGGAATGCCTAATGGCATGAGATTAGTGAATTAATAATTGTGGGAATTATGTTAGTGCCATGTTTAGAGCTTAATTGGGATTAGTGTTTAATTAACTAAATTTTGTCTTTTCTTCATTTAAAAGTCTAGTGTCTAGCATATTTAATGCCTTTGTCTTCTTCTTTATCCCTCATCCGACTCTTCTCTTTGTGCACTTGGAAGGCCATTATTCTCCATCATCCAAACATTGTTTCTTTTCCTTAGTGTGATTTCTCCTCCATCGAGTTTCCTTATTCTCATCTCATACAAGACAAGAAGATTTTCCTTGATTCCTTGCCTTCTCTTCACATAAACCAAGTTGAAGCTTTGAGTTGATGAAAACCTTTGGTAAGCTTATGAAAACCGTGGGTGAGGGTTGATATAGAAGTTGGTGTGAACTTGAAGAATTGATAAGCGAACTTGTTTAAGGTGAGTATTGATGTTTGTTTTTATGCTTTTGGTAGTTAGAAGCATGCATGTGTTAAGTAGTGCCTAAAGGCAATCCCTTTAGCTTTTGTTCATAGTCATGTCTGAGACTTTATGAATAAATAAAGAAAGGCATTTTTCATTTATTTGATATTCTTTATGAATTGATATTGATCTTTAATCAAATTAATGAAGTCCGTGATATATGACATAGCATGAAGGAAATTATGATGTGATCATAATCACGAGATTCCTATCATGTGCAATTATATCGGTATCTAAATTTTCCTAGTCATAGGATTAATGAAATGGACATCATTAATCCAGACAGACTAACATATGTCATACTCCTTGATTGGATCAGCGGTGGATCTCGAAGCTGTAAATATGAGATATTTAGAGTTGACATATGGATGCTTACTAGTGGTAGTAAGTTCATTGGATGACTGCCATGAGATCATCACATGGATCTAATGTCGGTGATAATCTCATCATAGCAATGGTGCAAGTATCCTTAGACTTGAGGTACTCGAGGATATCTTGAATCTTGATCATACTGACTCCATTCCTTGTGGCCTTCGAGAGGTTACTCATAGGATGGTGCTTGGAGTGCATTTGAGGTATTGAAGGTAATTGAGTAGCCAATAAAGGATTCATCATACTTGAAACGGAAGAGATACCACAGCCTCTTATCGGGATCATTACTTTAAGTCTCGGCGAGCATGACTATGTCATGAAGAGTGTCTTCATGGACATATAAAGTAATGAGTCCTCGAGGCGAGGCTATTTTCACTTAGGCTAGACTTAGTCTAGTAGAGTTGACATATTAGCCATACTCATAACCAAGTGGGGTATAGGATGATGAAAGGCGAATTGCGGTAATTGTACATGGAAGGGTTAAGTGATCATGTTGCGTGATGAATTCATCAAACCAATTACTTTCCGGTCAATTGGGGTCATGATGTGTTGCTAGATACGCTCATGACTTGCTCGATTAATTGTTAATCTAAGTGACCAACATAACAGGAAACCTAAAGGGTCACATGCATAAAGTGACTCGGAGAATCTGTAAAATAGTAATTGGACGAGTTCAATTATGGAAACATAGGATTAAATGGATCTAATGAGATTGGGATATGTCCGATGAGATCGCGACATCAATATTGCTAAGAAAGATTTCGAAATTGTTTGACGCCGGGGCCCGTGAGGCAGTAGGGCAAACCCAGTTAGACTGGACCTTAGCAAATATATTCTAATTAATTAATTAAGTAATTAATTATTATATATATATATATTAGACATGTACGTGGAAGGAGAGGAAGGAGGCTTTAAGTTTAACTTTATATATATATATATATATAAAGAAAAACGTGGAAGCTTCTCATCAAGCCTTTTTAATATGTATTTTAAGTGTTAACAAGACATATAAAGGGTAAGATGAAGATGATGGTCGTAGGTTTTCAAGAAGAGAAAAGTAGAAAGCTTAAAGTTAAGCTTAGGAGATTTCATTTCCTCATTTTCTCAAGGCAACCATCGATTTCTCTTCTCCAAGCACAAGGTTTCAACGTCGATCTCAAGCTCTCCAGGACAGAGGTAGGGTCTAGTAGCTCTTATTCTGTTCTAGCTATTTCGGGTCAAAGTGTTTGATCCGGTTAGGTTTCGATCTCTGCGTGGATACCTTTAGAGATAGTCTCTATTGGCTATTCAGGTTTGAGGTTTTCATACCAATACCGGGATCCTGGGTTTGGGAAGGTCCGGGAATAAAATTTTTTTTCGCTGTTGGAACATGTGATGTTCCTCCGGGATTTTCCTACAGTGGTATCAGGCGTCTGGTGTCGTGTATGAAGCTTTAGCTGAAGCTAGATCATAAACCTTAATTGCTTGTGATGCTGTAGCATGTATTCTGTTCAGATTTCAATTGCTATAGAGATAGGGTTTTCGAAATTTTTCTACCCAGGAATGTTCATAACATGTTAGAGAATATGTCTATGAATTTTCAGAATTTATCGATTTGATTAGATAAATTTTTGCTAATTATTTCCTAAGCTTACATATGCTGTTTTGAAATGATTCTGTGAACAGGCAGTAGTATAAAATCAGAATAAATTCTAGAAAAATCTTTTCTGGATTTTCCTTCACCTACATGTCTCTAAGATGTTTGGTGAATGTCTGTGAGCATGGAAATTGGATTTCAAGGTGATTGGATATTTATTTTCGATTTTATTCTATGCTGTTGGGAATTGCTGTGCTGATGAACACAGTTTTGGAATCAGTTTTGTTATTTTGGTTGACTGAGTTTTGATGGCCTAAAATCCTGAAAAATTCAGGTAGAATTTTCTGAACATGTTATAACCTATATAATTTTCTCATGATTTATTGAAATTTTTCATTGATCATTTCAAGCAATGTACAGAACTGGACAGTTTTGGTGAAAATTGTTGGGACTGTTTTGCTTGGGTTGATTGAGTTTGCTTTTCAATTCAATGCCTTGCAGAATTTTAATGTGATTAAAATGTGTTAACTTGATGTAGTATGATTTCCAAATTGAATTACTTGAATTTGCTTTTCCAAGAATTTTGAATGCGAATTGGTCACATTTGTGTCTCGTTAGTATATTTCATTTTCTTGCTTGTTTTGGCGTCACAATTTTTGTGACAAGTGCGGAGTAGTTTTGAGAGTGTATACACTAGCTTGAGATGCTTAGGGTGATAATTTGGGTGTTCCTAAATTATTTGGATATTTATGAGTTTTGACTCATTTCAAGCTTTTCATATAGTTTAACTATTTAAGGCATTCATGAATCAATGAAGTGTTCATTGAGGCATCAATGTACAGATATTACCCTAGGTATGATGGTGTTGAAATTGGAATTGCATGGATTGAGGAATTAGCGATTAGAGATTATAGCATTACGCTTTGGATAAGGCGACTTTGCGTGGCATAAGTCGACTTGTTCAAATTTTAGTATAAATCGACTTGTAGCACCTTACAAGGCGACTTGTACATCAAGCGAGTGCCATAAGCGACTTGTTTCCTACAAGTCGACTTGTGCATAAGCAGAAGCATAAGGTGACTTGCATTTGATGAAAGTCGACTTGTGACATCTCGAGTTGGATGACGGATGATGGATGATTATAAGGATTGATTGATTTGATTGATGAAACCTAAATCATGCCATATAGTCCTAGCGACTATGATCCTTGACTTGGAGTCTAGAGTTTCTAAATCCTCCTCGGTATATGAAAACTAACGCCTTCCATTAATATGGTAAGAACGAGTTCTTATAGGGATGGGTTGTTAGGTAAACCCGAGCTCACTCTATCTGGATATGTTGAACCATGAAAATATGATTTTCGATTAATGGGTTGGTTTTCCTTTAGCGTTAGTTTGTTGAGTAAACTCAAGGTCAGCGTGGACGAGGTGAAATTAGGTAGCATACATCGGATGTATGCGCATCAAAAGTTGATACCCGATGTAAGTGCATACATCAACAAGTTGATAGCTGATCGATAGTTATGTCTAAGATGTAATTGGTATATCGATACCTCCGAGAGACATAAGGTGGCTTGTTGGGTAAACCAGGTCATTCTCAATCGGTTATCGATGATGCAATTGGTATGTTCGATACCTACCGATTGACCTAAGTTATGGCTTGTTGGTAAACCCAAGGTCATTCTTAGCAATATCGGATATCGACCACTAGGACATTATGTCACTTTGTTTCTTTGGATTAAGTAATGAGGGTTATGGATTCTATGAAACTAGTAGAGCTTTGCATATCATTCAAGTCCTTATGATTATCAGCTATTCCTATTCTAACATTCTTCCTCTCTATCCGTGTAGGTTATTTGAAAATGTCGTCAAGTGTGAATCTTTGCTAACATGGATTCCAACAAGTTAAGCTGGACCGAATTTTCTTGGTGGTTAAGGAATGAGAATAGTTCTCGGATCGCGAAAGTGCAGGATATATCCTAGATTTTCCGCTTCGAGATGCACTGTTGTCGATGCTTGATGATGATCGGAAGGCATATAGTAAGCATCTAAAGGGCGATGACATGGCGACTTGCATTATGCTTGCGTCGATGTCACACAGTATGAAGCGACGCGAGTCCATGGATGCTCACCTATAGTTTTTCATCTTAGGGAGCTGTTTGTGAGCAAGCCCGGTCCGAAAGGTTCGAGACCTCGAGGCTTCTCTTCACTACAAAAGATGGCTCCGGGGACATCTGTTGTGCGATGCATACGAAGATGAATGGCTATATTGAGAGATTGGTCGTCTTAGGTTTTGCAATGGATCATGAGTTAAGTATAGACTTAATTACGGTTGGATTGTCAAAGCAGTTATACGCGATTAGTGCTAAACTATCGGATGAACCAAATATCCACTACAATACCGAGTGATCAATCTGCTCAAGACGGTGAGAACTATCAAGAGTGATAGTAAGCAAGTCTTTGGTGGTTGCTTCTTCATCTTTGGGTCGAAAAGAACGAAGAAGAAGAAGGCAAAGAAACCAAGGAGGCGCCATCGAAGAAGAAGACCAAAGAAGGCGCCCAAAAGGAACTTGCTTCCATTAAGTAAAGATGGCCATTGGGCGCAATTGCAAAGTCTATCTGAGTCATTGAAGCGAAGAAGGCATCGGATGCCTCGACTACTTCAGGTTTGATGTCATTGAAGTTAATTATTCTCGATCACAACATCTGGTATTTGATCTTGGTTGTGGCTCACACATATGTAATGATATGCACGGGGCCTCGGGGATGATGAAGCAACTCATGAAGGAGAATAGACCTCGTGTTGGAAATGGAGCAAGAGTTGCTGCATTAGCCGTAGGAACCTATGTTTTGTCTCTCTCTTGGGCTTGTCTTTGAATTGGATGATTGTTATTTTGTACCCGTTTGACAAAGAATATCTTATCATTTCTTGTGCGAATAGAAATGGATTCCATATGAATTTTAATAGCAATGGTTGTTCTATTAATTCTAATGGAATGCTTTATGGAACAGTACATTGTGCAATGGTATTTACATATTAGATATGTCTAATCCAATTTTAAATGTCAATGACACCAAGCGGCATAAAAGAGATAATCTAAAGTCAACTTACTTATGGCATTGTCGACTTGGCCATATAAATGAGACACGCATCGCTAAGCTTCACAAGAGTGGCAGTTTAGGGTCATTTGATTATGAATCATATGACACATGCGAATCTTGTTTATTAAGCAAGATGACTAAGTTACCCTTGAGGAAAGGGTGAGCGGCGATTGGATATTAGACCTAATACATTCGGATGTATGCGGTCGATGTCCATCCATGCAAGAAGTGGTTGTTGTTACTTCATTACCTTTATCGATGATTATTCACGATATGGGTACTTGTATCGATGAGATACAAATGCAAGCGTTTGAAAAGTTCAAACAATTCGGACATGAAGTAGAAAACCGACTTGGTAAAAGTATCGAGGCATTACGATCCGATCGTGGTGGAGAATACTTAGACCAACAATTTGAGATTATCTCGAGAGATAATGGCATTTTATCTCGATGGACTCCTCCTTACGCGCTGCTGAGACAGATTGTGGTTGAAAGAAAATCGAACCTTGTTGGACATAGTACGATCAATGATGGGTTTATGAAGTTACTAAAATCGTTTTGGGGTACGCGCTAGAGACAATTGTTTACTTGCTAAGCGAGTTCCCTCTAAGGCGATTGATGTTACTCCATATGAGATGTGGACTAACGAAAACCTTATCTTTCTCATTTGAAAGTATGGGGTTGTCACCTTCGTGAAGCGGATTGATCGAATAAGCTTGAAGCAAAAGTCGACAAGTGTTTGTTTGTAGGATATCCTAAAGAGACCATGGGATATCAATTCACCTTCTTTGAGGAACAAAAGGTGTTTGTTTGAAGCATCTTTTTTTAGAAAGAGTTTCTTCTGCGAGAAGGCGGTGGGAACAAAGTCGAACTTGAAGAAGTTCAAGATGCTCAAACAAGCATAGATCAATGCACGAACACAGACTGCATCACTCATTCGGATGAAATGTGATTCACCTTACATTGCACGAAGTTAAGTAAGTCAAGTAGGATGCGCCTTTGTTCGAGAGATATGGATTTCGTGAAGTGAGCAGAATGACGTATTGCTCATAGAAGATGATGAGCACACTACCTATGAAGAGGTTACGAAAAGTTGATGCGAAAAATGGCTTTGTGCCATGAAAGCGAAATGGATTCCATGTACATAAACCAGTATGGACTTTGGTTGATGCACTGAAGGATAAAACCTATAGGTGCAAATGGGTTTCAAGAAGAAAACCGACATGGATGGTAATGTGATTACCTACAAAGCAAGGCTTGTGGCCAAAGGATTTCGTCAAAGACAAGGAGTTGACTATAACGAGACCTTGACCCCGTAGTAATGCTTAAATCCATTCGGATACTCTAGCCATTCTTGCTCATTATGATTATGAGATATGGCAAATGGATGTGAGCGGACTTTCATAACGAAAATCGGCGAGGATGTGTACATGACACAACGGAGGGCTTCACTTCGATGATGGCGAAAAGGTATGCAAGCTTGTAAATCCATTTATGGATTGAAGCAAGCATCCAGGAGTTGGAACATCCGTTTTGATGAGTCGATCAAAGAGTTTGGTTTCACAAAATCCGGATGAACACCGTATGTACAAGAAGGTTAATGGGAATGCAATCGTTTTCCTTGTGTTGTATGTAGATGACATACTATTACTCGGAAAGCGATGTCTCATTGATGAAATCGGTTAAAATTTGGTTGTCCAAGCGATTTGCGATGAAAGACCTTGGTGAAGCAACTTATATCCTTGGGATAAAGATCTATAGAGATAGATCAAAGAGGTTGCTTGGTCTTTCACAATCATCGTACATAGACAAGATGCTAAAGAGGTTTAGCATGGAGCAATCCAAGAGAGGTTTCTTCCATGTCTCATGGGATAACACTCTCGAAATCTATGTGTCTAAGACCAAGATGAGAGGATTCGCATGGATCGAGATCCGTATCGTCTGCGATAGGATCGATCATGCATGCTATATTATGTCACGAGGCCCGATGTATCGTATGCTCTGAGTGTCACGGCGGATACCAATCGAATCTGGTGAGGTCCTTTGGGTAGCTTTCAAGAATATCCTCAAGTACTTGCGAAGGTCAGGATGTTTCTTGATATATGGAGATGGAAATCTCAAGTGGCGGCATCACGGATGCGGTTTCAATCGACAAGGATGACTCGGATCCCGGTCGGGTTATGTTTTCCATGAGCGGCGGAGCGGTCGATTGGAAGAGTTCAAACAAGAGGCGATCACGATTCAAACGGCGAGGCGAGTACATTCTTTGCATCGAGGCGGCAAAGGAAGTCGTTGGATCGAAGTTCATTTCGAACTTGGTGTGGTTCCTAAGTATGATGGACCCATACGGTTGTATTGTGACAACAATGGGGCTATTGCTCGAGCAAAAGAACCAAGGTCTCACCAACGATCTAAACACGTACTCGCAGATATCATCGATCGAGAGATCATTCAGAGGTGATGTCGCGATCGAGAGGATTCCCACGAGCGAATATCATTGATCCGTTGGCGAAGCCATTGTCACGAGAAGAATTTTGATTCTCATGTACTCGCTTATGATATTAGATACCAAGGCGATTGGCTTTAGGTCAAGTGGGAGATTGTTAGAGTAGTGCCTAAAAGGCAATCCCTTTAGCGCTTTTTGTTCATAGTCATATGCGGACTTTATGAATAAATAAAGAAAGGCATGTTTCATTTATTTGATATTCTTTATGAATTGATATTGATCTTTAATCAAATTAATGAAGTCCATGATATATGACATAGCATGAAGGAAATTATGATGTGATCATAATCTCGAGATTCCTATCATGTGCAATTATGTCAAGTATTCAAAATTTCCCTAGTCATAGGATTAATGAGACTGGACATCATTAATCCCAGACGGAATCAAGCATATGTCATACTCCTTGATTGGATCAGCGGTGGATCTCGTTAAGCTGTAAATATGAGATATTTAGAGTTGACATATGGATGCTTACTAGTGGTAGTAAGTTCATTGATGACTGCCATGAGATCATCACATGGATCTAATGTCGGTGATAATCTCATCATAGCAATGGTGCAAGTATCCTTGACTTGAGGTACTCAAGGATATCTTGAATACCGATCCTGCACTTTGACTCCATTCCTTGTGGCCTTCCGGAGGTTACTCATAGGATGGTGCTTGGAGTACAGTTTGAGGTATTCGCAGTAATTGAGTAGCCAATAAAGGATTCATCACTCGTGAGAACGTAAGAGATACCTGACCTCTCGTCAGATCATTACTTTAAGTCTCGGCGAGCATGACTATGTCATGAAGAGTGTCTTCATGGACATATAAAGTAATGAGTCCTCGACAGAACTATTTTCACTGGGCTAGACTTAGTCTAGTAAGAGTTGACATATTAGCCATACTCATAACCAAGTGGGGTATAGGATGATGAAAGGACTAATTGCACAAGAATTGTATACATGGAAGGGTTCGTGATCCGGTTCGTGATGAATTCATCAAACCAATTACTTTCCGGTCAATTGGAGGTCATGATGTGTTGCTAGATACCGCTCATGACTTGCTCGCATTAATTGCTAATCTAAGTGGCCAACATAACCGAAACCTAAAGTGGTCACACGCATAAGAGTGACTCGTAGAATCGTAAAATAGTAATTGGACGTAGTTCCAATTATGGAGAGTATTAGGATTAAATGGATCCCAATGGATTGGGATATGTCCCGATGAGATCGCGACATCAATATTGCTAAGAAAGGTTTAGAATGTTTCAAAGATCGGGCCCCGTAGTTTGTAGGACCCAAACCCAGATTGGTGGACCTTAAGAATATATTCTAATTAATTAATTACAATTAATTAATTAATTATTATATATATATATTAGACATGTACGTGGAAGGAGAGGAAGGAGGCTTTAAGTTTAACTTTATATATATATATATATATATAAAGAAAACGTGGAAGCTTCTCATCCAAGCCTTTTAATATGTCTTTTAAGTGTTAACAAGACATATAAAAGGGTAAGATGAAGATGATGGTCATAGGTTTTCAAGAAGAAAAGTAGAAAGCTTAAGAGTTGCTTAAGGAGATTTCATTTCCTCATTTTCTCAAGGCAACCATCGATTTCTCTTCTCCAAGACAAGGTTTCAACGTCGATCTCAAGCTCTCCGGGACGTAGGTAGGGTCTAGCAGCTCTTATTCTGTTCTAGCTATTCCGGGTCAAAAGTGTTTGATCCGTTAGGTTTTCTGATCTCTGCGTGGATACCTTTAGAGATAGTCTCTATTGGCTATTCAGGTTTGAGGTTTTCATACCGACACCGGGATCCTGGGTTTCGGGAAGGTCCCGGGAATAAAAAATTTTTGTTTCCGCTGCTGGAACATGTGATGTTCCTCCCGGGATTTTCCTACAGCATGGAGATCATTTATACATTTACTTGATCATCATAGTAGAAGGTTTGAATGGGTTTAAATGTATACTTGGTTATGGATGAATGAAAGACTATAGTTTTCCTTGATTTGGGCTTGGTTTGGATTGAGTTTGTAAGGTTAGATGAATGGAAAACTTAGGAAAATAATTTGTGTTAGTGCTGCCAACTTTTGTATAATCATGTAAGTATATGTTGTGATGAATTTGTGGTTGAATTCGAGGTATAATTGGATGCTTAGGGATGTATTATTGATATTAGAAGTGATAGGAGTTAGGGTAATTTTGAAATCTGGAAAATTGGTGTTTGACCTATTGGAATATTTTGATCATAACTAATTGTGTAGGTGAGCAAATGAGTTGAGGTTTGTGCCCAATTAAACTTTGGGATGTTGGCTACAACTTTGTGTGAAATAGGTGTTGTTAAATTGTAATGCTAGAAGGGCGAAATTTTGCATGGAAAGTTACTGTTTTATTGCCTGTAAACAGTACCCGCAATTATGACCTGATTACTTTGTTGATTTTTCTAAATTAATTGGTGTGGAACTAGGAAAAATGGTCTTTATGAAAGTTGAGGCATATTGAGTTAGATTTCCATTGCCACTGATCTTGTTAATTTTAGAGTTGTATATTGGGAGATATGAATTGATTTCTATTGATTGGTTTTATGCTTTTTGGAGAAACCTAGTCAAAGTGTTGATTTTGTGAGCTTTCTACTTGGGAGAAATTTTAGCAATTTTTGTGGACTGAATTGGTGTGAGTGATCTTCTGAAAAGTTGTAGAGGAAGAAATTATCTTGAAAATGATTTATGGTGTGTAATTTTTAGAGGTCAGAGTTGGGAGTTATGATTTTGCAAAAACTGACCCTGCATTAGGTTGTGAATTGCTGATAATGGCAGTAACTTCCATAAGAGTTTTGACATTGTTAGAAATCGAATTGGAGTTTGAGTTCTTCATGAAAATTGAAGTTTGAGATCTTATCTTTTCAGGGATATAAGGTAATGATTTTTGTGACATTTGTGGTAAGAGAATTACTGGTTGGAAAATTACTGTCCAGATTGGGAAAATTCTGAGGATTGATGCTTTGGTGAATTATTTGAATTGTTAGCAAGTGAATTTGATTTTGAGTTGTTCATGAAAGTTGTAGATAACATTGTGAACTTTCTGAGCATATTTATTGTGTTATTTGTTACTGAGGAAATGAGTAGTTACTGAATTTACAATGTACTACCCTGTTTTGATAGGTTTTGAGTGGGCAGTAGGTTTGGATGGATTTTTGACACCCTTAGGGGTGAAATTGATTTTTATGGTCTTCATGAGAATGGTAGAACTTTTCATTATCTTTCCAACAAGCTATGGTTTGTATTTTTTAGATTTGTGTGCAAAGAGTTATGGGTGTTGGAAATTCGGATTGGAAATAGGAAAAAGAAAGGAAGGATGTGAGTGAACCTCTGGGATCACTATGCGACGCCTCGCCCAATGAGGCGAGGTCGGATGGTCTCGGTCACTAGGGCTACGCCTCGCCCTAGTGACGAGGTGAGGTGAGTCGGCCTCGCTAGGGCGACGCCTCGCCCCAGCGAGGCAGGCGCATATATATATATATATATTTATTTATTTGGCATTTAGTGACCTAATTGTTTCTTTTGTCAATTTCTTTTCCGTCCGACGTCCGATTGACCTGATTCTTGAGGCATCGGATTCAGAGAACATTTAATTTCATTTGTGAGAAATTGGAAATTTTGAACAGGAAATTGACGTGGCCCGGTAACGGAGCTTTAATTCTTGTTTTGTTTAATTGGGGACTATAGAGGTCCTAATTGCGCACCGTCAACGCCAATAGGTTTCTAATTTATAGGCGGATTTTATTATGGGAAAATTTTAGATTAGGTCGGAATGCCATGAACATGCATTATACACGCTTTACTTATTCCATGTGCATTGTTTGATATTTTAACTATTGGTTGGTAATGTTTACTTATTTTAATTGTTATAGAGGCTCGGTTGGAACGTCATCCCACTGACGTTGCAGAGACTTCCGACATTAGCTCGGAAGTTATTAGGTGAGTAACCTAGATGGTTCCTTGGTTAGTAAGTGTTTATAATTCGCATTTAGAACCCCGGAGAATAATGGTGGGAAAATTGTGTTTATACGCTTTGGATTACTTTAATGGGAGGTCCGAGGGATTGGAGAATTACGACATAGAAGTGTCATATGTGATTTTTTATGATTACCTGTGCGAGACTTATGTGGATATGTTGAATTGGGATCTGATATGATGTTGGTATTGTTTTATTTGGACATATGCATTTCATGCATAATTGCATGATCGATGATTCGCGATTGTGACTAGAGCCATAGCGAGCTTAAAGCTCAACGTGATTGGGCCTTGAGCTACTGATGATTCAGAGCCTATGGCTCACCGTTTAATGCGCCTTTAATGGGACAGTTTCAGACGCTCAGCCACAATAACGTAATAAATTGGAAAAGCGTCTCATACACATTTCATGTGCATTTGAATTGGTTCTTTGGATTGTTATGAAAATTATGTGGTACTACTAAATGTGATTTGGTGAGATAATTATGCGATCGTGTTATGTATGTGTATATGCATGAATTGGGTGAACCATCGATGATGGTTCCTCACCGAGTTCGCAAACTCACCCAAAATTGCAAATTATTTTTCGGGACAAGAGAGTAGATTTATAGCTCGGAGGACTTTTCCGCCATGTAGATTGAGTTGGCAAGAGAAGTCATGGCACATGTGTCTGGTGGTGGCACTTTTTGGGATGACCTAGCTAGCCTTTTTGTTTGATTTTCTTTTGGAGTAATGTATGAACATACCAACAGGTAAATTTATCGCTTTGAGGTTATGAAATGAGAATTTATGGTTTCAAAATTAGTGGATTTCATATTAATGCTTTATGATTTTGATGCCATGTGGAGTGTTAATGGTTGTTCGTAGCGCACCCTTATCGTAGGGTGTGTGTCAGAATGACCTACGGGCGTCCCGATACATATCCTATGGTAAGGGGGCGCTACATTAGGTTGTATCAAAGCATGGTTTGGCATCTGTTGGGACTAGTACATAATTAGGCTTGAATTATTGTGAGAAATGCAGAAACTGATCAGAGTTCTTGTTTTGTTTTAGGTCATCCGTATTTGGTGATCAGATTGATCAACCAATGACCGTGGATCTGTTGGAGCTAGTAGAGAGTCCTCGGTGCCTCGATCGAGGAGATACCTTCCAGAGTCCCGTGAGACGGGAGGAGATATGATTTATTGCGTGGCGGTACATGAGACTTCTATGGCGATGCACTCACCGAGGCAGAAGGGATGGTTGGAGAGGACCTGAGAGTCCTCGATCGGATGGATTGCGAACGATGAGAGGTTCGATTATGCGATATCTCTTCTGCGGGACCCCGCTTATACATGGTGGAAGACTGTTCCGGGCAGTACCACTAGACCTTGCTTACTGACATGGGCAGATTTTCTAAGGGCTTTTAGAGACAATTATATGCCCAAGGTGTATCTGGAAATGAAGATGTAGGAGTTTTGGAGTCGAGACAAAGTAGGATGACAAGATGGTGAGTCACGAGGTTAGGTTTAATGAGTTGATGGGATATCTTTGCTCTGTGGTTTCCACCGAGGCAGATAGGTGCCGGAGGTTTGAGATGGATGAACTGGAGATCCGTGCGAGATTGGCCCGATCGATATCGCTCCTTTATAGAGTTGAGAGCTGCACTTTGTGAGAGTGGAGCAGTTGTGAGAGATTGAGACAAAGAGATGGGTCAAGGTTACAGAGGAAGAGAGTTAGTGATGCTTAGGCGACTCTGGTAGGAGTTTTAGCGGCCAGAAGGTGGCCTTCAGATCTTTAGGAGGATCGAGACGGTCGAGTTTTGGACAGAGAGGAAGATTTGTGCAGATTGGCAATGGCGATGGCGATGGCAAGAGGTTTTGGGAAGATTCCCTACTCGTGAGCCTTGTGAGAAGAGGCACTTTGGAGAGTGTTGGCGATTGTTGGAGCTTGCCTTAAATGCGGCTCCATGGATCATCGATTCGGGATTGCCCGGTACATTGGGAGCTCGGTCTGCTTTGGTAGTGGCCAGAGGAGTAGTACTCTGATCTGATGAGTAGAGTGGGTGGATCCAGGCGTGGATCAAGACAGGGCCGAGGTAGAGGCCGAGGTAGAGTGAGGGATCCTTTAGGCGGGTGAGGTCGGGCGATCGACCACGATCCCAGCCGTAGTCTATGCCATTGAAAGGTGAAGCCTAGGATTCCTCGATGTAAATGGTGGTATGCTCCTTATTTCGATATTGAGGCATTTGCTTTGCTGGATCCTCGGATCCACATTCTTTATTGCACCTCATATGGCATGTAGATTGCATGGGGATCGGGAGATGTTATAAGATGGGCTAGAGGTGAGTACACCTCTGGTACTACTACCGCATTGGAGAGGTCTGCAGGGATGCTCGATCAGATTGATCAGCGATGTTGAGCGACCTTATAGTGTTGCCTCCGAGAGATCGATGTGATTACTGGGATGGATGGTGACGGCCCATAGGGCTATTATGGATCGCTATACCAAGGAGGTTGTTTTAGAGTCTCTGGTCACTAGAGCAAAGGTTCGAGGAGTTAGTCGAGCAAAGACCGGCCGGATGATCTCTTTCCTTAATGCCCCGAGATTGATGCAGGAGGTCAGTGAGGCATATTTGGCTCATGTGGTTGACACCAGTTGAGCAGAGGCTTGAGGATATTCCGTGGTTAGGGAATTTTGGATGTGTTTCCGATGAGTTCTTTGGGTTTGCCACGGATCGGGAGACAGAGTTCACTATTGACCTCGCTCTAGGTTAGTCTCCTATATCTATACCTCCATATAGGATGGCACCTGTGGAACTGAGGGAGCTTAAGGCTCAGTTGCAGGAGTTGTTGGAGAAGGACTTTATCAGACCTAGTGTTTCACCATAGGGAGCTCCAGTTTTGTTTGTGAAGAAAAAGGATGGGACTTTGAGGCTGTGCATCGATTACAGGCAGTTGAATCGGGTGACAGTGAAGAATAAGTATCCACTGCCTAGGATCGATAACTTATTTGATCGCCATGGGGCCTGTGTATTCACCAAGTTAGATCTGCGATCCGTTACTATCGATTGAAGATTGCAGAGGCCGATGTGCCCAAGAGTGCATTCAGAGCGTGTACGGGCATTTTGAGTTTTTAGTGATGACATTTGGGTTGACTAATGCCCCGACAGCCTTCATGGCCTTGATGAATAAGGTATTTTAGCCCTACCTGGATCAGTTTGTCATTGTGTTTATTGATGACATTTTAGTGTATTCGAGGAACAGACAGGAGCATAGTGAGCATTTGAGGATTGTGTTGTAGACCATGAGGGAGAGGCAGTTGTATGCCAAATTCAGTAAATGTGAATTTTGTCTGGATCAGGTGATATTTTTGGGACATATAGTGTCTGGAGAGGGTATTCAGGTGGATTCGAGTAAGGTTGAGGCAAGGTGGGAGGCTCTAGGAGTGTCTGGGAGATTTGGAGTTTTATCGGATTAAATTGGTTATTACCGGAGGTTTGTCGAGGGTTTCATTGATCTCGGCCCTCGACAAAACTTCGAGGAAGAATGTACCATTGGATGGACCGAGAGTGCCGTAAGAGCTTTGAAGAGTCAAACATCGGTTGACTCATCGCACCGGTGTTGGCTATTCCATCTGGGACTGGAGGATTTGTGGTATACAGTGATGCATCGCATCAGGGATTGGGGTGTGTTCTGATGCAGCATGGTATAGTCATTGCCTATGCCTCGAGACAGCTGAGGTCTCACGAGGTAAACTATCCTGTTCATGATTTGGAGTTAGTTGTAGTAGTGTTTGCTTTAAAGATTTGGAGGCATTACCTGTATGGTGAGACTTTCCAGATCTTCACTGACCATAAGAGTTTGAGATATTTACTGAGCCAGAGAGAGTTGAATTTGAGACAGAGGAGATGGCTTGAGTTGTTGAAGGAGTATGACTGTATTATCGAGTATCACCAGGAAAGCCAATGTAGTGGCGGATGCTCCGAGTAGGAAGTCACATACTAATACAAATTTTATCTGTGCAATGAGGTTGCCTAATTTGATTCAGTTGAGGGCTTTGAATGTTCAGATGACTCTGGAGCAGGATGGAGTCTTATTGGCTACTTTGACACTGAGACCGATGCTACTGGACAGGATCAGGAGAGTTCAGGACAAGGATCCTATTATGGTGAGACTGATTGAGAAGGTAAAAGCTGATTCGAGTTCTGAGTTTGATGTGAGAGATGAGACTTTATGGATAGGGCAGAGGCTTTGTGTGCCTGATGTGGATGACTTGAAGAGAGAGATATTGGAGGAGGCTCATATGGCCACATATGCTATGCATCCTGATACTACCAAGATGTATAACACTCTTAAGCAACATTTCTGGTGGCCCGGCATGAAGAAGTAGGTAGCGGAGTATGTATCTAGATGTTTGACGTGCCAGCAGGTTAAGGCTAAGCACCAGGCTCCAGTAGGGAAGCTTCATTCGTTGCCCATTCCGGAGTGGAAATGAAAGCAATTACCATGGATTTCATTATGGGTTTGCCTAGACGCCGAGGCAAAGATGATGCTATCTGGTCATAGTGGATCGATTGATTAAATCGGCCCATTTCTTGCCGATGAGGAGAACAATACCATGGATGGCGAGTTGGCCCTAAGTATGTGGCGGAGATAGTGAGGCTGTATGGGGTCCCAAATGTCGATAAGTGTCCACATGGATCCCATTTACTCGAGGTTACGGCAGAGTTTGCGATGCTCACATGGGTACTAGGGTGAACTTCAAGATGTTGTTCCATCCTCGACATAGATGGGCGAGTGAGAGGACGATTAAGATCGTTGAGGATATGCTTCTTGCTTCATGATTAGAGTTCAAAGGAGCATGTGATCAAGATTTAGCTCTGATTGAGTTTGCATACTACAATCATTATCATAGTAGCATCGGGATGGCACCATATGAGGCCTTGTATGGGCTAAGTGTAGATCGCTTGTATTGGGATGAAGAGGTGTGAGGATGATTGAGGGTCTGAGCTAATTCAGATCTTCAGATAAGGTGAATTGATTCTGAGTCGCATCAAAGCGGCTCGGGATGATACAGAAGAGCTATGTGGACCAAAGATAGGAGGAGATGGAGTATGATGTGGGCGATGAGTGTTCTTACTGGTGTCACCGTGGCGTGGTGTCTTGAGATTTGGGAAAAGGGTAAGTTAAACCCTAGGTACATTGGTCCATATGAGATCTTTGAGAGGATAGGACCTTTGGCCTACTGAGCTAGCTTTACCGAGTGAGATGTCTCGGTTGCATGACATCTTCCATGTGAGTATGCTCCGTAGATATCGGTCGGATCAGACACATGTGATCTGGCTCAGAGATTGAGGTCTCTAGTGTCTGAGTTATATAGAGCCAATACTGATTGCCGGGACACGGTGAAGCAGTTGAGGAATAAGAGTATTCCATTAGTGAAGGTTCTCTGAGGAACCACTGATTGAGGAGGCTACAGGGAGACCGAGGAGCATATGAGGAGATAGTATCCTCATCTTTCGATCAACCTGTAAGAATTTGGGATGAAATTTTATTAGGAGGAGAATCAGAACATCCCATCTCCCATAGGAAGGGTTTATTGGTAATTTGGGACGGATTAGGAGAATTGGATTATATCTCGGCATGCTCATACAACATATAGCCTCTATAACTGATGATTGTTTTGCACTTGCACATGGTATACATGCATTCATGACATTTTACGGTTTAGGTTTCAAATTGAGATTTTTTGTGAAATTTATGGGATAATTGTATTTGAAAAATTATTTGGAGTGCGCCATAAATTGTTTTAAATTTTTAGGGATTTATGGAAATTTTTTTGGAATTTTTCAGGGTTCGTGCCCGGATCGGAAAATTCCAACTGACTGGCTGAGTGAGCCTTTTTGTACTGAAAAGGATTGCCTAATGGCATGAGATTAGTGAATTAATAATTGTGGGAATTATGTTAGTGCCATGTTTAGAGCTTAATTGGGATTAGTGTTTAATTAACTAAATTTTGTCTTTTCTTCATTTAAAAAGTCTAGTGTCCTAGCATATTTAATGCCTTTGTCTTCTTCTTTATCCCTCATCCACGACTCTTCTCTTTGTGAAAGTTAAAAAAATTCACTTGGAAGACCATTATTCTCCATCATCCAAACATTGCTTCTTTTCCTTGGTGTGATTTCTCCTCCATCAATTTCCTTATTCTCATCCCATACAAGACAAGAAGATTTTCCTTGATTCCTTGCTTGCTTCTCTTCCACATAAACCAAGTTGAAGCTTTGAGTTGATGAAAACCTTTGGTAAGCTTATGAAAACCGTGGGTGAGGGTTGATATAGAAGTTGGTGTGAACTTGAAGAATTGATAGCTTGAACTTGTTTAAGGTGAGTATTGATGTTTGTTTTTATGCTTTTGTAAGTTAGAAGCATGCATGGAGATCCTTTATACATTTACTTGATCATCATAGTAGAAGGTTTGAATGGGTTTAAATGTATACTTGGTTATGGATGAATGAAAGACTATAGTTTTCCTTGATTTTGGCTTGGTAACTTTTGTATAATCATGTAAGTATATGTTGTGATGAATTTGTGGTTGAATTAGAGGTATAATTGGATGCTTAGGGATGTATTATTGATATTAGAAGTGATAGGAGTTAGGGTAATGTTGAAATCTGGAAAATTGGTGTTTGACCTATTGGAATATTTTGATCATAACTAATTGTGTAGGTGAGCAAATGAGTTGAGGTTTGTGCCCAATTAAACTTTGGGATGTTGGCTACAACTTTGTGTGAAATAGGTGTTGTTAAATTGTAATGCTAGAAGGGCGAAATTTTGCATGGAAAGTTACTGTTTTATTGCCTATGAACAGTACCCACAGTTATGACCTGATTACTTTGTTGATTTTTCTAAATTAATTGGTATGGAACTAGGAAAAATGGTCTTTATGAAAGTTGAGGCATATTGAGTTAGCTTTCCATTTCCACTGATCTTGTTAATTTTAGAGTTGTATATTGGGAGATATGAATTGATTTCTATTGATTGGTTTTATGCTTTTTGGAGAAACCTAGTCAAAGTGTTGATTTTGTGAGCTTTCTACTTGGGAGCAATTTTATCAATTTTTGTGGACTGAATTGGTGTGAGTGATCTTCTGAAAAGTTGTAGAGGAAGAAATTATCTTGAAAATGATTTATGGTGTGTAATTTTTAGAGGTCAAAGTTAGGAGTTATGATTTTGCAAAAACTGACCCTGCATTAGGTTGTGAATTGCTGATAATGGAAGTAACTTCCATAACAGTTTTGACATTGTTAGAAATCGAATTGGAGTTTGAGTTCTTCATGAAAATTGAAGGTTGAGATCTTATATTTTCAGGGATATAAGGTAATGATTTTTGTGACATTTGTGGTAAGAGAATTACTGGTTGGAAAATTACTGTCCAGATTGGGAAAATTCTGAGGATTGATGCTTTGGTGAATTATTTGACATTGTTAGCAAGTGAATTTGATTTTGAGTTGTTCATGAAAGTTGTAGATAACATTATGAACTTTTTGAGCATATTTATTATGTTATTTTTTACTGAGGAAATGAGTAGTTACTGAATTTGCAATGTAATGCCCTGTTTTGATAGGTTTTGAGTGGACAGTAGGTTTGGATGGATTTTTGACACCCTTAGGGGTGAAATTGATTTTTATGGTCTTCATGAGAATGGTAGAACTTTTCATGATCTTTCCAACAAGCTATGGTTTGTATTTTTCGATTTGTGTGCAAAGAATTATGGGTGTTGGAAATTCAGATTGGAAATAGGAAAAGAAAGGAAGGATGTGAGTGAACCTCATGGGATCACTATGCGACGCCGCCTGGCCGAGGCGAGGTCGGATGGCCCGGCCAATAGGGCGATGCCTCGCCCTAGTGACGAGGTGAGGCGAGTCGGCCTCGCTAGGGCGACGCCTCGCCCCAGCGAGGCAGGCGCAGTATATATATATATATATATTTTATTTATTTGGCATTTAGTGACCTAATTTTTTCTTTTGTCAATTTCTTTTCCGTCCGACGTCCGATTGACCTGATTCTTGAGGCATCGGATTCGTAGAACATTTAATTTCATTTTGTGAGAAATTGGGAATTTTTGGACGAGAAATTGACGTGGCCCCGGGTAACGGAGCGTTTAATCACTGTTTTGTTTAATTGGGGACCTATAGAGGTCCGAATTGCGCACCATCAACGCCAATATGTAACACCCCACTCCCGTAAGACCCGAACCCGATATCGTTGGTGATATCCGAGTCCGTGTCCCACGAGAGTGGCGATTACATCATCGATTTAAAATTCAAGATACATTTTTTTCTTTTCTTTTTTGCGCACCATTAACTCCACGCTCACACGGCAAACACAAGTAAGTAAATAAAATCCGTATTCAATAAAACCCGTTTCAGTTATTACAGTCATCCAGTAATGATTACAATTAGTCAATGTAGTAAAACATTAATACCACAAAGGCTCAAGAAAATACAATGCCTTGTTATACAAAGGATTGCGAATACAATTTACTAAGACACTAATGCGCATAACTAACCGATCCCGACCTCTAACCTTTACTCGCTCACAGAGACATACTCCGTGTCAACCGGTATTCTTCAGACCTGAAAAATAGATGCAAATTTTGGGTGAGTTTTGCGAACTCGGTGAGAAACCATCATCGATGGTTCACTCAATTCATGCATGTTCAATCACTTGCCAAATATCACATACGAACACAGTTCACAAATGTAATCTCAAATAGTACATACCATTACATTTCACAAATGTAAGGCGACGCCTTTCATACAATCCAAATTCAATCATACCATATATGCAATGCACATGAGACCCTTTCCATTTTCATTATGTTGTTGGACTGCATGCCAAATCGTCCCAAGAACGGGCACATTGCGTTGAGCCAATGGTTTCAACATCGGGCTTGAAGCCCTAATACATTGAGCCCGAGGCTCAATACGTTGGACACGAGGTCACATGCGTTGAGTGAAAGCTCTCATATACGTTAGGCGTGATATGCCCCGATCCGGTACGCTGCTCCGTCACAACCGCTTTATCTCGATCATGTCCTTATGTATGAATGCATATGTTCCAATTTCTATTTACATTATTGCTATCAATTACATTCAATGCCATTTCTATTTCTTGGACCTTGGTCCCAGATTTCAATCATATATTTTTCCAATTTATTGCATCATACCATATCGCATTTAAAAGTCACATCCAATGTATCAAAACGGATAAGTAACACTTCATATCAATTTCCCATTCCTCGAACCTTGGTCGAGATCTCCCATTCACAAACATTACACACAAATAGCACTTCGTTATCTCATTCCCATATTTCGCATACACCTATGGTCCAAATCAATCAAAGTCAAATACACATAAACCCTCCATTATCTCCACATGGCATAATAGCAAAATCTTAAACACATAAAGGTTGAGGAACCAACTAGGTTACTCACCTATTACTTCCGAGCTAATGCCGAAAGCCTCGTGACGCCGGTCAATCGACGCCCAATTGGGCCTCTATATGAATCGAAAAGTACGAGTCACTAAATATGAAATTTGTGCTCATGTAGATGAGATATGCATGTTCATGAATTCCGGTCCTAATTCAATATTTTCCCATAATAAAATTCTATCAAAATTAGAAATCCATAGGCGCCGACGGTGCATGAATTCGGACCAGATAGGTCCTCAATTAAATAAAACAGTGTTTACATGTTCTCGATAGGGCTACGCCAAATTTCGCCTAAAAATTCCTGCTTTCCCATAATATGAAATTAAATATTCAACGAATCCGATGCCTCTGGAATCAGGTCAATCGAACGTCGGACGGAAAGAAATTGACAAAGAACAATCGGATCAATTAATACCAAATAAAAATTCAAAAGCAAGAATATATATATATATTCATATCGCCTCATGGGCGAGGCGCCACGCGAGGCGATTTCACCATACTGCGTCGCGAGGCGTCGCCTCGCGACCTGCCTCCTTCAATCTCGCTCTCGCGAGGCGAAACTTCGCCCTCGCGAGACGGTGAGTCTGTCTCGCCTCCGCGAGGCGACTTGTCGCCCTCGCGAGATGGCTCTTCTCTTTGCCCTCCTTCTTTCCAGATTGAAAATCCAATTTCCAATTACTCTAACTTTTAACACACAAATCAGAAAAATACCCACTATACCTCATTGGAAAGCTTATGAAAAGCTCTACAATTCTCTAGAAGACCATAAAAATCAATTCCAACCCTAAGGGTATCAAATAAGCCATCAAACCTTCTGCCTTCACAATTTCCCTCAACACAGGGCAGTACATTTGCAATTTCATAACTCACTGATTATTCAGAAATTAATTACCGCAAAAATATGGTGAATAAGTTCACAATGTCCTTTACAACTTTCATGAACAATCCAAAATCAAATTCTATTTCTAAACCAGTCAATTAATTCATTCAATGTCACTGTCCCTGAAATCCTTCAATATGGGCAGTAACCTTACAAGAAGTATAACTTCCAGTATACAAGTCAATAAATTCAGAACTTTATATCCCTGAAAAGATAACATCTCAAACTTCAATTTTCATGAAGCACTCAACATCCAATTCGATCTCTAACAATTTGAAAACTGTTATGGAAGTTTCTGTTATCATCAGCCATTCATAACCTAATGTAGGGTCAATCTTTGCAAAATCATAACTCCAAATTCTGACTTCTAAAAATTACAAACATATGTCATTTTCAAGGTAATCTCTTCCTCTACAACTTTTCAGAAGCTCAATCACACCAATTCAATCCACATAAAATGTTAAAATTGCCTCAAATCAGTAAACTCACAAAATCACACTTAAACTAGGTTTCATCCAAAATGCTCAAAACCAGCCATTAGTAATCAATTCATATCTCCCAATACACAATTCCAAAAATAGCAAGATCAGTAGCAATGGAAAAATAATTCAATATACTACAACTTCCATGAAGACCATTCTCCCTAATTCCCTTTCAATTAATTCATAAAAATCAACAAAACTCAGATGTCATGGTTGCGGTTACTGTTCACAGGCAATGGAACAGTAACTTTCCATGCAAAATTTCACCCTTCTATCATTGGAATTCAACAACACCCATTTCACACTAAATTGAAGCCAACATCCCAAAGTTTCAGTGGCCACTAACTTTACCTCATTTACATTTCTACACAATAAGTTATGAATAAAACAGTAACATCAATTATAATTCCAATTTTCCAGATTTAAGGTTAACCTTATTTCAACCACTTCCAATGCCTTTTTCACATCACTAGACATCAAAATAAATACAAATTAAATATTACTCCAGTCATACATATACTAGGGTTAATACTGAAAAATTTACAGCATTAAATTCCTCAATTCAAAGACTCAAATAATTATCCCTATTCAATTCAAAATCAAACCATATCATTAATTTCAATGCATCTTCACCTAACCTCATACCCTTTCCTTCAAATCATAATAATCATCACTTTAAATGCCTACATAAACCTAATACATGCTTTAAACCCTTTTATTAACCACCCCTCACTACCATGGCATTTAATTCCATGTAAAAACACATTTAAAGATCAAAACTTAAGGACAACTTACCAAATCAAAACCTCCTTCAAACCTTCAACAATCACTTTCCAACTTCTATACCTAAGTACCAACCTCCTTCCTTCTCAATATGCTCAAAACTCATCTTCTAGCTTTGAGGGAATTATAGAGAGTAGCTTGCAAAGATGAGAAAGAGAAAAATTCGATGGCTGCAAAGAAGAGTTGAGTTTGTGTGGTTTCGGATGCTAATAACCAAGGCTTAAACAACCCATTTCCTTTCCTTGTTTAATAACCATACACGTCCGAAAGCAAAGAAGAGAGGCATTAAATGATGCCTTTTAAATGGCAACAAATGATTGGTTTATCATTATAAGAAAATTCAAAGTATATTTATTTAATCCAGTCCAAAATTTTACTCCATTTCACTCCAATGGCCCTACTTTCAGTCCCAAAATAATATACCCCATATTATTGTGCCATTGGGTAGCGATTTTTGCTACCGAGAAACTACCGGTTCGCCACTTGGCGATTTATCCGGTCCGAGAATTTAGAGAATTTCCGAATCATTTTTCTCGAGAATTAATGAAATTCCTAAAATTATAAAACAGTAACAAAGCACTCCAAATAATTTTTCAATCACAACAATCACCTTTTCTACTCCAAAACAAGTTTAGGCCAGTTACCGGCGATTTTGCCGGTCCGGGAAATTTCTCCGGAAAATTCCAGAAAAATTCCTATAAATCCCAAAAAAATGTAAAACCATTAATAGCGCACTCAGAATAATTTTTCAAATCCCATAACCACGTTAATCACAATAAAATACCGTTAGGCCCAATTACCGGGAATTATCATGAATGCATTTACCGTAATTCCATATACACAATTGATACTGTGTATCGATCCTATTATGCATGAACGAGAATAATTATTCCTTATCAATCCCATCCTATGCCAATTTTACTATTTTACCCTTTCGGGAGGGGTGGATGTTACAATTCTCCCTCCTTATAAGAATTTCGTCCTCGAAATTCTCATCAACCATTCCTATGACAAGAATCATATGAGTCTATATATCCTATACACTTTTCCACTTAATAATTCACTTTTCAAGTGATCACAAGAACCACTCTCAAATCGTGGTTCGCCATTACTAATTTGGCTAACTCGTTATCACTTGAAATGATGATTTGATTTGACAAGACTATTAGTTGGCGATCTCATTTTCTTAGCTATCTCATTTGTCATTTCTAGAATAGTCACTTCCTTTGGTTCCGATATATATCACCTACCAAGATTTTCGAATCTATTCATCGATCACATTTTATCCTTCCAATACCTTTTCCCTAATGCCATATAGTCCAATTTATATTCCATCGAGTACGCCTCCATTTCTTTGGTACCTCTCTTTACCACGTCGTGGATGATTTACATTCCTTTGGTACCAATCTTGTGACATTTAACTCCACTTCACTATAATCGGAATAATGTACCTAATGCGGTCATTTATTATATGCCATTCACTTTATATTTAAAATCGATTCTCGTAAGACAAATCACTATTCAATAGTGTTCACACACTTCATCCGGATATACAGATTTACTCTATCTCATTTGTCCGATCCAATTCCACTTTAGTTAACCATACAGCTTCCTAAGTCACTTTCCTTTTCTCACACATTTAGTCTCAAATCCATTATGGTCTTTAACTCCCAAAGAGTAATCGTGCGAAAAGGTAACAAGATATATTTTCCAAGTGAATCAAAGCTCTATAACACGACCATAATCAAACCTTTTTCCCATTGGACATTCAACCTATAATCACTTGAGCCAAGAATTACTTCGTTCTATACCTACAATTACGCAATTTCACTTTTCAAATATGCTTACTAGTAACTTTGAGTTCACTTCCTTGTTCTAACTCTTTTATCTGCACACTCACTTCTTCTTCAACTTTTGTTCACTATAGTTTTCCAATTCCATTGGTATATTCAAACTCATCATAAAACTTCCCTCTTTACTTTCTCGCACTCTTAACCTTTCTTATCACGATTTTTACAACTTCATTTTTTCCGTAACACTTCACAATTACCCTCGATATGCTTGACATTAATTGAAAACTCTAATATCTCGTAATGGATACATTCATTAAAGCATTATCTGCTCACTAGTTAAGGGTAGTAGGCGTAATTGTTTGTTCATTCTAGCATTGTCGATCTTTCCTCAAATTAACCCAAAGGTATCCTTATAGGAATCTATGATCTCCAAGGCTTTCAATCGTGAGCATGACACCAGTACCATTTATCACAATCGATTCAATTTATTTCATACCCGCTCAACATATTGTCGCAGCTCAATACTCACGCCCACTTTTCCAAAGGTATGTATATCATCGATGTCGATTCCTCAATTAGTCCTATCGCTCTTTTCACTTTTCACCGCTCAACACTTCCAAACACATTCTATCTCTAATCACAGCCATTACTATTTGTTTACCTTGCATAAATCCCTATTAGGTCTTATTGACGCTACTGTACATCTTTACCCTTTTCATCGAGTCTACAATGAGTGTATCTACAATTTCTTTATGAAGGTGTCACTACATCACCTCATTGTCGGGCTTCCTTTTGACCCTCTTGTCTCCATTCGCCATTTTTTTCATTTCTCTTCTCATTTGTTTTCATATCATTCCTATCAACATATGTTAATACCTTGTCATCTATATTTAAGCCTCCAAAATTTTCCATTTTATTTTAGTATCTCTCTTCTCGATTCGGGACTCTTTTATTTTTCGCTTCAAATCTAGATTCCTCAAGCAGCTTTACATCATAACCGGAGATCGATTCACTTCACATTGCAATAGAATCACCTCAAATTAAAATCTCACTCATATGGAATTCTTTACATTTGCATATACAATGCAGATAATCTCAGCAGATGAGCTAGACCCAATTTCACTTTTAATTTTGTCCACAAAAGTCTCATCAACCAATGATTATTATTGTGTTTCAATCCTTCTTCACTATAATGCATAATCTCAATCAAGACACTCTTATGTCATCATTTAATGATCGTAACATTCCTTTCACAAGGTTCCTTGTGGCGATCTACTTAAACACTTTCTTTACCACTTATTCAAGAATTTATACCGTAATCACTTTTCGTTCCTCTCATACATGTACACTCGGTCCACCTTTGTCTTACTTTAACCTCTTAAGAACTTCACACTTATAATCACTCTAAACATTTACCGCCTGCTTCTCTATGATTTCCATATATCCGCTACATACATTTCAAGAATCACAATCAACATTACTGTCCAATAGATATCCCTAACAGTAATTCGACTTAAATGCAATAGCTCTTTTCATATACCACTATTGTGGTCTCATTCTTTTCAAGATCTTTATTTCATTCGCCCCGTATCATTAAACTGTATGTCTCATTCCCATATCCGTTACGTGCAACTTGACCTTGTAAGGTCATATCAATTTGGCTTATCATCTTATAATCTTTATTATTATTATTTTTTTCTTCTGTTTCTCCTACTTATCTTCTATTTTCCTCAAATAGTTTATGATCGGGTGTTCACAGTCCCCAATACCCGACAAAATCGTTGATACCACTCCATTTTATCTCTATCTATATGCCTATCCATTTACCATTTTTGTGTCCATATACACCTAATTCAGTATTTCCCGATACACCATCAAGATAATCACCTAACAATTTCAGTCTCAAACTTATGCGGTCTAGTTCATAACCATTTCCTAATTCATTTCACTCTATCATACACTTTTATCTCACTCAAATAGGCATCAACATCTTTCCTTTTCGATTCTTTCAGCCTCAATAAACCGCTACAAGATTTTATCGAGCTTCTTTCCATTTCGCTATTATCATCGCCTATAATATCTACTAATCTCTAACTCGAATACAAGTGAATCAAAATATGCCCGATCGGACCATCTACATTTTACTCAATTCCAATATTTCTTTCATGACATATACAATGTAATCAGTAATTACCTAACCCTCAGGGCTTTTAATTTCACTTAGATTTACTATAACCAATATGCTTCCCATATCTCTAATGGACCTCTCCAAGTTCTCAAATCTTCATTTTTTCGTCACCATAACATTGTCAATTTAATTTGAAAATTCTTAATCAGTCTAGGCCAACACAGTCATTCTACTATCACTTATAAGGGTTTCTAACCCAGTACAACATCAACCTTCTTATCCATTTTTTTTCCTTTATCCTTTCCTAATTGATTATCCCCTTTTAGGGATTTTCACTCTAATCCAGTCTCACTCTTCTCTCACTTAATCACTTGACACTTATGCACCCTTAGGCTTTATTCTCGTGCACTCGACTAGGATCGCTACCACGATCTGCAACGACGACTCAAATGCATGAAACCTATGTTCCAAATCGTGCCTGATACATTACGCATTCATCGGGCTCGATACCACCTAATAACACTCATCTTCCGAAGACCAACCCGATATCGTTGGTGATATCCGAGTCCGTGTCCCACGAGAGTGGCGATTACATCATCGATTTAAAATTCAAGATACAATTTTTTTTTTCTTTTGCAGCCATTAACTCCACGCTCACACGGAAAACACAAGAAGTAAATAAAATCCAGATTCAATAAAACTCGCTTCGTTTATTATACCATCCAAGAATGATTACAATCACCAATGCAAGAAACATTAATACCACAAGGCTCAAGAAAATACAATGCCTTGTTATATGCTGATTATGAATACAATTTACTAAGACACTAATGCATAACTAACGATCCCACCTCTAACCTTTACTCGTCTACAGTGAGACATACTCCGTGTCAACCGGTATTCTTCAGACCTAAAATAGATGCAAATTTTGGGTGAGTTTTATAACTCGGTGAGAAACCATCATCGATGGTTCACTCAATTCATGCATATTCAATCGACTTGCCAAATATCACATACGAACACAGTTCACAAATGTAATCTCAAATAGTACATACCATTACATTTCACAAATGTAAGGCGACGCTTTCATACAATCCAAATTCAATCATACCATATATGCAATGCACATGAGACCCTTTCCATTTTCATTACGTTGTTGTGACGTGCACATCAAACTGCCCGAAAGAACGGGCACATTGCGTTGAGCCAATGGTTTCAACATTGGGCTTGAAGTTCTAATACATCGAGCCCGAGGCTCAATACGCTGGACCCGAGGTCTCAAGCGCTGAAATGAAGCTCTCATATACGTTAGGCGTGATATGCCCCGATCCGTGGTCGCCCGGCCACAATCGCCTTTATCTCGATCATGTCCTTATGTATGAATGCATATGTTCCAATTTCCATTTACGTTATTGCTATCACTTACATTCAATGCCATTTTATTTTTTGGACCTTCGGTCCTAGTATTTCAATCATATATTTTTCCAATTTATTGCATCATACCATATCGCATTTAAAAGTCACATCCAATGTATCAAAACGGATAAGTAACACTTCAGTATCAATTTCCCTATTCCTCAACCTTTGGTCCGAGATCTCCCATTCACAAATATTACACACAAATAGCACTTCGTTATCTCATTCCCATATTTCGTACACCTATGGTCCAAATCAATCAAAGTCAAATACATAAAACCTCCATTATCTCCACATGGCATAATAGCAAAATCTTAAACACATAAAGGTTGAGGAACCAACTAGGTTACTCACCTATTACTTCCAGCTAATGCCGAAAGCCTCTGTGACGTCGGTCAATCGACGCTCAATTGGGCCTCTCAGATGAATCGAGAAAAGTACGAAGTCACTAAATATGAAATTTGTGCTCATGTAGATGAGATATGCATGTTCATGAATTCGGTCCTAATTCAATATTTTCCCATAATAAAATTCTATCAAAATTAGAAATCCATAGCGCCGACGGTAAGCAATTCGGACTCAGATAGGTCCTCAATTAAATAAAAAAAGGTTTACATGTTTCACGTAATAGGGCTACGTCAAATTCCCGCCTAAAATTCCTGCTTTCTCATAATATGAAATTAAATATTCAACGAATCCGATGCCTCCGGAATCAGGTCAATCGGACGTCGGACGGGAAAGAAATTGACAAAAGAACAATCGGATCAATTAATACCAAATAAAATTCAAAAAAGAATATATATATATATTCATACGCTTTGCATGGGGCGTAGACGCCGCCCACGAGGCGATTTCACCTCATCGCGTCATGAAGGCGAGCGCCGCCTCGCGACCTGCCTCCTTCAATCTCTCTCTCGGAGGCTTAAGCCCTCGCGAAGACGGTGAGCTCTGTCTTCGCCTCGGCGGCTTGTCGCCTCATGAGATGACTCTTCTCCTTGCCTCCTTCTTTCCAGATTGAAAATCCAATTTCCAATTACTCTAACTTTTAACACACAAATCAGAAAAATACCCACTATACCTCATTGGAAAGCTTATGAAAAGCTCTACAATTCTCTAGAAGACCATAAAAATCAATTCCAACCCTAAGGGTATCAAATAAGCCATCAAACCTTCTGCCTTCACAATTTCCCTCAACACAGGGCAGTACATTTGCAATTTCATAACTCACTGATTCTTCAGAAATAAATTACCACAAAAATATGGTCAATAAGTTCACAATGTCCTTTATAACTTTCATGAACAATCCAAAATCAAATTCTATTTCTAAACCAGTCAATTAATTCATTCAATGTCACTGTCCCTGAAATCCTTCAATATGGGCAGTAACCTTACAAGAAGTATAACTTCCAGTATACAAGTCAATAAATTCAGAACTTTATATCCCTGAAAAGATAACATCTCAAACTTCAATTTTCATGAAGCACTCAACATCCAATTCGATCTCTAACAATTTGAAAACTGTTATGGAAGTTTCTGTTATCATCAGCCATTCATAACCTAATGTAGGGTCAATCTTTGCAAAATCATAACTCCCAATTCTGACTTCTAAAAATTACAAACATATGTCATTTTCAAGGTAATCTCTTCCTCTACAACTTTTCAGAAGCTCAATCACACCAATTCAATCCACATAAAATGTTAAAATTGCCTCAAATCAGTAAACTCACAAAATCACACTTAAACTAGGTTTCATCCAAAATGCTCAAAACCAGCCATTAGTAATCAATTCATATCTCCCAATACACAATTCCAAAAATAGCAAGATAAGTAGAAATGGAAAAATAATTCAATATACTACAACTTCCATGAAGACCATTCTCCTAATTCCTTTCAATTAATTCATAAAATCAACAAAACTCAGATGTCATGGTTGCGGTTACTGTTCACAGGCAATGGAACAGTAACTTTCCATGCAAAATTTCACCCTTCTATCATTGGAATTCAACAACACCCATTTCACACTAAATTGAAGCCAACATCCCAAAGTTTCAGTGGCCACTAACCTTACCTCATTTACATTTCTACACAATAAGTTATGAATAAAACAGTAACATCAATTATAATTCCAATTTTCCAGATTTAAGGTTAACCTTAGTTCAACCACTTCCAATGCCTTTTCACATCACTAGACATCAAAATAAATACAAATTAAATATTACTCCAGTCATACATATACTAGGGTTAATACTGAAAATTTACAGCATTAAATTCCTCAATTCAAAGACTCAAATAATTATCCCTATTCAATTCAAAATCAAACCATATCATTAATTTCAATGCATCTTCACCTAACCTCATACCCTTTCCTTCAAATCATAATAATCATCACTTTAAATGCCTACATAAACCTAATACATGCTTTAAACCCTTTTATTAACCACCCCTCACTACCATGGCATTTAATTCCATGTAAAAACACATTTAAAAATCAAAACTTAAGGACAACTTACCAAATCAAAACCTCCTTCAAACCTTCAACAATCACTTTCCAACTTCTATACCTAAGTACCAACCTCCTTCCCTTCTCAAATATGCTCAAAACTCATCTTCTAGCTTTGAGGGAATTATAGAGAGTAGCTTGCAAAGATGAGAAAAGAGAAAAAATTCGATGGCTGCAAAGAAGAGTTGAGTTTGTGTGGTTTCGGATGCTAATAACCAAGGCTTAAACAACCCATTTCCTTTCCTTGTTTAATAACCATACACGTCGAAAGCAAAGAAGAGAGGCATTAAATGATGCCTTTAAATGGCAACAAATGATTGGTTTATCATTATAAGAAAATTCAAAGTATATTTATTTAATCCAGTCCAAAATTTTACTCCATTTCACTCCAATGGCCCTACTTTCAGTCCCAAAATAATATACCCCATATTATTGTGCCATTGGTAGCGATTTTGCTAATGAACTAAACTCTAGGTTCGCCACATGGCGATTTATCCTATCCGAGAATTTCCGAATTTCCCGAATCATTTTTCTGAGAATTAATGAAATTCCCTAAAATTATAAAACAGGTAACAGTGCACTCCAAATAATTTTTCAATCACAACAATCACCTTTTCTAGTCCAAAACAAGTTTAGGCCAGTTACCGGCGATTTTGCCGGTCCGGGAATTTTCTCCGGAAAATTCCAGAAAAATTCCTATAAATCCCAAAAAAATGTAAAACCATTAATAGCGCACTCAGAACAATTTTTCAAATCCCATAACCACGTTAATCACAATAAAATACCGTTAGGCCCAATTACCGGGAATTATCATGAATGCATTTACCGTAATTCCATATACACAATTGATACTGTGTATCGATCCTATTATGCATGAACAGTAATAATTATTCCTTATCAATCCCATCCTATGCCAATTTTACTATTTTACCCTTCCAGGAGGGGGTGGGATGTTACAATTCTCCCCTCCTTATAAGAATTTCGTCCTCGAAATTCTCAGTCAACGATTCCCTATGACAGTAATCATTATGAGTCTATATATCCTATACACTTTTCCACTTAATAATTCACTTTTCAAGTGATCATAGTAACCACTCTCAGTCCGTGGTTCAGTTACTAATTTGGCTAACTCGTTATCACTTAGTACAGTAGACGGATTTGACAAGACTATTAGTTGGCGATCTCATTTTCTTAGCTATCTCATTTGTCATTTCTAGAATAGTCACTTCCTTTGGTTCCGATATATATCACTCAGTTCAGTATTTTCGAATCTATTCATTGATCACATTTTATCCTTCCAATACCTTTTTCCCTAATGCCATATAGTCCAATTTATATTCCATTGAGTACGTCTCCATTTCTTTGGTACCTCTCTTTACCACGCCGGGATGATTTACATTCCTTGGTACCAATAACGTGACATTTAACTCCACTTCACTATAATCAGTAACAATGTACCTAATGCAGTCATTTATTATATGCCATTCACTTTATATTTAAAATCGATTCTCGTAAGACAAATCACTATTCAATAGTGTTCACACACTTCATCCGGATATACAGTTTACTCTATCTCATTTGTCCGATCCAATTCCACTTTAGTTAACCATACAGGCTTCCTAAGTCACTTTCCTTTTTCTCACACATTTTAGTCTCAAATCCATTATGGTCTTTAACTCCAAAGAGTAATGCGGTGTAACAGTATATATTTTCCAGTGAATCAAAGCTCTATAACACGACCATAATCAAACCTTTTTCCCATTGGACATTCAACCTATAATCACTTGAGCCAAGAATTACTTCGTTCTATACCTACAATTACGCAATTTCACTTTTCAAATATGCTTACTAGTAACTTTGACAGTTCACTTCCTTGTTCTAACTCTTTTTATCGGGTACACTCACTTCTTCTTCAACTTTTGTTCACTATAGTTTTCCAATTCCATTGGTATATTCAAACTCATCATAAAAACTTCCCTCTTTACTTTCTGCACTCTTAACCTTTCTTATCACGATTTTTACAACTTCATTTTTTTCCAGAACACTTCACAATTACCCCTGATATGCTTGACATTAATTGAAAACTCTAATATCTGTAATGGATCTGTTCATTAAAGCATTATCTGTTCACTAGTTAAGGGTAGTAGGCAGAATTGTTTGTTCATTCTAGCATTGTCGTATCTTTCCTCAAATTAACCCAAAGGTATCCTTATAGGAATCTATAGCCTCCAAGGCTTTCAATCGCGAGCATGACACCAGCCATTTATCACGTCGATTCAATTTATTTCATACCCGCTCAACATATTGTCGCAGCTCAATACTCACGCCCACTTTTCCAAAGGTATGTATATCATCGATGTCGATTCCTCAATTAGTCCTATCGTTCTTTTCACTTTTCACCGCTCAACACTTCCAAACACATTCTATCTCTAATCACAGTTATTACTATTTGTTTACCTTGCATAAATCCCTATTAGGGTCTTATTGACGCTATCTGCACATCTTTACCCTTTTCATTGAGTCTACAATGAGTGTATCTACAATTTCTTTATGAAGGTGTCACTACATCACCTCATTGTCGGGTTTCCTTTTGACCCTCTTGTCTCCATTCGCCATTTTTTCATTTTCTCTTCTCATTTGTTTTCATATCATTCTATCAACATATGTTAATACCTTGTCATCTATATTTAAACCTCCAAAATTTTCCATTTTATTTTAGTATCTCTCTCTCGCTCGGGACTCTTTTATTTTTCGTTTCAAATCTAGATTCCTCAGCTTTTACATCATAACCGGAGATCGATTCACTTCACATTGCAATAGAATCACCTCAAATTAAAATCTCACCATATGGAATTCTTTACATTTCTGTACATACAATGCAGATAATCTCAACAAGATGAGCTAGACCCAATTTCACTTTTAATTTTGTCCACAAAAGTCTCATCAACCAATGATTATTATTGTGTTTCAATCCTTCTTCACTATAATGCATAACTCAATCAAGACACTCTTATGTCATCATTTAATGTATCGTAACATTCCTTTCGCGAAGGTTCCTTGTGGCGATCACTTAAACACTTTCTTTACCACTTATTCAAGAATTTATACCGTAATCACTTTTCAGTTCCTCTCATACAGTACACTCGGTCCACCTTTGTCTTACTTTAACCTCTTAAGAACTTCACACTTATAATCACTCTAAACATTTACCGCCTGCTTCTCTATGATTTCCATATATCCATCACATACATTTCAAGAATCACAATCAACATTATCGTCCAATAGATATCCCTAACAAGAATTCGACTTAAATGCAATAGCTCTTTTCATATACCACTATTGTGGTCTCATTCTTTCAAGATCTTTATTTCATTCGCCTGTATCATTAAACCGTATGTCTCATTCCCATATCCGATTCATGCGTAACTTGACCTTGTAAGCGTCATATCAATTTGGCTTATCATTTTATAATCTTTATTATTATTATTTTTCTTCTGCTTTCCTACTTATCTTCTATTTTCCTCAAATAGTTTATGATCGGGTGTTCAAATTCCCAATACCCGACAAAATCGCTGATACCACTCCATTTTATCTCTATCTATATGCCTATCCATTTACCATTTTGTGTCCATATACACCTAATTCAAGATTTCCGATACACCATCAAGATAATCACCTAACAATTTCAGTCTCAAACTTATGCGGTCTAGTTCATAACCATTTCCAATTCATTTCATCTATCTCATACACTTTTATCTCACTCAAATAGGCATCTGAACATCTTTCCTTTTCGATTCTTTCAGTTCTCAATAAACCGTTATGAAGACTTTATCGAGCTTCTTTCCATTTCGCTATTATCATCTCGCCTATAATATCTACTAATCTCTAACTCAATACATTGAATCAAAATATGCCCGATCGGACCATCTACATTTTACTCAATTCCAATATTTCCTTTCATGACATATACAATGTAATCGAATTACCTAACCTCCTGCTTTTAATTTCACTTAGATCTACTATAACCAATATGCTTCCCATATCTCTAATGGACCTCCAAGTTCTCAACATCTTCATTTTCTCGTCACCATAACATTGTCAATTTAATTTGAAAATTCTTAATCGCCTAGCCAACACACTATTCTACTATCACTTATAAGGGTTTCTAACCCAAGACAACATCAACCTTCTTATCCATTTTTTTCCTTTATCCTTTCCTAATTGATTATCCCTTTAGGATTTTCACTCTAATCCATCTCACTCTTCTCTCACTTAATCACTTGACACTTATGCACCCTTAGGCTTTATCCTCATGCGACTCGACTAGGATCGCTACCACGGTCTGCAACGACGCGACTCAAATGCATGAAACCTATGTTCCAAATCGTGCCCGTGATACATTACGTACATCGGGCTCGATACCACCTAAATGTAACACTCATCTCCGTGAAGACCCAACCCGATATCGCTGGTGATATCCGAGTCCGTGTCCCACGAGAGTGGCGATTACATCACCGATTTAAAATTCAAGATACATTTTTTTCTTTTCTTTTTCAGCCATTAACTCCACGCTCACACGGCAAACACAAGAAGTAAATAAAATCCGTATTCAATAAAAACCCGCTTCAGCTTATTACGGTCATCCAAGAATGATTACAATCACCAATGCAAGAAAACATTAATACCACAAGTGGCTCAAGAAAATACAATGCCTTGTTATATGTTGATTATGGAATACAATTTACTAAGACACTAATGCGCATAAAAACCGATCCCGACCTCTAACCTTTACTCGCCTACAGAGACATACTCCCCTGTCAACCGGTATTCTTCAGACCTGAAAATAGATGCAAATTTTGGGTGAGTTTTATGAACTCGGTGAGAAACCATCATCGATGGTTCACTCAATTCATGCATGTTCAATCACTTGCCAAATATCACATACGAACACGGTTCACAAATGTAATCTCAAATAGTACATACCATTACATTTCACAAATGTAAGGCGACGCCTTTCATACAATCCAAATTCAATCATACCATATATGCAATGCACATGAGACCCTTTCCATTTTCATTACGTTGTTGTGACTGCATACCAAATCGTCCCAAAGAACGGGCACATTCGCTGAGCCAATGGTTTCAACATCGGGCTTGAAGCCCTAATACATCGAGCCCGAGGCTCAATACGCTGACCCGAGGTCTCGCGCTGAAATGAAAGCTCTCATATACGTTACGTGATATGCCCCGATCGTGGTCGCCCGGTCACAATCGCCTTTATCGATCATGTCCTTATGTATGAATGCATATGTTCCAATTTCCATTTACGCTATTGCTATCACTTACATTCAATGCCATTTTATTTCTTCGACCTTCGATCCCAGATTTCAATCATATATTTTTCCAATTTATTGCATCATACCATATCGCATTTAAAAGTCACATCCAATGTATCAAACGGATAAGTAACACTTCAAGATCAATTTCCCCATTCCTCGAACCTTGGTCCGAGATCTCCCATTCACAAACAAATACACACAAATAGACTTCGTTATCTCATTCCCCATATTTCGCACCTATGGTCCAAATTAATCAAAGTCAAATACACATAAACCCTCCATTATCTCCACATGGCATAATAGCAAAATCTTAAACACATAAAGGTTGAGGAACTAACTAGGTTACTTCACCTATTACTTCCGAAGCTAATGGAAAGCCTCGTGACGCCGGTCAATCGACGCCCAATTGGGCCTCTATATGAATCGAGAAAAGTACGAGTCATTAAATATGAAATTTGTGCTCATGTAGATGAGATATGCATGTTCATGAATTCGGTCCTAATTCAATATTTTTCCATAATAAAATTCTATCAAAATTAGAAATCCATAAAGCGCCGACGGCAGCAATTCGGACTCAGATAGGTCCTCAATTAAATAAAAAAAGGTTTACATGTTCGTCAATATAGGCTACGCCAAATTCCCGCCTAAAATTCCCGCTTTCTCATAATATGAAATTAAATATTCAACGAATCCGATGCCTCGAATCAGTCAATCGGACGTCGGACGGAAAGAAATTGACAAAAGAACAATCGGATCAATTAATACCAAATAAAATTCAAAACAGTAATATATATATATATATATTCATACGCCTGCCTCAGCGGGGTGAGACGCTGCCTCGCGAGGCGATTTTACTCATCATGCGTCGCGAGGCGAGGCGTCGCCTCGCGACCGCCTCCTTCAATCTCGCCATGAGGCGATTTCACCTTATCTTGCGTCGCGAGGCGAGGCGTCGCCTCGCGACCTGCCTCCTTCAATCTCGCCATGAGGCGAACTCGCCTCGCGAGACGGCGAGTCTGTCTCGCCTCATGAGGCGACTTGTCGCCTCGAGATGGCTCTTCTCCTTGCCCTCCTTCTTTCCAGATTGAAAATCTAATTTCCAATTACTCTAACTTTTAACACACAAATCAGAAAAATACCCACTATACCTCATTGGAAAGCTTATGAAAAGCTCTACAATTCTCTAGAAGACCATAAAATCAATTCCAACCCTAAGGGTATCAAATAAGCCATCAAACCTTCTGCCTTCACAATTTCCCTCAACACAGGGCAGTACATTTGCAATTTCATAACTCACTGATTCTTCAGAAATAAATTACCACAAAAATATGGTCAATAAGTTCACAATGTCCTTTACAACTTTCATGAACAATCCAAAATCAAATTCTATTTCTAAACCAGTCAATTAATTCATTCAATGTCACTGTCCCTGAAATCCTTCAATATGGGCAGTAACCTTACAAGAAGTATAACTTCCAGTATACAAGTCAATAAATTCAGAAATTTATATCCCTGAAATGATAACATCTCAAACTTCAATTTTCATGAAGCACTCAACATCCAATTCGATCTCTAACAATTTGAAAACTGTTATGGAAGTTTCTGTTATCATCAGCCATTCATAACCTAATGTAGGGTCAATTTTTGCAAAATCATAACTCCCAATTCTAACTTCTAAAAATTACAAACCATATGTCATTTTCAAGGTAATCTCTTCCTCTACAACTTTTCAGAAGCTCAATCACACCAATTCAATCCACATAAAATGTTAAAATTGCCTCAAATCAGTAAACTCACAAAATCACACTTAAACTAGGTTTCATCCAAAATGCTCAAAACCAGCCATTAGTAATCAATTCATATCTCCCAATACACAATTCCAAAAATAGCAAGATCAGTAGAAATGGAAAAATAATTCAATATACTACAACTTCCATGAAGACCATTCTCCCTAATTCCCTTTCAATTAATTCATAAAAATCAACAAAACTCAGATGTCATGGTTGCGGTTACTGTTCACAGGCAATGGAACAGTAACTTTCCATGCAAAATTTCACCCTTCTATCATTGGAATTCAACAACACCCATTTCACACTAAATTGAAGCCAACATCCCAAAGTTTCAGTGGCCACTAACCTTACCTCATTTTCATTTCTACACAATAAGTTATGAATAAAACAGTAACATCAATTATAATTCCAATTTTCCAGATTTAAGGTTAACCTTATTTCAACCACTTCCAATGCCTTTTCACATCACTAGACATCAAAATAAATACAAATTAAATATTACTCCAGTCATACATATACTAGGGTTAATACTGAAAATTTACAGCATTAAATTCCTCAATTCAAAGACTCAAATAATTATCCCTATTCAATTCAAAATCAAACCATATCATTAATTTCAATGCATCTTCACCTAACCTCATACCCTTTCCTTCAAATCATAATAATCATCACTTTAAATGCCTACATAAACCTAATACATGCTTTAAACCCTTTTATTAACCAATTCTCACTACCATGGCATTTAATTCCATGTAAAACACATTTAAAGATCAAAACTTAAGGACAACTTACCAAATCAAACCTCCTTCAAACCTTCAACAATCACTTTCCAACTTCTACACCTAAGTACCAACCTCCTTCCCTTCTCAAATATGCTCAAAACTCATCTTCTAGCTTTGAGGGAATTATAGAGAGTAGCTTGCAAAGATGAGAAAAGAGAAAAAATTCGATGGCTGCAAAGAAGAGTTGAGTTTGTGTGGTTTCGGATGCTAATAACCAAGGCTTAAACAACCCATTTCCTTTCCTTGTTTAATAACCATACACGTCCGAAAGCAAAGAAGAGAGGCATTAAATGATGCCTTTTAAATGGCAACAAATGATTGGTTTATCATTATAAGAAAATTCAAAGTATATTTATTTAATCCAGTCCAAAATTTTACTCCATTTCACTCCAATGGCCCTACTTTCAGTCCCAAAATAATATACCCCATATTATTGTGCCATTGGGTAGCGATTTTTGCTACCGAGAAACTACCGGTTCGCCACTTGGCGATTTATCCGGTCCGAGAATTTCCGGGAATTTCCCCGAATCATTTTTCTGAGAATTAATGAAATTCCATAAAATTATAAAACAGGTAACAGTGCACTCCAAATAATTTTTCAATCACAACAATCACCTTTTCTACTCCAAAACAAGTTTAGGCCAGTTACCGGCGATTTTGCCGGTCCGGGAATTTTCTCCGGAAAATTTCAGAAAAATTCCTATAAATCCCAAAAAAATGTAAAACCATTAATAACGCACTCAGAACAATTTTTCAAATCCCATAACCACGTTAATCACAATAAAATACCGTTAGGCCCAATTACCGGGAATTATCATGAATGCATTTACCGTAATTCCATATACACAATTGATACTGTGTATCGATCCTATTATGCATGAACAGTAATAATTATTCCTTATCAATCCCATCCTATGCCAATTTTACTATTTTACCCTTCCAGGAGGGGGTGGGATGTTACACAATAGGTTTCTAATTTATAGACGGATTTTGTTATGGAAAAATTTTGGATTAGAGCCGGGAATGCCATGAACATGCATTATACACGTTTTACTTATTCCATGTGCATTGTTTGATATTTTTAACTTTTCAGTTGGTAATGTTTACTTATTTTAATTGTTATAGAGGCTCGCTTGGAACGTCATCCCACTTGACGTTGCAGTAGACTTCCTGACATTAGCTCGGAAGTTATTAGGTGAGTAACCTAGATGGTTCTTCTGTTAGTAAGTATTTATAATTCGCACTTAGAACCCTGTGGAGAATAATGGTGGGAAAATTGTTTTGTTTCAGGCTCGGATTGCAGACCGGAGGTCCGAGGATTGAAGAATTCTGACATAGAAGTGTCATATGTGATTTTCTTACGATTACCGTATAGACTTATGTGGATATGTTGAATTGGGATCCGATATGATGTTGGTATTGTTTTATTTGGACATATGCATTTCATGCATAATTGCATGATCAAGATTTCGCAACAGACCGAGAGCGACCAACGAGAGCTTAAAGCTCAACGTGATCGGGCCTCGAGCCAAAGGATTCGTGAGCCTATGGCTCACCGCTTAATGCGCCCTTAATGGGACAGCTTCAGCGCTCAAATACAACAACGTAATAAATTAGAAAAGCGCCTCATACACATTTCATGTGCATTTGAATTGGTTCTTTGGATTGTTATGAAAATTATGTGGTACTACTAAATGTGATTTGGTGAGATAATTGTGCGATTCGTGTTATGTATGTGTATATGCATGAATTGGGTGAACCATCGATGATGGTTCTCACCGAGTTCGCAAACTCACCCAAAATTGCAAATTATTTTTCAGACCGAGAGTAGACTTATAGCTCCAGAGGGACTTTTCTGCCGCTGTAGATTGAGTTGGCAAGAGAAGTCATGGCACATGTGCCTGGTCACCGGCACTTTTGAGGGATGACCTAGCTAGCCTTTTTATTTGATTTTCTTTTGGTGTAATGTATGTAACATACCATTGTGTAAATTTATCGCTTTGAGGTTATGAAATGAGAATTTATGGTTTCAAAATTAGTGGATTTCATATTAATGCTTTATGATTTTGATGCCATGTGGAGTGTTAGTGGTTGTTCGTAGCGCACCCTTATCGTAGGTGTGTGTCTGAATGACCCACGGCGTCCTAAGACATATCCTATGGTAAGTGGGCGCTACATTGTGAAAAAGATTTTACAAATGTTTTGCTTATCTTTCAATTTATAAACATATTATCCACGAGCTTTTAGTTCACCCACCTTTCATCCCCATCTCCGTGTATTCGAGGTGAGATCGGATGAAAGAATGTCAAGACGTTTTTGTTCGATTTGTACACATCTTTGTATTCATGGGTTATAAAAATTGTTGTTGTATTTATGGCCTGAAAATGCCACTATGAGTTGTATAAGGATTTGATTTATGAAATTGTATATGAATTGTGATGGATTATGGGATTTGTATGATTGTCTAAGTTTTGGAGGATGATTTTTCTATAGATGGGAAGAATTGTTTTGTTTTATATATGATGGAATAAATTAAGATAAGAAAGAAAGAAAGAAAATTTTTTTAGACCGATTTCAGATAATTTAGTCTAAGGTATCCAACGCGACGTTTTCTTCGATAATTGTGTTTGGATGTCGGATTCAATTTTTGTTCCGCCTTTGTTTGTTTGTTTCGATTTTGAATTCGTTTTCGATTTCGTTTCCGTATTTTGTGATCCGATTCTGTGTTTCGATTCTGCTTCGAATTCGTGTTCGCTGTCTGATATGTATTCTCCATTTGATTAGTATCCGATTTGTTATTCGATTTGTTTTCTTTGACTTTCGCTTCTGATTCGCTTCCGATATGGTTTTGTTTCTGCTTTTGATTCCGATTTGTTTTTGCTTCACTTTGATTTCGATCCGCTCGCTTATTTCGATGCACATTCCGCTCTTTAGCATTAAGAATTTGCTTTCCTTCGCTTTCTTTCCGTTTTTTCGTTAGGTCCGATTCGAGATCGGGTTCCAGTAAAGCCTATCAAGGCTTGAAAAATGCAGATCCATGAGATGTGTTTGAGGCATCCGAGGGGGGGTGGAGGCACCTCATGCTGCAAACTACGTGCCTCAGGATATGGAGCAGAATGTGTCCCAGCATCTTGTGGGACAAAAAATTCATCTGTGCCCCCTTGGCGAGAGCTAGATCGAGCCACAGCTCATCGAGTTCTCTTTTGAGGCAGGATTTTCACTCCTTCAATATAAAACTATTGAAAACCTTTATTTCATGCAAAACAATTTTTCAAAGTATGCAAAACAGTTAAAATCGCATAAAACAACTTCAAATCATGTAAAACAATTTAAAACAATGCAAGTTATTCATTTAAAACAATGCATGTTAAATTCATGTCTTAGCCTACCCAATTTATGCCTAAACCTAGTCTTACCCCTGGACCCAAACCTAGTCGACTCTAATGCCACAACATGTTGGATCTCGTTTCCGAAGCCCAACATTGGACATGGGATCATGAAGCTTAGGCTTGGAGGGAGAGTTAGAGGTTGAAAATTTTAGAAGAAAACTCCCTCGAAACCATAGGCGGGCGTCGCTGCGGCGAACACATGCGAGAAAATCCCTAGACCTCTTGGAAATTTTATGTCGCGGTGAATGATTTAACTTTCTCTGTAGAGAACCTACAATTGTGTTTTCGCGGCGACGACTATTTGGTCTCGCGACGGTGAACTTCCCAGGCCAACGAAAATAAAAAGTTTTGGGTTAATTACGTCGCAACGAACTCTCAATTTTGCCGCAACTCAAATCCCTGAAGCTTAGCCCACCACCCAAAATCTCCTATCATACTAAATGCAAACATAAATTTTTTCAACCCTCTGCAACAATTCAAACCCAAAACAAGATGGGCTTATACATGAACATATGCAATTTCTAAAATTCAAATACCTTGTGAAAACATGAAAAACCATAGACAAATCCAAACATATATTTCACTAATATCAAAAGTGAGAGTTTTTACAAGCCTTTAATGGGCATTTCAAGCCACATTACAACATAAACCAAAAATACATCACGCACAAAAGTAGAATTTATCGAATTGCAACTAAATCCTTGCTTTACAAAAACTGGCTTAAAAATCCAAAAATCTGACAAAAGGGAGTGATGCCTTGACTCGATTAACTACTCGATCTCTTGCTCTTCACTGAAGATGGGATGGATAAGGGGGTAAGCTTAACACTTATGGGTAATAGATTTATAATCGAGAAACAAGCAAAAATCATTTTCAAAAACTCATTGTCATTTTGCATTTTCGAAACCAAAGTAATTTCATATGCAAATATCATCAAACACTTATTCCTCAAAATTCTCAATTTATCAAACAAGTAATGAGCAATTTTAAATCATGTATCATCAAACTTGCCAACAGATTATAAGCACATAAGCACACCAGAATGGTTTGGGTAGATCCATTAACATGACACACTACACATTTTCACATAATGGTCCTGTGTAGTCGTAAACTTGAGGGAGTCCATGAAGGAGCTTCGTGCCACTAGCAGGTAGGCGGGAGAAGCCTTAACTTGGTCCATATGCACGTGATATTCTTGAGGGACTACCATAAACCCACATAACACATATTTCATAACTTGTGAACTTGTTGACCAAAATGGCACTTTTTCTTGAAAACTTGCTTTTCATACACTTGATATATTTTGGAAACCATTTTTGAAAACATGATTTAATAACCATATCTTTTCAGAGAGAAATCCCTTTCAAAGTCTTTTCATCAATCATCAACACATTTCATGAAAACATATAACAATTTCACAATGCAATAAAAAAAACAAGTAAATGCAACATCTATGATGCAATTGAAACCATTAAGCTTCCTTGATTCAAAGAAAATAATGAGTGGCTTATTTACTCTATTATAAATACGTACCCACTTTGAATTCCTTGCTTATAAACTTGCTTAGGAATGTCTTTCCTCTTGCTCCTCTTGCCTCTCTTGCCCCACTTTATTTCCTTAAACAATAACCAAAATTCCATTCAATTTGGTTTAGAAATCAGAAAGTCATACCTCAACAATTTGGACTATTTCTAAAGTTGAAACAAAAAAATCTACGCTTAACTTCCATCCAACAATTGAGATTCTTAGAGACTTAATTTAGACTTTATTCCTTCATACAATTTTTATCCCTATGTCTCTAGTTTACAATAAATTAAAAACCATCTCATTTGGACATCTACACAAAAAGTTATGTCCAAAATACCAAAGTATACTCGGTGCTGGAAAGTTCGTTTGTGGAGTTCGCCACGAGGAATGTTGACCGCAATAACTTTGACAGAGGCATCGCAGTATACTTCATTTTTCCATAATTATACTTCCCATCTACTACTACTAACACATCTTAAACCTTAACCATCATTTCTACTTCATGTTCACTTCATTCTCTACTCCGTTTCAACTCAAATTCATTCATAAACCAATTCATAATCTACTCTTGATCATTAACCAAATAATAAAACATTTACATAAACCCTTAATCAACAAATTCCTACCCACATTCAACCATGTTTTCACTTCTAACTAACATTAAATATGCTTCATCCAACAATCAAGAAAGGTTAATGCTTATACTTACTTGGTTTAGCCTCAAAGTCTTCAAGTTCTTCAAGATTTCCCAAAACTCACCTCTCAAACAAGACAAAAGTTACTTCTTCTTCTAACTCTACCCTTAATGCATGAACAAAGTCCACTATGCCCTTCCATGTAATGCCTTAGCCCTCTAACCTTAAGTGATCTTCCGATTTTGCCCTTATTCTTTCTTACTTCTTCAATTTAACTCACACCATACTATACTTTAATTTAATCCTAATTTCTCCATTTAATACTTTTAATTCCATCAATCCAAGCAATAAATCCTCCCAACATTGACACGCTTATTAAACTCCAAACAAAATAATTTATCTAGCAAAACCACAGAATTTAATCAATTCATGCTTAATAAAATCAATAAAACAATTTGGGGCCCAATATTTGAAGGTGTTGCAAGTTCAACAAACTTTATGAGATCGAGGAGAAGTTGTGAAGTTGACTCATTTTCATATAAAAGTGCTTTAAAATGCATGAAGCAATTAATCGATAAACAATGTAATCGATCATTAGTTCTAGGTTAGTGATTCAGCCAGGTCAAGTTACAAACCTATCGCCAACAAAATATTACTTGTGCCCTTTTACAATTATTCAATATATTGGTTATATTACCTATAAATTGCAACTACAAGAGCATTATTATATATATCCCACTTTCCATGTGTCTCAACTAAAACCATATGTATCATCATCTAAACCAATTCAACTTTATTTTGTAGCATTTTTGGCAACATATTTTTGACATCCAATTTTTATTTTATATAAATAAATGGTGAAATACTGCAATAAGTTAGTGGTTTGTATGTTGGTACAATGGTCAGTAAATGATACTTCAGATGTTTCTTGGAGGTACTTGTATGATCTTCAACAACACTACCCAGATGTGAACTTTATCGGAGTCCAACTCAGAGGTTATAAAAATGTGAGCTTAGTCCAATGAAATCTCCTTAACCATCATCAGTTCATCTTCATTCTCATAACATCTTAAAAATTTCCCTATTTGATCAATTGATATATGACAACCAATTCTAATGATCATGTCCCCAATCATATTGTACCTGACAAATTTCTCCGGAAGCCATGGAGGGTTCGCCACGACGAACCATTGTTTTGTCACGGTAAACAAATGGGATTAAGTCAAATGACCCTTCGGGTGAAGTTTGCTGTATGAAGTCGCCACTGGAAGCCAAAATCCCCTCGAGACAAATACGCCACGGCGAACTCTTGGATTCGTTGTGGCAAAGTTGTCAAAAATCACACCGAAATACCCTTACATCTTTCCTAACCTTACCCTCAGTCTTAAATGTCCCAAATTCACTTCCTTTAATGCAACGTCATTTCATAACCATTCAACTACCAATATTATTTCATCATACTCTTTAATCTTTCTTTTCCATAACATCTTACTTATATATCGACAATTCATATTCAAAATTCATCATCTCAAATCAATAACCTCCTTAAGTATGCCTAATTTCAATTCAACCTCATCTATACGCAATTCATATGTCAGTAACCTCAAAAGTAAAGAGTTCTACAAAGCTTTAATCACATATAAACATGACATCATTTGCTTAATACAAAATACACATACATGCTCATGTTCGATATCTTGCTAAAGCTACTAAAAATCAACATAACTTAGTACAAAAGCTAACTATCTTGTAGTTGCCAAATGCCTTTATGCTCTTGATCACTGATCTCTGCTCATCACCTGAAGATGGAAGGAACAGGGTGTTGAACTTGAAAGCTCATGGATAACAGCTTTATAATCGAAAATAAACAAAACTTTTGAAATGTTCATTTGTCAATACAAAGTCTAATTGAATTCATACAACGTATTATTCTCAAATTGTTAACCAAAATTCACAAATTACAAATCATGTATGCATCAAACATGTTAACATATCATAAGCACATAATCACATTAGAATTGTTTGGGTAGATCCAAAATGTAATGTACTACACATTTTTACATAATGGTCCGTGTAGTCGAGAATGTAACGTATAATCGCAATCCTACTTAATGGTCTTGTATAGTCGTGAACTTATGCGAGTCCGTGAAGGAGCTCCATGCCACTAACAGGTAGGTGAGAGAAGCCTTTTGTCAAAGTACACTTGACTTAACTTAGGGAACCACCACAAACCCATATAACTTGTATTTCATATCTTGTAAATTTGTTGCCCAAAATGGCACATTTATCTGAAACTTCTTTTCTATGAACATGAGATATTTCAAACATCATTTCCAAAAACCTGATTTTATAAACATGTACCTTTTCAAAAAGAATCATTTTCAAAGTCTTTTCATAAATCACCAACACAATTCATATATCAAACATATAACAATTTCACAATCCATTCAAGAAGCAATAAATGCAACATCTATGATGCAATTGAAATTATTAAACTGCCTTGATTCAATGATAACATTTAGTGGATTATTTACTCTATTATAAACATATACCCCTGAATTCCTTGCTTAAGAAATTGGCTTAAGGATGTCTTTCCTCTCGCTTCTCTTGCCTCTTGATCCCTTCTTGATTTCCTTTAACAATAACAAAATCCCAATTCAATAAGAATTCTAATTTGAGAACCCTAAGAAAATAAATTCACTAAAATGATTTTAGAGTAATTAAACTCATGCATTTCCTAAACTTCATGAGCCAAAACCCTTTCCATAAATCGAAACCTTCAAATCAATTTTCCATGATCATTATGATCAGGTAAATGATGAAATTTGATAACACTTTTTTCTAGAAAAATGTTCCTCATAGTCTTAAATTTCTAGTGACACCAAAATCATTCAATTTGGTTCAGTACTTTAAAAGTTATACCCCTAACATTTTCGGGTTATTCTTGTACTAAAACATCATTCTATTATCAACTTCCATCCAAATATTGAAATCCTTATAGACTAAATTGAGACTTGATTTATTTGTAGCCCTATATCTCTAGTTTAATCCAAATAAAAAATCATTCCATTTAGATAATTACAAAAAAATTATGCCTAAAATACCAAAACATGCTCAAGCTATTTTCGGACAAACTTCACCGCGGCGAGCCAAAAAGTTGACCACGATGAACTTTGATTTTTTTTCAAAGTTGGCCGCAAAGAACTATAAAGTTGGCCATGGAGAACCATGGGGACTTCATCTCACTAACCAAAGAGTTGGTCGCGTGAACTTTCGCAGAAACTCAACTCTCTCTCTAATTTTTCCAAATTCTCACTCTTCACTTACATCATTTTTACTCTCATTTTACTTCTAACCTTCACCAAAACATGCTTCATTCATCAAATAAAAAAGAAGAAGGATGCTATACTTACTTATTTATCCAAAGCTTCTTCAATCACCATGAAACCCTAGCTTAGAAATCCCTAAAAATAAAAAATGATTCTTTAGTTCTTTCTTTCTTCCAACACAAACCCCACACAAATCCATTTCTTTAAACCCTTTTCTAACAAAGCAAGAAGGAGAGATGATTACCTTAGCAAAGCCTATTCCTTCTTCTTCTTTCCATATTTTCTTCCTCTCTCTTTCTTTGTTATTTTTGTTTCGTCCTTTTCAAAATATACGATAACACCGTTCTTCCACTTATACCCTAAATGAATGTGCAAAGTCCACTTTGCCCTTCCATTAAGCCTTATAGCCTTTTATGCTTAAATGACTTGCCAAAAATGCCTTTATAAAATATTACTACCTTAATTCAATTAACCCATGCAATAAATCCTACTAACATAGACATAATAATTGACTCCCAAGATTATTCTGTCAAAACCTCATAATTCATTCAAATCATGCTTAACTAGAGAAAAAAAATCTGGGGGCCAACAATTTTTCCCCTTTTAAAAGAATTTCGTCCTCGAAATTCTTATCTGACTTATCAAGAGGTAGGGGTATGCTTCCTCTTATGCTCTTCCATTTTCCATTTGACTTCATCGCTCAAATATTTCTTAATTCTTTCAAATGATCATAATCAATAGACTCACTCGGTTTTTCAATCCCTCATTTGGTCATTCACTTTCTTAACTAGTTCCTCATTATGTTTCAGATTACTCAATTTTTTTTCCATTTCCTGTGTCATTAACACCAATGTCATATCATATCAATATTCCTTAACATACTCACATATATCACATTACGAATATAAGACATCTTTTATCAATAGACCGACTCATAAAATTTCATACAAGTCAATTCATATCGGGCTTTGCTAATCCTTTTTCCTAACCTAAGCACACCTTGTACTTAATGTAAGCACACCTTGGCAAGGTGATACTCTCATGACAATTTATCTTTCACTTTATAATTCACATCACCGTAGTGTCAATACACTTAACTCTTATGTTCTTCTCACTTTACTCCACTCCTTCTGTACTGATCCACCAACTCCTTTATCATTCTTGAATCACTTAATTTATATTACAGATTCATTTTACTCATCAACAATATCCTTTGAATCAATCTTGGCCTTCAATCATTTTAGGCCTTATTCAGTTTAAATGTAAGGCAGGCGGCTCCTTTTGTTGTATAATGCCCCATACAATATTCTAATGACATCACTGCGATAATGATTATTATACTTAAATTCGATCAAAGCTATACATTGATCTAATATTCCTATGAACTCCAAAATATAAGTGTGGTCATTTACTTCTACCTCCTTAGCCATCAAACGCTATCTCGACGTATTCCTACTAGGATGTATATCATAGGTTGTTATTTATGTTTATCTAATAATCTCTTTGCTTAATCATCTTTATCGCACAAATATTTCTTATTTTAATCACAAAGTATCATTCTTCAACTCAAAATCCGTATTCATTTCCAACTTTTAGTAAGATTCACAATTTTGAATCCTCAATTGGGCTTTGCTAAACTTTTCATGTGGACTGATCTTAAATTTCAGAGACTAATCATTTTGCCCAAAATTCAATTCAACATTCTACGCCTTTATTGCATTAGATTTGATAACCTCAATGTCAAAATTTGTGATATACTGCTATTGAATTTTCTGTTTAATGCATCATATTACAACACTAACCTTACTAGGAAATACTCATTTATAAATCGTAATCTTCCAGAATTTCTATCCATTTTCTCAATCTCATATTCAAAAATATTTTCAAACTCAATAATTACCTCAAACTTTAATGATCTCGCATATTTCATATATATATCACAAAATATTTCGTACATATAATGTCTCAACTTTCAAGCAATCACTATCGCAGAAGTTTCAATTCATATATCAATTAATCAACCCATAAGGTTTTAATTGTCTCCATGCATATGAAATCACTTTATTATGCTACATTGAATTTTATCATAAACTCTTATACAATATCATTGTATACTATAAAATCTCATAATCCAAACGATAAAATTAATCAATATTATAACTCCTCAAAATTTTCTTTACTTTCATTACTCATACGATTTATAACGCATTTCCTCAAGTATTCAAACTATTCTTCTCAACTTTTCAATACATTTAACATGTCACCAAATTTTTGCTTGGATTGCTTTAATCTTCAATACCATAAGATCGTTAGGGCAATTGTTAACTCAAACAATTATTATCAAACCCATATGCCCCGATTAGTTATTGTAATTCTTATGTAACTAATTCCTCAACGAGGTAAAATTATCTCACGTTATTTTCAATTTCCTAATGGACTTACCTTTCTCAAATGATTTTCCATTCTTTATATTTCCTCATATTTCACATTGACTTATTCTAATATTTGCTCATTCATACTAGTTTCTTCACACATTTCAATTTATTTGAAATCTTAACTTCCCGTGTTTGTAATATTCATTAGGTCAAATTTGTATCTCCTAACATATTTACTCGTAATATAACGTGAACTCAGATACTCCTCATATTAGCAATCAATGTCTCCTCAAATTTAGGAATCCACTTATAGTTGGATATTTTACATAAAAAACTACATAAATTCTCAGTAGTATCTTTTACTTCTTATGCTTGAGTCTCTGCTAGGATATGACCCCATTATTTACTTTTGATTTTTTAATAATCATTCATTCCTCGAAATGAAACATTTGATTCATGCGATATGATTCGATAAAACATCTCTATCACTAAAAGGTTTTTTTTTTTCTGAATCATCTACACTATTTCCATGATCTTTATTAAACAAGTATATTCCTCATTAATGTTTCAGCTATTCTTAATACCTCAATAAGACCAATTTCAATTGTTCATGATATTTCAATAATTTCAATTTTTGTCACACTTTACATGATCAAAATATTCTTTATAATAAAACTCAATGAAATAAGAGGCATATTAGTCTACTTTGATTCATCTCATGATTGTAACTATAGGGATCATAGATTACCATCCTATACCATATCCAACTATAGATCTGATATGTACCCAATCACATTATTCACCAATGTAACCATATTATCGGATACGTATTTATAATAATTGGTCGACATAACCTTGAGAACTTCTACATATATCATTGGCATTTGTTTCATTTTCTCCACATACTTACCTAATCACTTTAGAATTATAGCCGCATAGCCATCTTCAAATTCTGATATCATATTCACTAACACAATCTTGTATCAAATCATAACTCTTATCACAACAATTAAACAATCATTTTAAATTCCAAGTTCAACCTTTCAATTCCACCTTGCATAAAACACCTTAAATCTTGTCATTTCCGCTTATGTCTCTATTTCTTCTCAATCAATTCATGAATATAAATTCACATCCACATCAATTCAAGTACATATCCACAAAAAATTCTCCCACCCAATTCAATCGACATAACCACAAATGTTGAATCAGGCTAACATATCAAGCTATGTAATATCTCTTATTTCTAATATCCACAAACTTCCATTTCTCATACCATGAAATGCTCATGTGAGATATGTAAGTGATCTAAAAGGGGTCAAATAGATCTTTAAAATTTTTGAAAATTTCTACAAGAAAATCGAAGTTAAAACACACAAAACAATTTAGATAAACTTAAATGAAAAGTGTAGGAAGAAGATCAAACACTTTTTTAAAGAGGTTCGTGCTAAGACCCACGCCCTCTACCTAAGCTCCCACTTAGGATTTTGCCAATCACTTTATTGCACACTTTGTAGTCGAGTGTGAACTTTTACAATGCCACTTGATTTTTACCAAGTTACCTTTATAATCGATTTGTCTTAAGACAAATCCTACCTCACACGTGACCTTCCACTCACACCAATTTGTAAAAGAAATATGACAATGATTAAAGAACAAGTGCTCAATACAATAGTGTAACAATATGAGAGCAATAAAGAGCAATTTGGAGCAATTGAAGAGTATTGTGGCTTGTAGAAGCTTGGTAGTCTCTTCATCAATCATCCTCTATTTATACTTGAAGAAATATAGCTGTTGGAGCTCATTCTACCGCTGCTTGATTAATATTACCGCTCCTTGTTAATCTTCATTCCATTTTGGCTAATCGACCGTTGGAGCTGATTTGTCGTGATCCATAAGTAGACTTGTCGAATGAATAAGTCGACTTGGTAAACCATTTACGTAAAATTCCATCTCCGCTCCGCAATAAGTCGATTCAGGCTATGTAAGTCGACTTGTCTTCCTCGATAAGTCGACTTATGTATGATTAGTCGACTTGTGTTGACATATCTCCATGTAAGTCGACTTGTATTGCCTTCAACAGTAACATTTGACCAAATCCTCTATAATCCTCATGTTTTATGCCACTTTCACTTAGAAGGAAACTCCCATCTTGATTCTTCAATGATTAAACACTTGCTTATCTTTATTTGCACACTTCTTTCATTGAATAATACCTGAAATAATTTCTTAACTAATTCTAAATATTTTATTATTATCAAAACATAAAGGGATTTAATTTGTCAACCACCATTGGTCCAACAATCTCCCCCTTTTTGATAATGACAAAATATTTAGAAATTGACAAGAAATTTGAAAGACATAAAACTTGATCAAGGTTTCCCTTGTCTTGATGGTTAGTGTGTCTCCCCCTTAATTAATCAATGATTAAAATAGAAATCAATAAAGTTGCAAATCAATGAAATAACTTATCTCCCCCTTAATCAAATATCAATTTCAATTTTACTCCCCCTTTTTGTCATAATCAAAAATCAATAGGGAAGAATAGACACAAATGAAGATAAATGAAATTTAAAACAAAACATAACATCAAACATAAATGATAGTAATAGTCATTACAAAATATGTCAGATCACATAAAAAGCACATAAACCAAAAACAGAAGTCGAAATGTTGGTCAAGGCATAATGCAACACACATCATGAAGAAGAATCATCGTGCCTACACCCTAGCTTGTCAAAAATCTTCTTGATATTCTTCTCTAAGCGGGTAAGCATGCTGCATTGCTCATCAATTTTTCTTTCCATTCTTATAAGCGTTTCTTGTTGATCGTCATGTCGCTCATTTATCTCATCCAAATGATCTCGAATTTCCTTAATATCAGCTTGGGATACTTCACTTCTTCCCACATTACTTGGCCGTGAGCTACTTGGACGATCTGTTGTCCTCTTAGATCGTTTCCTTGAAGGTACCTGCTCACCTACCAAAGTCAACCCAAGCTTCTCAACATGATAGGAATAGAGCTAGCCTTTTTCAACTGTTCTAACCAACTTCATGCTCCTTAAGTTGTAAGGCATGAATCTCCAACTTTGAGGATAAGGAAAACTTGCATAAGAATCCAGATTGCATCTTTTGACCTGAGAGATATGGGTAATCAAAGCAGCATAAGGCATTCCTTTATGCTGGACTAGTTTCCCTTTCAGCTGTCCTTGTAATAGACTCGCTTTTTTCCTCATCATCTGAATAATTAAGCTCGGATAGTTTATTTTCCTTCCTTCCTCCATATGCCACAGAATCTCCTTATCTAGAGAAGTGATCTGATTATTACTAGCTTTCTTTGGTTACACAACCCTGTTTATTGCATAATGTAGTAACCGATAATTTAACGGTAGATCCATAGCCTCAAATGGAGGGGAATGATCGGAACATAACCGAACTAACAGATCAGCACCTTTTTCCTCAGTATAGCCGAAATTCTCTTCGGCTTCCTCATCAGTGTCACCCTCAACATTCCTCAAAATCTCAAAATCAGTAAGGGAAGCTCTAGGCCTAACTCCTCCTCTAGGCAAATGAAACATGTTACACAAATCTAATTCACTAAGATAAATTGCTTTCCCATTAATTTTAGATGATAGAGTAACTCCATCCTCAACATTACTACCAATCACAACCAGATTTGTATAGAATTCCCGTACTATATCCTCATAAATATCATCATGAAAACCCAAAAAATCTCTTATCCCAAAGTTAGCAATTTCAGTAAACACATCTGAGAACTCGCTACTATCTAACTCAGTCCAATCAAATCTCATGGAGGGAATCAATACTTCATCTTTAAGTACCTTATAATACAATGTTTGAGCATCCTCAAACAAACTGGGTTCAATCGGCCATCCTCCCTCGCAAAGATCTCCCTCGATGAAGACCCTCAACTCTCGGGTCTAAGAGGAACGTGGGGACCTTGAGATTGAGCAGGTTCTTTGCCTTTCTGAGAAGATTTTCGAGGAGCCATGGGTTTGTAGAGAGAAGAGGAAAAAACGCAGTTAGGGTTTTGAGAGAGGGTTTGAAAAGAGGGTTGATTTGGAGATAAAATGAGGGGTTTAGAGTTGATGAAGGTTGAAAATTGATGGGTATGTAAGATTCAAGAGATTGAAGAAGATAAGTCGAAGTTATGGGAGAAGATTTTCAGAAGTTTAAAGAGAAGGGTCCATGGAGAAGAAAAGGGAAAAGAGATTATAAAGACTCATATGACCATAAGTCGACTTGTCTCCCTCATAAGTCGACTTATCGACATACATAAGTCGACTTGTCGATCTGCATAAGTCGACTCATCCTCAAATATCTGCATTTCCCAAACTCTAAGAAACAACATAAGTCAACTAATTCCTTGATAAGTCGACTTGCTAATGGTCAAGTCATAGAATGTGTCCAAATACTCCAAATAAGTCACCCTTTTTTAGCCCAAGTAAGCAGCATGATGAATGTATCTTCGTATGTGATTGCACATTTGACTCAAATTTTGACCATTTGATATATGAATGTAACCAAAAGTAAATTCAACCAAAGGAATTTAAATCACACATGCCTAGGCTCAATTTAATATTCACAAATACATCTTCCTTAAGAGGTTTAGTAAAAATGTCAGCTAATTGGTCACTAGATGATACATGCTTCAAACAAATGTCACCTTTTAAACAATGATCACGGATGAAATGATGTCTAATTTCTATATGCTTTGTTCTAATATGCAAAATTGGATTTTTACTTAAACAAATTGCACTAGTATTATCACAATAAATAGGAATATTTTTAACCACAATACCATAATCAAGCAATTGATGTTTAATCCAAAGAACTTGGGCACATGCACCCCCCTTTCTACATATTCAGATTCAAGAAGGAAATTGCTACACTAACTTGCTTTTTACTAGCCCAAGATATCAAAGATGATCCTAAGAAATGACACAAGCCACTAGTGCTTTTTCTATCAATTCTACAGCCACCATGATCAGCATCACTATAAGCATACAAATCAAAGGATTCACAACTAGGATACCATAAACCATGATTAATGCTTCTACTCAAATATCTAAAATTCTTTGCAAGCACTCAAATGAGAAATCTTAGGGCAAGATTGAAATCTAGCACATAGACACGTGGCAAACATAATATCAGGTCTAGAAGCAGTTAAATACAAGAGAGAGCCGATCATACCTCTATAGAGTTTTTGATCAACATCTTCTTCATGTTCATGTTTCTCCAAGACCACATTTGTTGCCATTGGTGTTGCTACCACTTTGCATCCTTCCATTTTAAACTTCTTAAGAAGTTCCTTGATATACTTCGATTGATGGATGAAAATGCCATTTTTGTGTTGCTTGATTTGCAATCCAAGAAAGAACTTGAGTTCCTCCATTATGCTTATTTCAAATTCACCTTGCATTAAATCACTAAATTCTTTGCACAAAAATTCATTAGTGGCACCAAACACAATGTCATCAACATAAATTTGACAAATAAGCATATCATGATCAACATGTTTAATAAACAAAGTATTATCAATCTTACCACGAACATATCCATGTTGAGTTAGAAAAGTACTTAACCTCTCATACCATGCTCTAGGTGCTTGCTTTAATCCATAAAGTGCCTTCGAGTTTGTAGACATAATCCGGATGCTCATGATCTTCAAATCCTGTGGTTGTTTGACATAGACTTCCTCTTGAATATATCCATTGAGAAATGCGCTCGACGTCCATTTGATTTAATTTGATCCTTTATGAGACGCAAAAGCACATAGTAGCCTAATTGCTTCCAATCGAGCTATAGAGCATATGTCTCATTGTAATCAAGGCCTTCTTTTGATAAAACTTGAGCCACTAACCTTGATTTATTTTAATCGCTTCACCATTCTCATCATATTTAATCCGATTTACCCACTTGACTCCAATAATAGTCTTGTCCTTTGGTGGAGCTACCAAATCCCATACATCATTCCGCTTGAATTGATTAAGCTCTTCTTGCATTGCTAATAACCAGTTTTCATCTTTAAGATCTTCTTCTATATTCTTGGGTTCTACTAATGAGATAAAGGCTGAATTGCTCATATTCTCATAGACATTTCTCCTGGTTCTCAAACCATCATTTAAGTCACCAATAACTTGCTCCATAGGATAGTTCTTCGCTTTTGCCCATGATTTAATGTCGGGTACATGATTTTCTTCATCTAACTTCAATTCTTTAATCCTGGATTCAATTTCTTCAACTTTATTACCTGAAATTCCTACATCATCATCAAAACAAACCTTTCTCGGGGGTGAAATCATATCATCAAATTTAACATGAATACTTTCTTCAACACATTTAGTCCTATTATTATAAACTCTAAAAGCCTTACTAGTTTGAGAATAACCAATAAACACACCAACATCAGATTTTGAATCAAAATTTCCTAAATTGTTCTTTCCATTGTTATAAATAAAAACTTTACAACCAAAAGGATGAAAATAAGAAATATTGGGTTTCTTACCTTTCCAAAGCTCGTATGGTGTCTTATTTTTATCTTTTCGTAGATGCACCCTATTGATGATGTAGCACGCGGTATTGACTGCTTCAGCCCAAAAAGATTTAGGAAGGTTGTACTCATTTAACATAGTTCTGCTCATTTCTTCAAGTGGGCGATTCTTCCTTTCTACTACACCATTTTGTTGCGGAGTCCTTGGTGTTGAGAAATTGTGCTCCATTCCGTATTTGTCGCAAAGACTTTCGAAAGGTTCACATTCAAATTCACCTCCATGATCGGTTCTAATCGCAACGATTGACAAATTTTTCTCATTTTGTACCAATCTACACCACTTGGTAAATTCGTTAAAGGCATCACTTTTATTCACAAGAAATCTCACCCAAGTAAATCTAGAAAAATCATCCACAATCACAAGGACATAATTTTCCACTAAGACTAGCATGTCTAGATGGTCCAATCAAATCCATATGCATAAGTTCAAGAATTCTAGATGTGCAAATTTCTTTCTTAGGTTTGAAAGATTCTCTAACATGTTTACCCTTTAAACAAGATTCACACAAGTGATCTTTAACAAATTTGAACTTAGGCAATCCCCTTACTATGTCATTTTTCGAAAGCTTAGAAATTAGAGGCAAAGGAGCATGTCCTAATTTTCTATGCCATAAAAATGCATTTTCTTCTAATGTTACCAAACATTTTTCATTAAAGGAGCTATCATCATGTAAATCTACAATGTATGTATTTCCATGTCTCAAACCAATAAAAGCAACATGACCATCCTTTTTAACCATGCAATGTGATGATTGAAAGACTACATTGAAATTCATATCTCATAGTTGAGAAACACTTAACAAGTTGTGTTTTAAACCATCAACAAGCAAAACATTGTCAATGGTTGGCAAAGGTTCCTTACCCACTTTACCAATACCAATGACCTTACCTTTGTTGTTTGTCTCCAAAAGTGACGTATCCTTAATTCTTTGGTTTAATTTCCGCAAAAAGGTTCTTGTCTCCACTCATGTGTCTTGAACATCCGCTATCGATGTACCAAGTGCTTGACGGCCTTTCATCCCTTGCTTGTACCTACAATATCAACGTTTTTTCCTTTTATAGGTACCCAAGCCATTTTGGGTCCATTTTGGTTAGCCATATAAACCACATTAGGTGGTGTTGTGCCTTTAATCACCCAAATTTTCTTAACCTTAACACATCTTCTAGTACTTTTGCATACAATTTCTATATGACCATCTTTCAAGCATCTAGCACATTGAGCGATTTTCCATCCTTAGTAAATTTGGAAATTAACGAACAATCTCTATCAAAAGGATCATATCCTAATTCATGTTTAGAAATTGAATATCTTTGCAACGATAACAATTTTTGAAACTTTTCGTTTCCATTCACAAATTTTCCAACCACATACGAAAATTCTTTCTAAGTCTATCAAGCTCACAAATAAGATTTTTTTCAGCAAGGCATGCAGAATGATCTTCTTTTGAACTATCTAAATCATCAAAAGTCTCATGTAAGGCATTATTTTCAGCAACCAATTCTCGTATTTTCTTTCTTAATTTTTTGTTAATCTCAATAGCTTCTTCAAAATCAGCTTGTAAAGCGTCGAAGGAATCTCTTAGATCTTGGTCATTGAAATTTACCTCATTTTCATCATCACTTGATGAGCTATTTGCCATAAGCGTCAAGTTGTTTTCATCATCACTTTGGTATGCTTCCTCATCATCACTCCAAGTTGCTACCAGGCTAGTTTTCTTTTTTCCTTTGTCGTATTTGTCATTTTTCTGGAAGTTTGATGTGGAGGATGAGCTTTTGCATTCCCTTACAAGATGTCCCCTTTTTCCGCATCTCCAACCTTCTTCATTGTTTTTCTTTTCATCATAACCCTTGGATCTTCTTTCCATGGCAAATTTCTTCCTTTCTCCATTTCTTCCACCATTTAATTCTTTCCTCCGATTTTTGAGAAGTCCTTTGAATTTTTTCAAATTTCTCGCGACATAGCTATTTCTTCGTCTTCCTCGCCTTCATCTATTTCTCATCACTTTCATCAAGAGAAGAAACATTAACCTTTAAAGCAATTAATTTTTGTGACTTACCTCTACCTCCTCTTGATTTGAGAATGATCTCATAGTTGATGAGTGATCCCACCAAGGCGTTGAATACCAAATGGTTGAGATCCTTGGATTCCATTATAGCGGTAACTTGTAAATCCCATTCCTTAGGTAGTGAGCGAAGAATTTTCTTTACCTTCTCGCTATCCGTCATATGTTTTCCGAGGTTGCCTAATCCATTTATGATTTCTGGAAAACGATCAAGCATAGTGGAAATAGACTCACCTTCCTTCATGACAAACATTTCATAGTCATGAAGAAGCATGTTGATCTTTGTCTCTCTGACTTGGTTGGTTCCTTCATGGGTGATGCGAAGTCTCTCCCACATTTCTTTCGCACTGGTACACGAGTTAACTCGGTTTCTTTCCTCAACCGTGAGAGCGCAATAAATTAGCTTCATTGCTTTCGTGTTGATGTAAGCTTGCCTCCAGTCATTGTCATCGTATTCCAACTCGCTTTTAACTCACCATTTTCTTTTAACGATGGTCAGGACCAAGATAATGATCTTCCAATATTCTACCCTCGCTAATGATGTGATACTTACAGGATTTTTCCAAGAAGAATAATTAGTACCATTAAATAAAGGAGGGCGATTGTTTGTGTTACCTTCTTCCGCTTAGGTTGTTGTGTGCCATCCTCGGATACTTCGCTCGATACCAATTGTAAGTGATCTAGAAGGGGGTTGAATAGATCTTTAAAATTTTTGAAAATTTCTACAAAAAATCAGAAGTTAAAACACAAAAAATAATTTAGATAAACTTAAATGAAAAGTGTAGGAAGAAGATCAAACATCGCTTTTAAAGAGGTTCGTGTTAAGACTCACGCCCTCTACCTAAGCTCCCACTTAGGATTTTGCCAATCACTTTATTGCACACTTTGTAGTTGAGTGTGAACTTTTACAATGCCACTTGATTTCCGCCTGTTACCTTTACAATCGATTTGTCTTACTTTAACAAATCCTACCTCACACGTGACCTTCTACTCACACCAATTTGTAAAAGAAATATGACAACGATTAAATAACAAGTGTTCAATACAATAGGTAACAATATGAGAGCAATAAAGAGCAATTTGGAGCAATTAAAGAGTATTGTGGCTTGTAGAAGCTTGGTAGTCTCTTCATCAATCATCCTCTATTTATACTTGAAGAAATATAGCTGTTGGAGCTCATTCTTACCATTGCTTGATTAATATTACCGTTCCTTGATAATCTTCATTCCATTTTTGGCTAATTGGACCGTTGGAGCTGATTTGTTGCATCCATAAGTCGACTTGTCGAATGAAAAAGTTGACTTGTGTAAACCATTTACGTAAAATTCCATCTCCGCCCTGCAATAAGTCGACTTGTGCTATGTAAGTTGACTTGTCGTCCTCGCTAAGTCGACTTATGTATGATTAGTCGACTTGTGTTGACATATCTCCATGTGTAAGTCGACTTGTGTTCTGTAAGTCGACTTGTATTGCCTTCAACGGTAATATTTGACCAAATCCTCTATAATCCTCATGTTTTATGCCATTTTCACTTAAAAGGAAACTCTCATCTTGATTCTTCAATGATTAAACACTTGCTTATCTTTATTTGCACACTTCTTTCATTGAATAATACCTGAAATAATTTCTTAACTAATTCTAGATATTTTATTATTATCAAAACATAAAGGGATTTAATTTGTCAACCACCATTGGTCCAATAAGATACTAAACCTAGGCGCTCTGATACCATAACTGTTGGAACCCTGTTTTCGGAGTCCAACTTAGAGGTCAGAAAGACGTGAGCTTAGTCCAATGAAATCTCCTTAACCATCATCGGTTCATCTTTATTCTCATAACATCTCAAAAATTTCCCTATTTGATCAATTGATATACGACAACCAATTCTTATGATCATATCCCCAATCATATTCTACCGAAAATTTCTCCAAGCCATTGAGTGATTTAACTATTGTTTTGTCGTGGCAAACAAATTAGATTAAGCTTGCACAACCCTTCAGTGAAATTCACCATAACAAAGTCACCATCGAAAGCCAAAATCCACTTGGGACAAATACGCTATGATTTAACTCTTGACTTCATTGCGCAACGGTTGCCACATCTTTCCTAACCTTAACTCGCTCTTAAATGTCCCAAATTCATTTCCTTTAATTCAACATCATTTCATAACCATTGAAATACCAATATTATTTCATCATACTCTCTAATCTCTACTCATTTAAATCATTACTTACAACTGATTCTCATTCTTCACAATTTCCTATCTTTCTTTTCCTTAACATCTCACTTATACATCGAGAATTCATATTCAAAATTCCTCATCTCAAATAAATAATCTCCTTAAGTATGCCTAATTTCAACTCAACCTCATCCATACATATTCATATTTCAGTAACCTCAAAAGTAAAGAGTTCTACAAAGCTTCAATCACATATAAACATGACATCATTTGCTTAATACAAAATACACATGGATGCTCATGTTTGATATGTCGCTAAAGCTACTTAAAAATCAAACTAACTTAGTACAAAAGCTAACTATGTTGTAGTTGCCAAATGCCTTTATGCTCTTGATCACTCGATCTCTTCCTCATCACCAAGATGGGGAGGAGGTGAGCTTTAAATCTCATGGTTAACAATTTATAATGGAAAAATAAACAAAACTTTGAAAAGTTCATTTGTCAATACAAAGTCTAATTGAATTTATAAAACGTATTGTTCTCAAATTCTTAACCAACATTCATAAATTACAAATCATGTATGCATCAAACTTGTTAACATATCATAAGCATATAATCACATCGTAATGGTGTGGGTGGATCCAAAATAGAACGCATTTACAAATTTCTACATAATGATCCCGTGTAGTTATGAACATAATGTACCATCGTAATCCCACTTAATAGTCTTGCGTAGTTGTGAACTTATGGGAGTCTGTGAAGGAGCTTCATACCACTAGCGGGCAGTCGAGAGACGCCTTTTGTCAAAGTGCACTTGACTTAACTTAGGGGACCACCACAAACTCACAAAATATGTATTTCATATCTTGTAAACTTGTTGTCCAAAATGACACATTTTTTCGAAACTTGTTTTCCATGAACAAGAGATATTTCGAACATCATTTTCGAAAACCTGATTTTTTAAACATATATATTTTCAAAAAGAATCATTTTCGAAGTCTTTTCATAAATCATCAACACAATTCATATATCAAACATATAACAATTTCACAATCCATTCAAGAAGGAATAAATGCAACATTTATGATGCAATTGAAATCATTAAACTTCCTTGATTCAAAGAAAATATTTAGTGGTTTATTTACTCTACTATAAACATGTACCCACTTTGAATTCCTTGCCAAAAAAATTGGCTTAAGGATTTCTTTCCTCTTGCTCCTCTTGCCTCTCTTGATCCCCTTCTTGCCTCTCTTGATTTCCTTCTTGATTTTCTACATATCTACAACAGGTTGATGTTTTCACCATGCTGGCGGTCTCTAAACAACATGAATTCCTCTTCTGAAGGGTCGCATACGCAGTGGAATATTGCATTTAATAAACATACTAATAATAAGAATAGGTAAAATAAATATTTGTGATGTTAGGATTAATCAATACGGAACTTTGAAAATAAGAAGTCTCTATGCACTCCACATCGAGAAATATGTCCTGCTTTCAACACTTGGTATGGCTATGGTTAAATTATGAAGAACCCTTCTTTAAAAAAGGAGAAAACAATTTTCTCTTTACTTTCTTGTTTATGTTCACGTACTAAAAATGAAGAAGAAAGAGTATATCTTCATCTCTTCTTTTTGGTTTTGTTGAAGTACAAAAATGAAAAAGTATAGAGGCTTTTTTCTCTTCTTCGTAAGTGTTTCTATTTTACACTTCACTGTTTGTTCACGTACAACAAACAAAACAATGTAACCCGCTCCTTTTCATATTTTTTTTTTAAATTTTTAAAACTTGAAATACTACATTCCTTTCATCATGTCAGTTAAACATAAAACGAAAACAAAACTATGATGAATAACACTTTTATATTAAACCCTAAAACTTGACTCTCATTATCATAATTCCATTATGATGGCAAGTGTATAAATTTAATCAAGGACTTATCATATTAGAAGTAATGTTATAATAAATCATTTTTCATGTTATTAATCAAAATTAATAATCACAAAACTAAGGTATTCAATCTATTACATAATAATTGGATCATGGGTATAATTCCAACAATCTCCCACTTGACCTAGACCCAATCAATCATGAACTTTAATCCTATCTTCTGCCTGTGCCTATCAAACTCCTTTGATCCAATTGCCTTAGTGAAGGGATCTTTAACATTCTCCTTTCCATCAACCTTTTGAATTTGAACATCTTCATGCTCAACAATTTCTCTAATCAAATGAAACTTTCGCATAACATGTTTAGATCTTTAGCGTGACCTTAGTTCCTTATCTTGTGCAATAGCACTATTATTGTCACACAATAAAGGAACAACTTCCTTTATTGGGTTCCTTCAAGTTCAATTAAGAACTTTTTCATCCAAACAGCTTCCTTAGCTGCATCGCATGCGGCTATGTATTCTAATTCAATAACCGAATCAGCTACAGTAGCTTACTTGGAACGTTTCCAACTCATTGCTCCTCAATTCAAGGTGAAAATATAACTAGAGGTAGATTTGCTATCATCCTTATCTGATGCAAAGCTAGCATCAGTGTAGCCTATTAGCTTTAATTCATAATCTCCATATATGAGGAATTGGTCCTTAGTTCTTCTCAAGTACTTAAGGATGGTTTTGACCACTTTCTAATGTTCCTCACATGGGTTACTTTGATACCTGTGAGCTATTCTTAGCGTGTAGGCTACATCAAGTCTTGTACATGTCATAGTATACATGATACTCCCACTGCGTTGGCATATGGGACCCTACTCTTATACTCTCTTTCTTCTAGGGTTTTAGGATAATCCTCCCTACTAAGAGAAATTCTAGTGCCTATTGTTAAATAACCTTTTCTGAAATTTTCCATATGATACCTTTTTAAGATAGTATCAATGTAAATGGATTGGGAGAGCCCTAATGGCTTCCTTGATCTATCTCTATAGATTTTAATTCGAAGAATGTAAGTGTTAAGTCAAAATGACTTTACTTAGATATAATTTGATGTATAAAAAGAGAAAATAAAAGAAAAACAAAAGGCATTTAAGCGACATGCATAAAGCAACGCAGACGCAGACGCAAAAGAGAAATACAGACGCAGACGTAGACACAAAATAAAAACAGACGAAGACGCGAATTGAAAAAAAATAGACGCAGACGCTAAGAAAAACAGACGCAGAAGAAGAATTGAAAAGCAGATGCAAGAGTCGTTCAAGTTAGTTATAAACTCAATCGATTAACTGCTTTTAAAGATTCAAGAAACAAGATTCAAGAAGCAAGAATCCGTAAACAAGAATCAAGAAGCGCTGGAGACGAAGGCTATAAATACAAGTTGAAGTCAAGATTGCAAAGTTAGTTGAAAATTAGTCAATTACATCTACGAGATCGTAAAAAGCATACGTGCAAATTAGCCGAGAGCTATTTTTACCGTAATAAGTTTCAAACACTTTTCTCGTGAGGAATTAGTACGATAGCCCGCAGAGGCTATGTGTGAAAGAATATTGATTGTAGAGACCAAGAGGCTCAGAAGAATACTTGTAAAAGTCAAGAGATAGTGAAATCTCGTAAAGAACTCGAGGATCGGACGAGCCCACGGTTTGGGGTGAACCAGATAAATCGTGTCAACTACTCTTACTCTATCTCTTTTAGATTCAAGTTTTATCATTACTTAGTTTGTAAACAAAGTTTTCAAAGTTTTGATTAATTAGAAACCAGGATAAATCGCTGTGTCAACTACTCTTACTCTATCTCTCTTTTAGATTCAAGTTTTATCATTACTTAGTTTGTAAACAAAGTTTTCAAAGTTTTGATTAATTAGAAATCTATCGGAAGTTCTGTAAAAGAATTTTATTTCTAACAAACATTTTTGAAAGAATTTTTCAAAAAGGGGAATACACAATTCAACCCCCCCTTCTCGTGCATTCTTATATCGTTTTCTAAGCATTATATTAACGTGTGATTCACTTCAATTGGTATCAGAGCCTAGTATCTAAGGATCACTATAGCAAAGTGTGGATCAATGATAATGGCGAAATCACATATATACATCGCAGAAGGAGCCTCAGTCACTAGACCTCCAGCATTCAACGGAGAAGATTATCATTACTGGAAAGATAGGATGCGACTATTCATAGAATCTACTCATGTCGACCTTTGAGACGTGATAAAGAATGGACCTTATACACTAGTATATGAAGATGGGAATTCTATTTCACGAATCAGATGGACGGCTGACCAAAAGGCGAGGGTACAGCTGAACTCAAAAGCAAAGTTCTTCTTGACCTGTGCCCTAAGCAGGAGCGAGTATGACAAAGTCCATGGATGCGACACCGCGAAGGCACAAGCCAAGTTAAAAAATCCAAGATAAGCATTCTTGTGCACCAGTACGAGCTTTTCAGGATGAAAGATGAAGAATCTATTGATCAAATGTTTGGAAGATTTCAAACAATTGTCAATGGATTGAAAGCTCTTGGAAGAACGTACAAAAATCACGATCATGTTCGAAAGATCTTAAGAAGTCTTCCGAAGAGGTGGAGACCTAAAGTTACTGCAGTGCAGGAAGCCAAAGATTTGAGAGTGCTAAAGCTTGACGAGTTGCTTGGATCCTTGAAGATTCATGAAGTTGAACTCGATGCTGAAGACAAGCCCAAACGGGACAAGTTGATAGCGCTGAAGGCCAAACAAAAGAATCACAAGACTCAAAGAAGGAGGAAGTCATCAAAAGCATTAAAGATTGAACAATCAAAGAATGACGACTCCAGCCAATCAGAACAAGAGTCAAGTGATGAAGATGACGAATTATCTTTCATCTCTAGAAAGATAAGACGCATGTGGAAGAAGAAGTCCAAAGGAAATCATACTTTCAAGAAGAATGGCAAAGATGAGGCTAAACCAGTGAAGTCATCTGTCATTTGCTACGAGTGCAATTAGCCTGGACACTACAAGTCCGAATGTCCTACTCTAAAGAAGAAACCAAAGAAGAGTAGAGAAGGGAAGAAAAGCATGATGGCAACGTGTGAGGACCTAGATTCATCAGAGTCAGATACAGGTTCCGAGTCGTCTGAACATGCAAACATCTGCCTAGTAGTCGAGGAAGAAAGTGATGAGGAGGTAAAATTTGATTACGATAACTTGCATAATACCTACTCAGAATTGTTAGAAGATTCTCATGCTATTCTGAAACAGTACAAACTGTTAAAGAAAAAGTATGTAGAAAATATTAGACATACGGAAGTAATAGAGAGAGAAAATATCTTTCTAAAGAAGTAATTAGAGGAGAAAAAGAAAGTCGAGATGATCGGAAGAGATCAATCACCAAACCGAGAATTAAGAATCACACCGATTTAGCTACTTTCACCAAGAGCACAAAGAAAATGAATGAGATGCTTGAAAATGTAGACATCCGAGTGATAAAACGGATTAGGTTTACAGCAATAAGACTCATCCTCATAAGAACCCTTTCTCTCAAAAGAGAAACTATAATAAATCTCGTGTTAATCAACGCTCTAGTAATATGCATTAAAGAACTCATCATGCATACTACTAACCATAAAGGACCCAAGAAAATATGGGTACCAAAAATAAAATAGTTTCTCCCGCAGATATCCTTCCTCGAAGATGCAAAGCACTATTGGTATTTAGACAAATGGATGTCATGACATATGACGGAAGAAGGTCTATGTTCCTAGACCTTCAAAGATAAGAAGGAGGATCGGTAACTTTCTGAGACAACCAAGAGGGCAAGATTATTGGAATCAAAGAAAATAGGTAAAGATTCCTTTGTGCATAAATAATGTATCGCTTGTTGATGGTCCCAAACATAATTTGATCATCGTCAACAATTGTTTGATTCGTTTCACAAATACATTTAATCAAAATCTTGTGAAGTTAGAAACAAAGATGGGTCTATACTTTTCTCGCCAAGAGAAAAATAATCTTTACAATATTGATTTAGAAGATTTTCAAAATTAAAATGTTTCATGTTTTCTATCTTCCAAGAAGAAAGACTAATCGCATAAAAGTTAGGTCATGTCTCTTTTAAACACATTTAAAAGTTGGCAAAACATGATTTGGTAAGAGGATTGCCAAAATAAGTTTTGACAAAGAGTTTTTCTGTGAAAATTGTTTGAAAGGAAAACAAGTTAAAACTTCATTTTCTTCTAAAAATTTTGTAACATCATCTAGACCTTTTGAGTTGTTACATATGGATTTATTTCGTCCAACAAGGACAATAAGTCTCAAGGAAAGAAATATGAACTTGTTATTGTTGATGACTTTACTCGATTTTGTTGATATTGTTTTTATCACACAAAGATGAATCTTTTAAGTGTTTTAGACCTTATCCGTAAAGTTACGTAATGAAAAGGAATGTCTATACTAGTATCGGAGTGACCATGGTGGAGAGTTTGAGAATGAGAAGTTTAGATTATTCTGTGAGGAGAATGGAATTTTCCACAATTTCTCTCGCTCCTAGGACTCCACAATGTAATCGAGTTGTTGAAAGGAAGAACAGACTATTCAAGAAATGACTAGGACTATGCTTTGTGAGATGAATCTTCCTAAATACTTCAAGCGTAGTCGTGAATACAACATGCTATATTCGTAATAGAATTCACAGACCCATGTCAAGAAGACTCCTTATGAGTTATGGAATGGAAGAAGACCAAACATATCTTACTTTCATCCATTTGGGTGCAAATGCTCTATTCTGAATACAAAGGAGCTGTTGGATAAATTCGATTTAAAGACCTATCCATGAATCTTCCTAGGCTACTCATCATCGTCTAAGGCATTTCGGGTATACAACCTTATTTCAAAGACAGTTGAGGAGACCATCCATGTCAAGTTTGATGATAGTTCCCAACCTCATAAGGAAGATGACATGGAGAGTGAAGGTCCTTCAAAAAACTTAGATGACACAATGTAAACTCCAGCACTGTGTACTCAAGAAGACAAAGTTGAAGATATTCCAAACTATTGGACCGAAAAGAGATCGAAATATAAAAGTTCTCATCCGTAAGAGTTGATTATCTGAGAGACCTCAGAAGGAGTTAGGACAAGGTCCAGATTAGAAGAGAAACTAATGTGGCTTTTATCTCTGAAATAGAGCCTAAGAAGGTTGAGGAAGCTCTTCGAGATGAAGCTTGGGTGTTAGCCATGCAAGAGGAGTTGAATCAATTTATCAGAAATAATGTTTGGTCCTTAGTTCCGAAACTCCCTAAGAAATCCATTATAGGAACTAGATGGGTCTTTAAGAATAAGTTAGACTAATCAGAAGAGTGATTCGAATAAGGCTAGATTAGTAGCAAAGGCTATAATCGAAGAAGGAATAGACTACAATGAGACATATGCTCCAAAGAGCAAGACTTCAAGCCATTAGGATATTGCCGCATATGCGGTCCGTCATAATATAAAGTCGTTTTATGGATGAAGAGTGCCTTTCGAATGATTTTATAGACTAAGAGGTATATGTTAGCAACCACCGGTTTCGAGGATGTTAAGAATCCGCACCATGTCTATAGACTTCATAAAGCCTTATACGCCCAAGCAAGCTCCTAAAGCTCGTATGATCGTCTGAGTACTTTTCTCTTAGAATGGTTTTAGTAGAGGTTGTTGATAAGACGCCTTTAGGAAGAATTATGAAAATGAATTTATTATAAGATGATCTATGTTGATGATATTATTTTGGTACTACTTCAAAGAAGTTATGCATGAAGTTCGAGAGTCTAATGAAAATGAATTTGAAATGAGCATGATGGGTGAGTCAAGTTCTTTTCGTTACAAGTTACAAACCAAGAGAAATTCTTTATCCATCAACAAAATATGTGAAAGAATTGTTGAATAAGTTTGATATGAAAATGTGAAGCCAATGACTCATCCGATGCATCCTTCAAACCTTTATCGAAGATGTAATGGTATGAAGGTGGATCAAACCCTCAGATAGAGGCATGATCGGTTCTTTACTCTATCTTACGCAAGTAGACCTGATATATTGTTCAGTTGTATGCTTCAGTGCAAGGTTTCAGCTGATCATAGAGAGACTCATTATATCATTGTTAAGAGGATTATGAGATATCTAGTGTACTACCGATCTTTGCTTAATGCTTGAGAAAGGTAAAGATTTCAGTTAATCGGATATTGCGATGCGGACTATGCCGGAGATAGAATCGAAAGGAAGAACACAAGTGGAGGATGTCACTTTCGCTCAAACTTAGTTTCATGGTCAAGTAAAAGACAAAGCTCAATCGCTTCTATCAACTGTCAAGGTAGTATATGTTCCGCCGCAAGTCGTTGTTCACAAACGTCAGGATCAAATATCAACTCAAGACTATTCAGTTTAAGAAGAGGAGATTCCAATCTATCATGACAACACCAAAGGCAATCAATCACAAAGAATTCGATCCAAAGATTCGAGAGTGAAACACATCAAGTCGACATCACTTCGAGAGACTATGTTTAGAGGAAGGTGGTTAAACCACAGCTCATCAAACAAAGTATCACAAGCGATATCTTCACTAAACCATTAAGTGAAAACGGTTCCGTAAGATCGATTTAACCTTAACATGGTTATGTTGCTTAACAAAGCTAAAGTGACGCCAAAATTAACGGCGCCGTAAATAGTGAGTTACAGCTAGTAACTTCTCTAACAAGGAAGTTTTAGAGGGAAACACTTTATGATCTTTAGAATCCCGACGATTCTAGGGCACACGTGATAAGACCCTTCAAGTAGCCTGAAGTTGAGATCATTGTGGTTATTCTCATCTATAGATTTGCTCATCTTGCTTTCCAAATTCTCTCAATCATCCTACCCTGTAAGAAAAGCTTATCGATTCTGTGTTTCGCTCAAACAATGGAGGTAGCTATGATATTCGTAAGGCATGCGGATTTCGAGTCGCTAAGGAAGGATGGTATGGACGTAGAACCCGAGATTGAAAGAGCTGGTTGGAGGAATTTCTTCCGTGTAGAAACAAAGGTACACCAATGAGGTATTTGACTTTTGAAGAATGCTCAACTCAGTAGACAACACTATTGTATCCTCGAGACGGTATATCCGTTGTCGTGACAAAGGAGCTGATATGATGGTGACCGATTGTCCATCGGTTGGTGTTACTCACAACCAAGGCTAAGTGGATGACAATGGTCAACATGAAGGAAGAAGATGTTAGCAAATAGTTGTATGGAGGAATGACCTTCTGAGAGGAAGACTTGAGTCCGGTCCCGAAGCTAGGGTTCTTCATGCGATTCTGTTTAATTGCATCTTACCTAGAGCATGTTCAAGGCATTTGGTGACCACCCTGGATGAACAATGTTTGTTCTACCTGCTAAATCACAATCCTATCGACTTACCCTTCTTAATCTTCCATTATATGATTAAGGGGATGAAGGATACAAACAGCTATCCTTATGGCATGCTTCTTACAAGGATTTTTAAGGAATCCGGAGTCCTTCTACAAAAAGGAAATAGAAGGATTGTACCTGTGAAGAGTACTATTGACTCAATCGCTATACTTACTAATGGGTCCGAGGACGTTGATTAAAGAAGCGCACTCTTCAAGGAGAACTAGAACTGAGGGGGAGCGATTATTAAAGAAATCTCCAACAACAAGTTCCAAATCCCATGGAAGAGTGAGTATGTCAATAGAAGAAAGGAGAAGATTATATGGAAGGCCTCTAATAAAATAGGCATGTCCTAGAGAAGAGTATAATCTAGCTTGGAGGACAGATGATGGTGCGACAAAAGGAAAGGAGAGAATCTTTTGGGTGAAATTACTAAGAAAGCAAGGAGATCACCTAGGATTCGAACTTTAAGGCAACAAGAAGAGAGAAGAGCCAGAGAGTAGGAACAAGTAGAAGCCTCTGGATCCAGCTCACTAAAGGTGACAAGATCTCTCGTCTCAATTTTGGAGGAAGAATCAGCCAAACAGAGCAAGGAGACTGAGAAGAAGAGAAAATTGGAGTCTGAGATACAAAAGTCTCAAGTTAAGAAAACTCTGAGAATAAAGACTAAAGTAGTTAGTCGAAGGAGGAGTTTGTCTACTCCTGTGGAAGTTAATCAAGAGAAGAATACTCCCATTGTTGAGCAACCGGAGGAACCAGTGGAGCCTAGCCTGGTTCAGCCTACTCCTGTCGATAATCAACAAGAGGTCACAGCAGATTTGAGCTCAGTGCAGGTACCATTGGAGAAATCTATTGAACCTAGTCTGGAAGTTCACAACTATTCCAAATTTTAAGAAATGATAAGTTTGAAGTCATACTGGTTGAAGTGGTGACAAGGAGGAGTATTGCAATTGCCATTTGTAATAAACCAAAAAGGCAAATAAAGGTTGTCTTACAACCTATTCTGATAAATAGTGAGACATGACATATATTGAATGAAGACAAAAGGAACTTCTATGATACCTTAAGGTATGATGCTACAAAGCCATACCCTACGAAAATGTCTTGTCGTCCATACACTATTTATCCAGTCACAGAACAGTCGATAAAAAAGGTTGTACCAGATATTCAGCCAAGATATCCTTTGGATATGAATAAAGGGAAAAAGAAGTTATATCCAGAAGGAATCAGTGATGATCTGTCCGCAGATCAAATTGAAGAAGAAGCGCGTCGAATTGATGCAGCATGCGCTTCAAAAGAGAATACTGATGGAGCTAGTTGTAGCTATACTGATAAGAAGGAAGACTGTCTAGTAAGGGGAAGATTAATAACAGGGACGTTTATTGAATTCCTTGTTCGATCGCTTTACAGATAGACCTTTATTTAATACACCGCCTATTGAAGTCGGGTTATACCTTGCAAGGAAGACAGTTGCTTATGCTACCTGCTCCCTATGACTTGGACATCCCAGAGTCAAATGTATTCATTCATCCACCCACAATTGTGATTCGAGAAGATTACATTCCTTCCTCAGACGCATATGCTACAACAATTACGTTCACTTCACCCTCAGCAGAGAATGATCAATCCTCTCCACCGTTGGGCTCACAAGCTGAAATCAACAAATTACGCGGAGAAGTCAACGAGATAAAGGAGACAATGAATGATTTGAAGAAGATGATGATGAATCGCTGAAAAGTCGTCGCCATTAATCATTTTTATTATAACAAATAGGGGAGAAGAGAATGAGTAGAGGAGAAGAGAATAAGCATAAAAGAATATGAAAAGGGTGTGATTGAAGGAGACGAAGAAATGAAAGGAAGAAGAAAAAGAAGATTTTTGAAGATAAGTTTTTCTTCTTATACATTGTATTTTGTTTTCGTTTTTGTATATAATTTGTTATCATCAAAAAGGGGGAGATTGTTAAGTCAAAATGACTTTACTTAGATATAATTTTGATGTATAACAAAGAAAAAAATAAAAGAAAAACAAAAGCAAACGAAGCAACGCAGACGCAGACGCGCAATAAGACAGATGAGACGCAAAAGAGAAATACAGACGTAGACGCAGACACAAAATAAAAATAGAGGAAGATGCAAATTGAAAAAAAACAAACGCAGACGCTAAAAAAAATAGACGTAGAAGAATAATTGAAAAGCAGATGCAAGAGTCAGTTCTGGTTAGTTACAGAACTCAACTGATTAACCGTTTCTTTTAAAGATTCAAGAAACAAGATTCAAGAAGCAAGAATCCGTAAACAAGAATCAAGAAGCAGTTGGAGACGAAGGCTATAAATACAAGTCGAAGTTGAAGATTGCAAAGTTAGTTGGAAAAATTAGCTGAATTACATCTACGTAATCGTAAAAAGCATACTGTGCAAATTAGCCGAGAGCTATTTTTACTATAACAAGTTTCAAACATTTTTCTGTGAGGAATTAGTACAGATAGCCTGCAGAGGCTAAGTGTGAAATAATACTGATTGTAGAGACCTGAAGAGGTTCATAAAGAATACTTGTAAAAGTTGAAGAGATAGTGAAATCTCAGAAAAAACTCTGAGGACTAGACGTAGCCCACGGTTTAGGGTGAACCAGGATAAATCGCTGTGTCAACTACTCTTACTCTATCTCTCTTTTAGATTCAAGTTTTATCATTACTTAGTTTGTAAACAAAGTTTTCAAAGTTTTGATTAATTAGAAATATATCGGAAGTTCTGTAAAAGAATTTTATTTCTAACAAACATTTTGAAAGAATTTTTCAAAAGGGAATACACAATTCAACCCCCTTCAGGCATTCTTATATCGCTTTCTAAACATTATATTAACGCAGATTCACTTTAGTAAGTCGCTTCTCCCAAATCCTTCATAGAGAATTGTTCAGATAGCCAAATCTTTGTCTTTGCATGGTCGTATATCATTTCCTATTAGCAATATGTCATATACATACAAAGACGAGGAAAATATCTATGTTCCCACTAACCTTCTTGTACACATATGGTTTTTCTTCACATCTAACAAAATTGAACTTTGAGATTGTTATATTGAAGTGAATATTCCAACTTCGTGAAGCTTACTTCAATCCATAAATCGCTCTTTTGTAGTTTACATATTTTATTTGGGTAGATGGCAATGTGAAACTTTCAAGTCGAAATCATAGACATCTTCCTCGAGCTCTTCATTAAGAAACGTTATTTTCACATCCATTTGTCATATCTCATAATCATAATATACAACTATAGAAAGTAGAATTCGAATAGATTTGAGCATTGCCACAAGGGAAAAAGTTTCATCATAATTAATACCTTCCTTTTGATTATATCCATTGGCAATAAGACGAGCTTTATAGGCTTTAGCCTTCCCATTTGCTCCAATTTTTTCTTAAATACCCATTTACATTCTATGTGTTTTATATCCTTTGAGGGATTAACCAAAGTCCATACTTTGTTGCTTATCATGGATTCTAACTCAGATTTCATGGCCTTAAACTACTTCTCATGATCGGGACTTGCCATAACCTCTTCGTAAGTCTTAGGGTCATCATCAATATAATTTCTTGGGCCTGGGTCCCGGATCCCCTGTTGGACCCCGATCTTTGAGTGAAAATTTGAATTATGAAAATGAAATTTAAGGAGTACTTTGTGTATGTCTTGTATAATGATGACTTAAAATTTAAAGAATATCGAGAAGAAAAGAAATGATTTGATTTTGATATCTTTAAGGTTTTGAGTGAATTGGTATGGTTTATGAAATTAAGTGGATGAGTTGATTGAAATTAAGTTGAAAATCATGACTAAAAGAGAAAGTGTGAAAATATAAAAATTATGAAATAGTTGACTTTTGGCCTTTAAAAGTTGACTTTTGATTTAGGCATAATTTGAGAAAATGGTCTTCTGGAAACTTGTAGAGTACATTAAGAGCTTTCTGTAGCCATAAAGTTTGCAATTTTCGATATCGAGAGTGGAAGTTATGATCACCAAAGTTTATGTTTGAAAGGATTGACTTTTGACTTTAATTATGATTGAAACTTTGACTGAGAAATTAACCTAGTTAGAGGTTAATTGAGCTTTGATGTTCTTCATGAAAATTGAAGTATTTTTTTGATCTTTATTTTGATATAAAGTATGTAATTTTTGATCTCGAAATAATAAGTTATGATTTTACAAGTTTATATTGTGGTTTTAGCATGATTATTAGAGGATAGTATCTTTGATCGAAAATGGACTCAGAGGAGTCAAATTGATTTTATGTCCTTCATGAAAATGTAGAGCTTCCTTCAAGCTTTCTATAGAGACTAAGTTTGTCAAAATTGGAGTTCGGGATTAAGAGTTATGAATTTTGGAAGTTTTGGATTTTATGTGAAAAAAGAGAAAATTTGTTTTATCCTCGTCACTAGGCGACGATCGCCTCTAGCGATGGCGAGTGTTTAGCTCACGCCACTAGGGCGACGATCGCCATAGTGATGGTATGCCCGCCACTGCCACTGTGGCTTACCTCGCCAAAGACGACGCTGCTTTTGATTCTTTGGTTTTTTTGACTTTACTTTCTCAAACCGACCTTTGTTCACTATTTTGCTTATATCTTTCCGTCCGACATCCAATTGAGTTGATTCTTGAGACGTTGGATTCCTAAGACAATTATCTACATCCTCATAGAAATTTAGAATTTTGAGATTAAATTAGTGGTGATTAATTTAATCAAAGTGAGTCGGGAAATTTTTCAACCTAGTTCAAGATTTTGAGAAATTCGGATCTACAGAGATCCGATTGAAGCGATTCTTGAGGTGAAATAAAGATAAGACAAGGGCTACAAATCATATGAAGAAATAAATGTCAATTTTGCCCCTAAGACTTTTAATTTCTGAATTTAAGTTCGGATTAGGTGTAAATTTTGATTAGGAACATCCGAGAGTATTTTGAGCATAACTTTTGATCCGGGAATCAAATGAGGTGATTCATGTGTTATGTGATTTGTGTTGATGCCGCAGTATAACCCAAGAACACACGCCGCAAAGATAACTCTGCAAACACCTACGGGTGGGTGTGGGGTCCAACACTAAACCACTTGAAGTGTTATGTGATTTTGCTTGTTTATGTCAGGATGTATTATGACGTGATGCATTCATATTTGAAATTGTACATGAGAAATGAGAAAGTAAATGTTTATGAATATTTTAAAACAAATGAAGATTTGGAAATTTTAGAAAATGTTGATGAAGGTTCATGAATGTTTTGAAAGGTTTATGGATTATGTATTGCTTTTGTTTATGGCTTGAAAAGTCATTATGTAAATTTATGATGTATTTCATTATGAGTTATGTATGATTGTGGAATAGATTTTGTACGAATTTGAATTGAGATGGATATAAATGGCAATTGAATGTCTATGAATGGCTTGTGATTGAATTGTGGATATTTACGCTGAGATGTATTATGGATTGAATGATGAAGTGTTTAGAACTAAGATTGTGTTTCATTGGTGTTTGGATGCCGGACGGAGGTCCGATGTTGCCTTGTGCTATTGGATTATGTATTAGAAATGCGCTTCCTTGGTTTTTAAATTTTGGCTGTCAAATACAAATTAAGTTATAATCGTCAAATTTTGGTAAAATTTTGATAAAACGGGTTTAAAGAAATGAGTTTGAGGATTTATATGATTGTATAAGAAATGATTAAGATGAATTAAGTGATTTGAAATTGGTGAGGATGAGTTTCCAAAAAGGGAATTGTATGGAATGGTTATGATTTGAATGAGATTGATTAAAGAGAAAAGGAATGAATAAAAGAAAGAAAAAAAAATTATACCGGATTTGAAATGTCGTAAGGTTTCCAACGCGATGAGTTTGCTATGCTTCATGTTTGAAACGGATGTCGGTGTTTGTTTCAGTTTGATTATTTCGATTCGCATTCGATTCAGAATTCTGCCTTTCGATTTTCTCCGCTTTGTTATTCGTATTTCTGATGCACAATTTTCTGAGTATTCGTTTCGCTCCGATCATGCGATTTGTATTCCGATTAGCAATTTCTCGCCGATTTTCCGCCTTCCGCTCTGCTTTTTGGTTAGGATCCGTTCTGATTGGGTCCCAACATTTATGGTATCAGAGCCCAGTAATATGGTCTTACTTGGGCAAGTATGTATGAGTAAGAAATTGGAAGAGTTTGTAAGGTTATATAGTGAATGTGATTTTGATGTGAAGGACATTTTCATGAATTTGTGTGATTATGTGATTTGGGTATTAAGAATACGATTGATTAGAAACATGTGTTTGTGGAACTTAAGATTTGAATTTCGTGACTAATTAGGAGAAATTGATATAAACTATACTTCCGTAAGATGAAAGAATGACTAGTTGCTAAATGATGATCGAACCGTATCGTGGTTCCTTATGAAATGGACCATTGACTTGTGTCCATATCTCAAGAAATAACGAGTTATAGATATAGTAAGTTAATATGATATGAGTGTTATGAAGTACAAGAAGTGAAGTATTCAAGAGATCGAGAGTATGTATGATGAGGAAATGAGATAAGAAAAGCGATTGATTACGAGGTTGGAAAGAGTTTGATTATCTTTGTTGGGAAGAAAATATATGATATGGGTGGTAAGTGATTCAAGAATTGAGAAATATTTATTAGCATTTGACACAAGAAGTGAATTAGTGCAGATAAGTGGAGAAATATGTGTGATAAGGACAAAGCGATTGATAATGATTTTGGAAAGAAATTAGGAAGAAAGTGTTCAATGATCCTCGCTTAGAAAGAAATTATAAGTAAGAATATGTCACTTGGTGTAATTCCAGATGAATTTCGAGGACTAAATTTTTTAAGAGGGGAGAAATGTTGGACCCCAATCTTTGACTGAAAATTTGAATTATGAAATGAAATTTAAGGAGTGCTTTGTATGTCTCAGATAATAGATGACTTAAAATTTAAAGAATATTGAGAAGAAAAGAAATGATCTGATTTTGATATCTTTGAGGTTTTGAGTGAATTGGTATGGTTTATGAAATTAAGTGGATGAGTTGATTGAAATTAAGTTGAAAATCATGACTAAAAGAGAAAGTGTGAAAATATAAAAATTGTGAAATAGTTGACTTTTGGCCTTTAAAAGTTGACATTTGATTTAGGCATAATTTGAGAAAATGGTCTTCTAGAAACTTGTAGAGTACATTAAGAACTTTCTGTAGCCATAAAGTTTGCAATTTTTCGATATCGAGTGGAAGTTATGATCACCAAAGTTTATGTTTGAAAGGATTGACTTTTGACTTTAATTATGATTGAAACTTTGACTGAGAAATTAACCTACTTAGAGGTTAATTGAGCTTTGATGTTCTTCATGAAAATTGAAGGATTTGCTTTAATCTTTATTTCGATATAAAGTATGCAATTTTTCGATCTCAAAATAATAAGTTATGATTTTTACAAATTTATATTGTGGTTTTAGCATGATTATTAGAGGATAGTATCTTTGACTCGAAAATGGACCTCAGAGAGTCAAATTGATTTTATGTCCTTCGTAAGATGTAGAACTTCCTTCAAGCTTTCTATAGAGACTAAGTTTGTCAAAATTGGAGTTCGGATTAAGAGTTATGAATTTTGGAAGTTTTGGATTTTATGTGAAAAAGAGGAAATTTGTTTTATCCTCACACTAGGGCGACGATCGCCTCTAGCGATGGCGAGTGTTTAGCTCACACACTAGGGCGACGATCGTCAGATGATGGCGGGCGCCCACCCTGTCACTGTGGCTTACCTCGCCAGCACGACGCCTGCTTTTGATTCTTTGGTTTTTTTGACTTTACTTTCTCAAACCGACCTTTGTTCACTATTTTGCTTATATCTTTCCGTCCGACATCCGAATGAGTTGATTCTTGCGGCGTTGGATTCCTAAGACAATTATCTACATCCTCATAGAAATTTAGATTTTTGAGATTAAATTAATGGTGATTAATTTAATCAAAGTGAGTCGGGAAATTTTCCGAACCTAGTTCAGTATTTTGGATTAGGAACATCTGAGAGTATTTTGAGCATAACTTTTGGTCTTTTAAGCCATCATTTTAAATGACATGGCAATACCTATTGAAGTGAATCACACGTTAATACAGCACTTAAAAACACAATAGAATGCACGAGAAGGGGGGTTGAATTGTGTATTCCTTTTGAATATCTTTAGAATTACTTGTTAATTAAGATTCTTTATGTAATTTTATTAATCCCGATTGATCAAACTTTTCAATGCTAAGTATATGAATAGTAAATAAAGATCAACTTTGAAACTAAAAGTGAGATAGAGAGTGAGAGTAGTAGACACGCAGATTTATCCCGGTTCACCCCAAACCGCTGGGCTACATCCAAATCCTCGTAGTTTCTTCCGAGATTTCACTATCTCTTCAAACGCTACAAGATTCTTTCACGAGTCTCTTCGTGTCTCTACAACCAAGATTCTTTCACACTTAGCCTCTCGCAGTTATCTGCATAACTTTCTTTTCGTAAAATATTTGAACACTGTTACGTATGATAGCTGCTCACTAATTCGCACTTAATCGCTTTTTCGCAGGTAATTTTTCTCAAAACAAGAAGCTCTTCATTTTCGATTTCGACTTGTATTTATAGCCTTCGCTCTAATCGCGCTTGATTCTTGAATCTTGAATCTTTAAAGAAACGGTTAATCAGCTTGAGTTCAGAACTAACTCGAATCGACTTCGCGCTTTGTTTCTTCTCTCGCCTCAGATTCTACATTTGCGCTCTCATCTTTTATTGTCTTCAGGTCATCCGTGGTTCGTGGTTGACTTTTTACTTTGACAAACTTCGTTCTGTGTTTTGATTTGTCTCGTAAAGCGCCTATATCTAACTTTTTCAACTTAGTCTCGGTCAATCTTCGCCTCAGAGCACGCCATCTTCGCCTCGCCTCCGAATTTGTTCAGATATCGCTCAGGACTATTTTGTTTTTCTTGTATTTGATCTCACTATGTTTGTTATACATCAAAATCATTTTATGTAAAGTCATTTTGACTTAACAATCTCCCCTTTTGAATATAACAAATTACATACAAGAAAAGAAAACAAAACAAAACAAAAACCTTATCTTCTTCCCTGCTCTTCGTCTGTTGTGGTCACACCTTCTTCATCCAACATCCTCTCCTCTTTCGATTATTTTCTTCTTTTCCCCGCTTCTCCCTATTTGTTATAATCAAAATGATTATCAATTCGGTTCTTCGCCAGCTCGCTATCATCTTCTTTAGATCATTCACCGCCTCCTTCATGTCATTGAGTTCACCACGTAATTCATCGACTTCATCCGACGAAGAGGCTTGATCCGCTTCACCGATGGAGGAGCGAAAGGAATTGTAGTAGTATAGGCATCGAGGATGGAGTGTAGTCTTCATTAATCTCAAAATTTGTAGACGAATGAATGTTGCAGCTTCAGAAAATTTAGATCAAAAGGAACGGCAAAGATCAACAACTATCTTCCTCGCAGGATAGGCATGTTCTTCGATAGATGTGCATGTATTAGACAAGGGCTAATACGAAGAACTGCCCTCAACAAGGAACTCAAGAATGTTCCTGCTTTTATACTTCCCTATCGATGCCTTCCGCACGATTTGTATGGTCGCACCGCTGATCTCGGGTCTTGTGGAATGCATGCTTCATCAATTTTTCGACTTCTTCGTAACTGATTCGCGATGATCATCATCAACATTATCTTCGTGAAATAATTTTGACTTTCCTTTGTAAAATCTTTTGACACCTCGTTGAATATCCGAACAACCTTTATCTCGTGTTCTCTCGTGATTGGGAACATAGTACACTGCAAGGTGGACGCTTCGAGGGATATGGAAAATGATCGAAGCCTCAAGGTATCGTAAAAGACTTCTTTTGATTTAGTAATCGCCACGTGATACCATTAATCAACATAGGTTGCACCTGAGCTACTATTTTCTTCACCGGTTTAACACCGATTATAATAGCATTGCTCGATTGGTAATAACTTCTACCAATTTGATTTCCAACCTATATTTCCTCAAGAACTTCGTAGTTATATACCTTCGACTTGGTTCATCATCACCAAATCATCGCATTGCTTCGTCAGGTTCCTTAGAAGTCTCCCGAACCGACCATTCTTCCGCTGGTTCCTCCTTTATAATGCCAGTGTCTCATGAACCGTGCTTTCATCCATCGGTTCTTCTTGTTGAGCACTAGAATTTCTCGAATCGCATAATGCTCGCTTTGCTTCAACTTGAACAAGACGTTAGCCTTTTTTGTAGACTAACGCCCTCAAGCTTGAGATGCTCTTCTTTGACTAACCTTTTAGTCTTTTTCTCCGCTTCAGCTTAGTTTTGCTGATTTCTTCACAAGAGATTTTCCTTTAACAGATGTTGCTTTTCTCTTCCTCTCGGCCTCTTTAGATCTTCTCGCCGATCCTCTTCCGTATTAGTAGACTAAGGATCTGTGGCTTGGCTGCATAAGATTTAGAAGTTTCTTCTCGCTTTGTTTTCGGGCAATCTTCTTCCTGCTGCCTCGAGTCCCGATTCTTGGAGATCTCTCGCTTTCTTCACAACTTTGCTCAAGAGACTTTCTCCTTGTCTCTTCGGCGACTTTGCTTTGCCCTCTAAGATTGACTTTCATGACAAGAGGACTCGCCATTTTCATGAGAGGTCTCCCTAGCACTTCCTTAATTCGGCAAGAGGCGATTTGATACTTACAGCGATCGAGAACTTGAGACAGAGTCTTCTTCGCCTTTACGCCCCCCGCCTTGGTTTCTTTCAAGAACCGACGTGATCTTTGTCTATCGTATTCGACCCATTCGCCAATAGTATGAGCATCAATCTTGCTTTTCATCGAACAGCCTGCCTTATACCTCGTGCGCATTTAATATCGATTCCATAAAGATCCTCATCAAAATCATACCATAAGGATAACTCGAAGTTTCTTTAACCCCTTAACCATATAAAGGAAAGATTGAAGGGTAGATCTATAGATTTCGATTGAGAAGAAAGAATGCACATTGTTCGCCTAAAGTAGTCACTAAATGCCTTGAACCAACTCTAGAAGAATGCAATTGAACAGATTGCATGCAGAACCCTAGCCTTTGGAATCAGATTTGATGTCTTCCTTTCTCTTGAATCATTTGTGCCATGAGCTATCTCTTGACATCTTCTTCTTTCATTCCAACCAAGGACATCCATCCGCCTTTGTAGATGCTTTTCACCAACGGATGGGCAATCGCCATTTTCCTTATCAAACTTTTGTGATAATAACTAATATTCTATCCACAGAGGATACAATAGTGTCTTCTATCGCATTTGTGCCGCTCTTCTGAACTCATATATCTCATTTATATAGACAGTTCTTGTATCCGAAAGAAGTTCTTCTAGCCACTCTTATAATCTCGTGTTCTACATCCATGTCATCACCCCTTAGTGATTCAAAGTTCACAAGTCTTCCATAAATCATTATTGCTTCCATTGTATAGAGTGAAAGATTATCTTCGAAAGCTTTTGAGTGAGAAGATTTTGAGAGAATTGGTAAAGTAGAAATGAACCGTCAGAGATGATGAAAAGATCGCTATAATATCATCTTCGCCTACTTATAGGTTATGGACTGATGGGTTCTCTAATCATTAAGAACCTCGAGTTTATCGATATTTCCTCCAAAATCTTCCTCAGGAGAAAAGTTACCACCTGTAACTCATCGTATAACGCCGTTAGTTTCTCACGTTATTTTAGCCTAACTACTCATTTAGCATCACCATATTGAGATTGCGCCTTATCTTCAAAACGCTCTTCACTCAAAGGGTTTAGTGAAGATGTCCGCCATCAAGCTCTATTTCAACGAACTTTAGAAGCACCACCTTTTTTCCGAACGTAGTCTCTCGTGAAATGATGTCCGACTTCTATATGCTTTACTCGAATGTCAATTGATTCTTTGACAGTTTATTGCATTGATGTTGTCGCAATAAATTGGAATCTCCTCCTCCTTAACTCGAATAGTCTTCAAGATGATACTTGATCCACAACGCTCGTGAACAAAGAACTTACGGCAGCATATGTATTCTCGCTTCACGGTTGATAGAGCAATTGAGCTTTGTCTCTTGCTTGACCAGAGACTAGATTTCCAAGAAAGTGACATCCTCCACTTGTACTCTTTCTTTCAATTCTATCTCCGATATAGTCCGTGATCACAAGATCCGATTAACTCGAAATCTTTACCTTCTCAAACATTAAGCAAAGATCGAGTACCGCGAGATATCTCAAAATTCTTTTTAACAAAGAAGAAATGAGACTCTAGATCGGCTTGAATCTTGCACACAAGCATACACCCAATGTAATATCGTGTCTACTTGTCAGAAGATACAATAAAGAACCGATCATCCTCTATATAGGGTTTGATCCACCTTCTTACCAAGTTCGTCTTTTCGACAAAAGGTTTGAAGGATGCATCGAGTTGCCATTGGCTTCACATTATTCATGTCAAACTTATTCAAAGAACTCTTTCACATACTCGCTGATGAATGAAGATCTTCTTTGATCCGCTTAACTTGCAACCCAAGAAAGAACTTTAATTCACCCATCATACTCATTTCAAATTCTCTTTCATTAGTCTCTTAAACTTTAAACACAACTCTTTCAGAGTAGCATCAAAGATAATATCATCAACGAGATCCGCATTTAAGATAAAATCATTTCAAAACTCTTTCTAAAGAGCGCCTTATCAACTTGATCTCCGCTGAAACCATTTTCTATTAAGAAGGTACTCAGACGATCATACCAAGCTCTAGGGCTTGCTTTTAGTCAGATAAGGCTTTGTGGAAGTCTATAGACATAATCTGGATTTTTAACATCTTCAAAGCCGGAGGTTGTTTCACATAGACTTCTTCTTCTATAAAGCCATTCAAAATGCACTCTTAACATCCATCTCAAACAACTTTATATCGTGACAGATTGCATATGCCAACAAAATCCTTATAGCTTCAAGTCTCGCCATCGAGCATATGTTTCGTTGTAGTCTCATTCCTTCTTCGATTGTAACCTTGTGCTACTAATCGCCTTATTACGACTCACTCTTCCCGATTCGCCTAACTTATTCTTGAAAACCCATCTTGTTCCTATAATGGATTTCTTAGAGGTTTTGGAACCAAGGACGAGACGTTATTCCTTGTGAATTGGTTCACTCTTCTTGCATGGCTAACACCCAAGCTTCGCCTCAAGAGCTTCCTCAACCTTCTTAGGTTCTACTTCGTAGATAAAAGCTACATTAGCTTCTCGTCTCTAATCTGACCTTGTCCTAACTCCTTCGAGGTCTCACCGATAATTAACTCTTCCGGATGAGAACTTTTATACTTCCAATCTCGCCTTAGTTCTATAGTTTCGGAATATCTTCAATCTTATTCTCATGAGTGTCTAACGAGGGAGTTTTGAGGCATCATCTAGGTTCTTTGAAGGACCTTCAATCTCCATGTCATCTTCCTTATGGGTTTGAGAACTATCATCAAATTTGACATGGATCGCCCTTCAACAGCCTTTGAAATCAAAGTTGTAAACTCGAAATGCCTTGTATTTATAATGAGTAACCTATAAATATTCCTCGGATAGGTCTTTGAATCGAATTTATCCAATAGCCTCTCGTATTCGAATGGAACATTTGCACCAATGGATGAAAGTAGGATATGCTTAGTCTTCTTCCATTCCATAACTCGTAAGGAGTTTTCTTCAACATAGGTCGCAATAAGATCCTATTCGAATATAGCATGTCAGTATTCACGCCTTCCGCCTGTAAATACTTAGGAAGATTCGTCTCACATAGCATAGTCCTTGCCATCTCTTGAATTTTCCTATTCTTTTCTCAACAACTCAATTCTATTGTGGAGTTCTAGGGCCGAGAAGTTGTGGAAATTCCATTCTCCTCTGTAAAACTCTAAACTTCTCATTCTCAAAATTCTCCGCCATGATCACTCCCGATACTAGCTATAGACATTCCTTTTCATTTCAGAACTTTCTCGGATAGAGTTCTAAAGCACTTAAAAGACTCATCTTTGTGTGATAAAACTATATCCAACAAAATCGAGTAAAATCATCAACAATGACAAGTCCATATTTCTTTTCATTAAGACTTAATGTCCTTGTAGGACCAAACAAATCCATATGTAATAGTTCTAAAGGTCTCAAGAAGTTACAAAATTTTTAAGAGAAAGAGGTTTTAACTGCTTTCCTTTCAAACAATTTTCACAGTAAAAATTCTTTGTCAAAACTTATTTTGGTAAACCTCTTACCAAATCATGTTTTACCAATTTTGAAATATGTTTCAAAGAGACATGACCTAGCTTTTATGCCGATTAGTCTTTCTTCTTCGTAAGATAGAAAACATGAGATATTTTGACTTTGAAAATCTTCAAGTTGATTTTGAAGGTTGTTTCTTCTCTCGCGAGAAAAGTATAGACCCATGTTTGTTTTTGACTTCACAAAGATTTTGATTGAATGTAACTATAAAACTAGAATCACACAACTGACTCACACTAATCAAGTTATGCTTTAGACCATCAACAAGTAGTACATTATTTATGCATGCAAAGGAATCTTTACCTATTTTCCCGATTCTAATGATTTTGTCCTGCTGGTTGTCTCCGAAAGTTACTGATCCTCCCTTCTTATACTGAAGGTCTAGGAACATAGACCTTCTTCCCGTCATGTGTCGCGAGCATCCACTGTCTAAATACCAATGGTGCTCATTGATCTTCCAAGGAAGGATATCTGCAGGAGAAACTATTTTATTTCTTGGTACCCAAATTTTCTTGGGTCCTTTATGGTTAGTAGTATGCACATGATATGATCTTTGATGCATATTACTTTAACGTTGATTAAAATATGTTATCCTATTTCTTCCTTTTTAGAGACAAATTTATTACGAGACCGAGTATTGTTTCCAAGAAACCCTAATCCATTTTATCACTAGGATGTCTACATTTTCCTAGCATATCATTCATTTTCTTTGTACTCTCGTGAAAGTAACTAGATCACCGATAGATTCTTGATCCTCGCTTGAGTTGATTAATCTCATCCGATCCGCCTTCAAGTTTCCTTTTAACTTAACTCTTTTTTAAGCAAATATTTTCTCTCTATTTTCTCAAGATTTTTAATATTCTCAGATACTTTTCTTCAACAGCTTGACTGCTTCGTAATAGCATGAGAATCTTCTAACAGCTCTGAATATGCATTATGCAAATTTTCGTGAGTCGGATTTTACCTCCTCATCACTATCTTCCTCGGCCATTAGGCAAATGTTTGCATGTTCTCGATGACTCGAGCTCAGATTCGATTCAGATGAATCTAGGTCCTCCCATGTTGCCATCATGCTTTTCTTGCCTCTCTACTCTTCTTGGGTTTCTTCTTGAGAGTAGGTATCTTGACTTGTAGTGTCCAGCTGATTGCACTCGTAACAAATGATAGAAGACTTTTCTCGCTTAGCTTCATCTTTTCCATTCTTTCAATGTCCGTTACTTCGGGCTTCTTCTTCCACACGCGCCTTATCTTTCTCGAAATGAAAGATAATTCGTCATCTTCATCACTCGATTCTCAACTGATTGGCTAGAGTTGTCATCCCTTGATTCTTCAATTTTCAATGCTTTTAATGACTTCCTCCTTCTCGAGTCTTATGATTCTTTTGTCCAAACCTTCAAAGTTATTGACTTCTCTCATTGGGCTTATCTTCGCCGTTGAGTTCAACTTCATGAATCTTTAAGGATCCCAAAGAACTCATCTAGCTTTAATATGCTCAAGTCTTTGGCTTCTTACACGCCATAACTTTTGGTCTCCATCTCTTAGGAAGACTTTTAGAATCTTGCGAACGTGATCTTGATTATTGTATGTCCTTCCAAGAGCTTTCAATCCATTGATAATTGTTTGAAATCTTCCAAACATTTGATCAATAGATTCTTCATCTTCCATCCTGAAAAGTTCATATTGATGTACAAGAATACTTATCTTGGATTCCTTAACTTGACTTGTGCCTTCATAAGCAATGGACAATGTGTCCCACATTTCTTTTGCTGTGTCGCAACCATGCACTTTGTCGTACTCGCTTCTACTTAGGGCACACGTTAAGAAAAATTTTGCCTTTGAATTTAGTTGTATTCTTGCTTTCTGATCAGCCGTCCATCTGCTTCTTGGAATAGAACTACCTTCGCCATCTACAGTGTATATAGGTCCGCTCTATTACGCCCCAAAGGTCTACATGTGTAGATTCGATGAATAACCGCATCCTATCTTTCCAAAGAATGATAGTCTTTCTATTGAATGTCGGAGGTCTAGGACCGAGGCTCCTTCAATGATGTATACATGTGACTCACCATTATCTTTAATCCACACTTCGCCAAAGTGATTCTTGGATACCAGGCTCGATACCAATTGAAGTGAATCACACGCTAATACAAAGACTTAAAAACACAATAGAATGCACGAGAAGGGGGTTGAATTGTGTATTCCCTTTTGAATATCTTTTAGAATTACTTGTTAGAATTAAGATTCTTTACAGAATTCTTATTAATCCTGATTGATCAAACTTTTCATTGCTAAGTATATGAATAGTAAATAAAGATCAACTTTGAAACTAAAAGTGAGATAGAGAGTGAGAGTAGTAGACACACAAATTTATCCCGTTCACCCTAAACCGTGGGCTACGCCCATCCTCGAGTTTCTTATGAGATTTCACTATCTCTTCAAACGCTATAAGATTCTTTCACGAGCCTCTTCAGTCTCTACAACCAAGATTCTTTCACACTTAGCCTCCGCAGTTATCTGCATAACTTTTCTTTTCGAAAATATTTGAACACTCTGTTAAAAGGATAGCGTTCAACTAATTCGCACTTAATCGCTTTGTGTAATTTTTCTCAAAACAAAGAAGCTCTTCATTTTCGACTTCGACTTGTATTTATAGCCTTCGCCTCTAATCGCTTCTTGATTCTTGAATCTTGAATCTTTAAAGAAACAGTTAATCAGTTGAGTTCTATAACTAACTCAAACCGACTCTTTGCGTCTGCTTCTTTTCTGCGTGCGCATCTGCGTCTACATTTGCAAGGCTCGTGTCTTTTATTGTCTTGTGTCATCTGCGTACGTGTTGAATTTTTACTTTGACAAACTTAAATCGTGTTTTGATTTGTCTGCAAAGGCTCAGATTCGACTTTTTAACTTAGTCTCATGTCAACTTCGCCTCAGATACGCCATCTTCGCCTCAGTATACATCTGTGATTGTTTTGTTTTTCTTGTATTTGATCTCACTATGTTTGTTATACATCAAAATCATTTTTATGTAAAGTCATTTTGACTTAACACCTATAATAAGAGAGTGTTGTTTCTGGAAGAGGCATGAAAACTCAAGAAGAAAAGAAAGAAGGAATAAGAAAAAAGATGGGAAAGAAAGAAGAGAGGGTTTCGGGTGTGAGAAAACGAAAGAGAAAAGAGAGGAAAGCTAGTTTTTGATTTTCTCCAAGCTTACAAGATGATTTTCGTGCTTATTTCAAGAGGAAAAGAGAGAAAATGAAGAAAGCTAGCTTTGGGAATCAAGGAATCCGAAAATAGAAGGAGAAAGAGGTAAGAGAAATTTTTGATCTTTGAGTTTTTGATTAATTTTTGGTTGAGAAACATGGTAAAGGACTTGGGTTTGTGATTTATGAAGTTGATTTTGATATTTTTGCCTTAGGTTATGTTTAATTTTGGTTATGGAAGATTCTAGAGAGAGAAAGCTTAGTGAAGAAGATGATGAATAGTGAAATTTAGGGGTTTTTGAAATTGATGATTTAGATAGCTTGAATTAGTGATGAATTTGAGATATCCTAAGTTAATTTTGATGTTTATGCTTTAGGTGAAGTTTAATTTGAAAAATTGTAAATTGGGGGTTTAGGCTTAATTTGGAATTTGGGGATTTTCCCAAATTTTGTGAATTAATGGTGTATAATCATCAATAATAGCATGAATTGATGAAATATGGAATCAATTTTGAAGAAATTATGTTTTATGATATTGAATTTGTGCAAATTGGTTTAGGCCAATTTTGAAAGTTGGGAATTTTCAAAATTGGAGATTGAAATAGCTTGAATATGAGAGGAATTGATATTTCCTAAGTTCAATTTGAGAAATTAAGTTAATTATGATATTGAATTTGATTGGATTGGTTTAGGTTCAATTTGTAATTTGGGGATTTTGAAATTAGTGATGTAACTATCTTGAATTAGTAAGAATTGATGACTTAAGCATCAAATCAAGGATTAAGTTATTTATGAGATTAAATTTTGGATGAAATTGATTTAGGAATTTTCAATTGGAAGGAAGAAAGGAGAAAAGGTCAAATTGAAGCATTGGACAAGATGCTAGCATGTATATGAGGTGGGTAGTATATTTATTTCTTGAATTGTAAGCTAAGAATATGAATTTGGAAATTCAAGAAGCAAAGTTTTTATCAATGATTTTATGAAAATAATGTTTTTGAAAATGCAAGATTTATGAACTTCAAGGCTTGGTTTTCGTATGATTTAAATAAATTAAAGAAGTAGTGCATATATTGTGATGAATATGTGATTTAAGTGATGATGTGAATGTCATTAAATTTTGTTATGTGAATCCATGTGTATATGGTTGTGGCATTTATGACACAATATGATGATGTGATTTGAAAAATGTGAAAAGTAAGATGTTTGAAAAGTGCCTTCGGGCCATCTGAAATGTCGTTTTGCTTATGTGCTATATGGGTTTGGTAAGGTCTTTTTGTGAGTCATTTGTCTCTACTTATTATAGCCTTATCCCTACCGCCTCGCTAGTGGCATAGGAGTTCGATCTCGGACTCCCCTGCTCACTGTTGCAGACAGAATCGCTATGCGCGGAATGTGCAAGACGTCTAGTTTGGACCAAACCAAACCAAATCATTTGATGTGTTATGTGATTTGTGTTGGATGTCGCGTATAACCCATGAAACACACGCCGCATGAGATAACTCGCAAACACCTACGGGTGGGATGTGGGTCCAACACTAAACCACTTGAAGTGTTATGTGATTTTGCTTTGTTTATGTTGTGATGTATTATGACGTGATGCATTCATATTTGAAATTGTACATGAGAAATGAGAAAGTAAATGTTTATGAATATTTTAAAACAAATGAAGATTTGGAAATTTTAGAAAATGTTGATGAAGGTTCATGAATGTTTTGAAAGGTTTATGGATTATGTATTGCTTTTGTTTATGGCTTGAAAAGTCATTATGTAAATTTATGATGTATTTCAGTTATGAGTTATGTATGATTGTGGAATAGATTTTGTACGTAAATTTGAATTGAGATGGATATAAATGGCAATTGGAATGTCATGAATGGCTTGTGATTGAATTGTGGATATTTACGTTGAGATGTATTATGGATTGGAATGATGAAGTGTTTAGAACTAAGATTGTGTTTCATTGGTGTTTGGATCTGGACGGAGGTCCGATGTTGCCTTGTGCTATTGGATTATGTATTAGAAGTGCGCTTCCTTGGTTTTAAATTTTAATGTCAAAATACAAATTAAGTTATCTTCATTAAATTTTGGTAAAATTTCGGTAAAATGGGTTTAAAGAAATGAGTTTGAGGATTTATATGATTGTATAAGAAATGATTAAGATGAATTAAGTGATTTGAAATTGGTGAGGATGAGTTTCCAAAAAGGGAATTGTATGGAATGGTTATGATTTGAATGAGATTGATTAAAGAGAAAAGGAATGAATAAAAGAAAGAAAAAAAATTGTACCGGATTTGAAGTGTCGTAAGGTTTCCAACGCGATGAGTTTTTTATGCTTCATGTTTGAAACGGATGTCGGTGTTTGTTTCAGTTTGATTATTTCGATTCGCATTCGATTCAGAATTCCGCCTTTCGAGTTTCTCCGCTTTGTTATTCGTATTTCTAATGCACAATTTTTCGAGTATTCGTTTCGCTCTGATGATGCGATTTGTATTCCGATTAGCGATTTCTCGCTTTTCGATTTTCTGTCTCTCCGTTCTGTTTTTCTGTTGGGATTCGGTTCCTAGATTGGGTCCCAACATCCCCATTCTCGAGGCGACCCCTCAGGTCGCGCCAGCGTCGAGCGCCCAAATACCTTCGGACCCAATCCGAACATCCACACAAATACACAATTCGATACAAACACGTCAAATGTTACCATTGAAGGCAATACAAGTCGACTTACACATGGAGATATGTCAACACAAGTCGACTAATCATACATAAGTCGACTTATCGAGGAAGACAAGTCGACTTACATAGCACAAGTCGACTTATTGCAGAGCGGAGATGGAATTTTACGTAAATGGTTTACACAAGTCGACTTATTCATTCGACAAGTCTACTTATGGATGCAACAAATCAGCTCCAACGGTCCAATTAGCCAAAAATGAAATGAAGATTATCAAGGAACGGTAATATTAATCAAGCAACGGTAAGAATGAGCTCCAACTGCTATATTTCTTCAAGTATAAATAGAGGATGATTGATGAAGAGACTACCAAGCTTCTACAAGCCACAATACTCTTCAATTGCTCCAAATTGCTCTTTATTGCTCTCATATTGTTACACTATTGTATTGAGCACTTGTTCTTTAATCGTTGTCATATTTCTTTTACAAATTGAGTGACGAGTGGAAGGTCACGTGTGAGGTAGGATTTGTGCCGTAAGACAAATCGATTGTAAAGGTAGCTTGAGCCGGAAATCAAGTGGCGTTGTACAAAGTTCACACTCAACTACAAAGTGTGCAATAAAGTGATTGGCAAAATCCTAAGTGGGAGCTTAGGTGAAGGCGTGGAGTCTTAAAGACAGAACCTCTTTAAAAAAGTGTTTGATCTTCTTCCCTACACTTTTCATTTAAGTTTATCTAAATTGTTTTTGTGTGTTTTAACTTCTGATTTTCTTGTAGAAATTTTCAAAGAATTTTAAAGATCTATTCGACCCCCCTTTTAGATCAATTACATATCTCACATGAGCATTTCATGGTATGAGGAAATGGAAGTTTGTGGATATTTAGAAATAAGAGATATTACATAGCTTGATATGTTAGGCACAGATTCAACATTTGTGGTTATGTCAGTGAATTGGGTGGGAGAATTTTGTTGTGGATATGTACTTGAATTGATGTGGATGTGAATTTATATTCATGAATTGATTGAGAAGAAATAGAGACATAGGCGGAAATGACAAGATTTAAGGTGTTTTATGCAAGGTGGAATTGAAAGGTTGAACTTGGAATTTAAAATGATTGTTTAATTGTTGTGATAAGAGTTATGATTTGATATAAGATTGTGTTAGTGAATATGATATCAGAATTTGAAGATGGCTATGCGGCTATAATTCTAAAGTGATTAGGTAAGTATGTGGAGAAAATGAAACAAATGCCAATGATATATGTAGAAGTTCTCAAGGTTATGTCGACCAATTATTATAAATACGTATCCGATAATATGGTTACATTGGTGAATAATGTGATTGGGTACATATCAGATCTATAGTTGGATATGGTATAGGATGGTAATCTATGATCCTATAGTTACAATCATGAGATGAATCAAAGTAGACTAATATGCCTCTTATTTCATTGAGTTTTATTATAAAGAATATTTTGATCATGTAAAGTGTGACAAAATTGAAATTATTGAAATATCATGAACAATTGAAATTGGTCTTATTGAGGTATTAAGAATAGCTGAAACAGTAATGAGGAATATACTTGTTTAATAAAGATCATGGAAATAGTGTAGATGATTCAGAGAAAAAAAACCTTTTAGTGATAGAGATGTTTTATCGAATCATATCGCATGAATCAAATGTTTCATTTCGAGGAATGAATGATTATTAAAAAAATCAAAAGTAAATAATGGGGTCATATCCCTAGCGGAGACTCAAGCATAAGAAGTAAAAGATACTACTGAGAATTTATGTAGTTTTTTTATGTAAAATATCCAACTATAAGAGTGGATTCCTAAATTTGAGGAGACATTGATTGCTAATATGAGGAGTATACAGGTTCACGTTATATTCTGAGTAAATATGTTCGGGAGATACAAATTTGACCTAATGAATGTGTTACAAACACAGGAAGTTAAGATTTCAAATAAATTGAAATGTGTGAAGAAACTAGTATGAATGAGCAAATATTAGAATAAGTCAATGTGAAATATGAGGAAATATAAAGAATGGAGAAAATCATTTGAGAAAGGTAAGTCCATTAGGAAATTGAAAATAACGTGAGATAATTTTACCTCATTGAGGAATTAGTTACATAAGGAATTACGATAACTAATCAGGGGCATATGGAGTTTGATAATAATTGTTTGAGTTAACAATTGCCCCTAACAGTACTATGGTATTGAAGATTAAAGCAATCCAAGCAAAAATTTGGTGACATGTTAAATGTATTCGAAAAGTTGAGAAGAATAGTTTGAATACTTGAGGAAATGCGTATAAATCGTATGAGTAATGAAAGTAAAGAAAATTTTGAGGAGTTATAATATTGATTAATTTTATCGTTTGGATTATGAGATTTTATAGTATACAATGATATTGTATAAGAGTTTATGATAAAATTCAATGTAGCATAATAAAGTGATTTCATATGCATGGAGACAATTAAAACCTTATGGGTTGATTAATTGATATATGAATTGAAACTTACTGCGATAGTGATTGCTTGAAAGTTGAGACATTATATGTCTGAAATATTTTGTGATATATATATGAAATATGCAGATCATTAAAGTTAGGTAATTATTGAGTTTGAAAATATTTTTGAATATGAGATTGAGAAAATGGATAGAGTTCTTTGGAAGATTACGATTTATAAATGAGTATTTCCTAGTAAGGTTAGTGTTATGTCGATGCATTAAACAGAAAATTCAATAGCAGTATATCACAAATTTTGACATTGAGGTTATCAAATCTAATGCAATAAAGAGCGTAGAATGTTGAATTGAATTTTGGGTAAAATGATTAGTCTCTGGAAATTTAAGATCAGTCCCACATGAAAAGTTTAGCAAAGCCCAAATTGAGGATTCAAAAATTGTGAATCTTACTAAAAAGTTGGAAATGAATACGGATTTTGAGTTCGAAGAATGATACTTTGTGATTAAAATAAGAAATATTTGTATCGATAAAGATGATTAAGCAAAGAGATTATTAGATAAACATAAATAACAACCTATGATATACATCCTAGTAGGAATACGTCGAGATAGCGTTTGATGGCTAAGGAGGTAGAAGTAAATGACCACACTTATATTTTGGAGTTCATAGGAATATTAGATCAATGTATAGCTTTGATCGAATTTAAGTATAATAATCATTATCGCAGTGATGTCATTAGAATATTGTATGGGGCATTATACAACAAAAGGAGCCGCCTGCCTTACATTTAAAATGAATAAGGCCTAAAATGATTGAAGGCCAAGATTGATTCAAAGGATATTGTTGATGAGTAAAATGAATCTGTAATATAAATTAAGTGATTCAAGAATGATAAAGGAGTTGGTGGATCAATACAGAAGGAGTGGAGTAAAGTGAGAAGAACATAAGAGTTAAGTGTATTGACACTACAGTGATGTGAATTATAAAGTGAAAGATAAATTGTCTATGAGAGTATCACCTTGCCAAGGTGTGCTTACATTAAGTACAAGGTGTGCTTAGGTTAGGAAAAAAGGATTAGCAAAGCCCGATATGAATTGGCTTGTATGAAATTTTTATGAGTCAGTGCTATTGATAAAAGATGTCTTATATTCGTAATGTGATATATGTGAGTATGTTAAGGAATATTGATATGATATGACATTGGTGTTAATGACACAGGAAATGGAAAAAAAATTGAGTAATCTGAAACATAATGAGGAACTAGTTAAGAAAGTGAATGACCAAATGAGGGATTGAAAAACCGAGTGAGTCTATTGATTATGATCATTTGAAAGAATTAAGAAATATTTGAGCGATGAAGTCAAATGGGAAATGGAAGAGCATAAGAGGAAGCATACCCCTGCCTCTTGATAAGTCAGATAAGAATTTCGAGGACGAAATTCTTTTAAAAGGGGAAAAATTGTTGGCCCCCAGATTTTTTTTCTCTAGTTAAGCATGATTTGAATGAATTATGAGGTTTTGACAGAATAATTTTGGGAGTCAATTATTATGTCTATGTTAGTAGGATTTATTGCATGGGTTAATTGAATTAAGGTAGTAATATTTTATAAAGGCATTTTTGGCAAGTCATTTAAGCATAAAAGGCTATAAGGCTTAATGGAAGGGCAAAGTGGACTTTGCACATTCATTTAGGGTATAAGTGGAAGAACGGTGTTATCAGATATTTTGAAAAGGACGAAACAAAAATAACAAAGAAAGAGAGAGGAAGAAAATATGGAAAGAAGAAGAAGGAATAGGCTTTGCTAAGGTAATCATCTCTCCTTCTTGCTTTGTTAGAAAAGGGTTTAAAGAAATGGATTTGTGTGGGGTTTGTGTTGGAAGAAAGAAAGAACTAAAGAATCATTTTTTATTTTTAGGGATTTCTAAGCTAGGGTTTCATGGTGATTGAAGAAGCTTTGGATAAATAAGTAAGTATATCATCCTTCTTCTTTTTTATTTGATGAATGAAGCATGTTTTGGTGAAGGTTAGAAGTAAAATGAGAGTAAAAATGATGTAAGTGAAGAGTGAGAATTTGGAAAAATTAGAGAGAAGAGTTGAGTTTCTGCGAAAGTTCACCGCGACCAACTCTTTGGTTAGCTGAGATGAAGTCCCCATGGTTCTCCATGGCCAACTTTGTAGTTTGCTGCGGCCAACTTTGAAAAAAAATCAAAGTTCGTCGTGGTCAACTTTTTGGCTCGCCGCGGTGAAGTTTGTCCGAAAATAGCTTGAGCATGTTTTGGTATTTTAGGCATAATTTTTTTGTAATTATCTAAATGGAATGATTTTTTATTTGGATTAAACTAGAGATATAGGGCTACAAATAAATCAAGTCTCAATTTAGTCTATAAGGATTTCAATATTTGGATGGAAGTTGATAATAGAATGATGTTTTAGTACAAGAATAACCTGAAAATGTTAGGGGTATAACTTTTAAAGTACTGAACCAAATTGAATGATTTTGGTGTCACTAGAAATTTAAGACTATGAGGAACATTTTTCTAGAAAAAAAGTGTTATCAAATTTCATCATTTACCTGATCATAATGATCATGGAAAATTGATTTGAAGGTTTCGATTTATGGAAAGGGTTTTGGCTCATGAAGTTTAGGAAATGCATGAGTTTAATTACTCTAAAATCATTTTAGTGAATTTATTTTCTTAGGGTTCTCAAATTAGAATTCTTATTGAATTGGGATTTTGTTATTGTTAAAGGAAATCAAGAAGGGGATCAAGAGAGGCAAGAGAAGCAAGAGGAAAGACATCCTTAAGCCAATTTCTTAAGCAAGGAATTCAAGGGGGTATATGTTTATAATAGAGTAAATAATCCACTAAATGTTATCATTGAATCAAGGCAGTTTAATAATTTCAATTGCATCATAGATGTTGCATTTATTGCTTCTTGAATGGATTGTGAAATTGTTATATGTTTGATATATGAATTGTGTTGATGATTTATGAAAAGACTTTGAAAATGATTCTTTTTGAAAAGGTACATGTTTATAAAATCAGGTTTTTGGAAATGATGTTTGAAATATCTCATGTTCATAGAAAACAAGTTTCAGATAAATGTGCCATTTTGGGCAACAAATTTACAAGATATGAAATACAAGTTATATGGGTTTGTGGTGGTTTCCTAAGTTAAGTCAAGTGCACTTTGACAAAAGGCTTCTCTTACCTACCTGTTAGTGGCATGGAGCTCCTTCACGGACTCGCATAAGTTCACGACTATACAAGACCATTAAGTAGGATTGCGATTATACGTTCTGTTCTCGACTACACGGGACCATTATGTAAAAATGTGTAGTACATTCTGTTTTTGGATCTACCCAAACAATTCTAATGTGATTATGTGCTTATGATATGTTAACATGTTTGATGCATACATGATTTGTAATTAGTGAATTTTGGTTAACAATTTGAGAATAATACGTTGTATAAATTCAATTAGACTTTGTATTGACAAATGAACATTTCAAAAGTTTTGTTTATTTTCAGTTATAAACTGTTATCCATGAGCTTTCAAGTTCAACACCCCCTGTTCCTTCCCATCTTCAGGTGATGAGCAAGAGATCGAGTGATCAAGAGCATAAAGGCATTTGGCAACTACAAGATAGTTAGCTTTTGTACTAAGTTATGTTGATTTTTGAGTAGCTTTAGCAGCATATCGAACATGAGCATGCATGTGTATTTTGTATTAAGCAAATGATGTCATGTTTATATGTGATTAAAGCTTTGTAGAACTCTTTACTTTTGAGGTTACTGACATATGAATTGCGTATAGATGAGGTTGAATTGAAATTAGGCATACTTAAGGAGGTTATTGATTTGAGATGATGAATTTTGAATATGAATTGTCGATATATAAGTAAGATGTTATGGAAAAGAAAGATTAAAGAGTATGATGAAATAATATTGGTAGTTGAATGGTTATGAAATGACGTTGCATTAAAGGAAGTGAATTTGGGACATTTAAGACTGAGGGTAAGGTTAGGAAAGATGTAAGGGTATTTCAGTGTGATTTTTGACAACTTTGCCACAACGAATCCAAGAGTTCGCCGTGGCGTATTTGTCTCGAGGGGATTTTGGCTTCCAGTGGCGACTTCGCCATAGCAAACTTCACCCGAAGGGTCATTTGACTTAATCCCATTTGTTTACCGTGACAAAACAATGGTTCGTCGTGGCGAACCCTCCATGGCTTCCGGAGAAATTTGTCAGGTACAATATGATTGGGGACATGATCATTAGAATTGGTTGTCATATATCAATTGATCAAATAGGGAAATTTTTAAGATGTTATGAGAATGAAGATGAACTGATGATGGTTAAGGAGATTTCATTGGACTAAGCTCACATTTTTATAACCTCTGAGTTGGACTCCGATAAAGTTCACATCTGGGTAGTGTTGTTGAAGATCATACAAGTACCTCCAAGAAACATCTGAAGTATCATTTACTGACCATTGTACCAACATACAAACCACTAACTTATTGCAGTATTTCACCATTTATTTATATAAAATAAAATTGGATGTCAAAATATGTTGCCAAAATGCTACAAAATAAAGTTGAATTGGTTTAGATGATGATACATATGGTTTTAGTTGAGACACATGGAAAGTGGGATATATATAATAATGCTCTTGTAGTTGCAATTTATAGGTAATATAACCAATATATTGAATAATTGTAAAAGGGGCACAAGTAATATTTTGTTGGCGATAGGTTTGTAACTTGACACAAACTGAATCACTAACCTAGAACTAATGATCAGTACATTGTTTATCAGTTAATTGCTTCATGCATTTTAAAGCACTTTTTATATGAAAATGAGTCAACTTCACAACTTCTCCTCGATCTCATAAAGTCTGTTGAACTTGCAACACCTTCAAATATTGGGCCCCAAATTGTTTTATTGATTTTATTAAGCATGAATTGATTAAATTCTGTGGTTTTGCTAGATAAATTATTTTGTTTGGAGTTTAATAAGCATGTCAATGTTGGGAGGATTTATTGCTTGTATTGATGGAATTAAAAGTATTAAATGGAGAAATTAGGATTAAATTAAAGTATAGTATGGTGTGAGTTAAATTGAAGAAGTAAGAAAGAATAAGGGCAAAATCGGAAGATCACTTAAGGTTAGAGGGCTAAGGCATTACATGGAAGGGCATAGTGGACTTTGTTCATGCATTAAGGGTAGAGTTAGAAGAAGAAGTAACTTTTGTCTTGTTTGAGAGGTGAGTTTTGGGAAATCTTGAAGAACTTGAAGACTTTGAGGCTAAACCAAGTAAGTATAAGCATTAACCTTTCTTGATTGTTGGATGAAGCATATTTAATGTTAGTTAGAAGTGAAAACATGGTTGAATGTGGGTAGGAATTTGTTGATGAAGGGTTTATGTAAATGTTTTATTATTTGGTTAATGATCAAGAGTAGATTATGAATTGGTTTATGAATGAATTTGAGTTGAAACGGAGTAGAGAATGAAGTGAACATGAAGTAGAAATGATGGTTAAGGTTTAAGATGTGTTAGTAGTAGTAGATGGGAAGTATAATTATGGAAAAATGAAGTGTCTGCGATGCCTCTGTCAAAGTTCGCTGCGGTCAACATTCCTCGCCGCGGCGAACTCCTGTGACGAACTTTCCAGCACCGAGTATACTTTGGTATTTTGGACATAACTTTTTGTGTAGATGTCCAAATGAGATGGTTTTTAATTTATTGTAAACTAGAGACATAGGGATAAAAATTGTATGAAGGAATAAAGTCTAAATTAAGTCTCTAAGAATCTCAATTATTGGATGGAAGTTAAGCGTAGATTTTTTTGTTTCAACTTTAGAAATAGTCCAAATTGTTGAGGTATGACTTTCTGATTTCTAAACCAAATTGAATGGAATTTTGGTTATTGTTTAAGGAAATAAAGTGGGGCAAGAGAGGCAAGAGGAGCAAGAGGAAAGACATTCCTAAACAAGTTTATAAGCAAGGAATTCAAAGTGGGTACGTATTTATAATAGAGTAAATAAGTCACTCATTATTTTCTTTGAATCAAGGAAGCTTAATGGTTTCAATTGCATCATAGATGTTGCATTTACTTGTTTTTTTTATTGCATTGTGAAATTGTTATATGTTTTCATGAAATGTGTTGATGATTGATGAAAAGACTTTGAAAGGGATTTCTCTCTGAAAAGATATGTTTATTAAATCATGTTTTCAAAAATGGTTTCCAAAATATATCAAGTGTATGAAAAGCAAGTTTTCAAGAAAAAGTGCCATTTTGGTCAACAAGTTCACAAGTTATGAAATATGTGTTATGTGGGTTTATGGTAGTCCCTCAAGAATATCACGTGCATATGGACCAAGTTAAGGCTTCTCCCGCCTGCCTGCTAGTGGCACGAAGCTCCTTCATGGACTCCCTCAAGTTTACGACTACACAGGACCATTATGTGAAAATGTGTAGTGTGTCATGTTAATGGATCTACCCAAACCATTCTGGTGTGCTTATGTGCTTATGATCTGTTGGCAAGTTTGATGATACATGATTTAAAATTGCTCATGACTTGTTTGATAAATTGAGAATTTTGAGGAATAAGTGTTTGATGATATTTGCATATGAAATTACTTTGGTTTCGAAAATGCCAAATGACAATGAGTTTTTGAAAATGATTTTTGCTTGTTTCTCGATTATAAATCTATTACCCATAAGTGTTAAACTTACCCCCTTATCCATCCCATCTTCAGTGAAGAGCAAGAGATCGAGTAGTTAATCGAGTCAAGGCATCACTCCCTTTTGTCAGATTTTTGGATTTTTAAGCCAGTTTTTGTAAAGCAAGGATTTAGTTGCAATTCGATAAATTCTACTTTTGTGCGTGATGTATTTTTGGTTTATGTTGTAATGTGGCTTGAAATGCCCATTAAAGGCTTGTAAAAACTCTCACTTTTGATATTAGTGAAATATATGTTTGGATTTGTCTATGGTTTTTCATGTTTTCACAAGGTATTTGAATTTTAGAAATTGCATATGTTCATGTATAAGCCCATCTTGTTTTGGGTTTGAATTGTTGCAGAGGTTGAAAAAATTTATGTTTGCATTTAGTATGATAGGAGATTTTGGGTGGTGGGCTAAGCTTGAGGATTTGAGTCAACGGCAAAATTGAGAGTTCGTTGCGACGTAATTAACCCAAAACTTTTTATTTTCGTTGGCCTGGGAAGTTCACCGTCGCGAGACCAAATAGTCGTCGCCGCGAAAACACAATTGTAGGTTCTCTACAGAGAAAGTTAAATCATTCACCGCGACATAAAATTTCCAAGAGGTCTAGGGATTTTCTCGCATGTGTTCGCCGCAGCGACGCCCGCCTATGGTTTCGAGGGAGTTTTCTTCTAAAATTTTCAACCTCTAACTCTCCCTCCACGCCTAAGCTTCATGATCCCATGTCCAATGTTGGGCTTCGGAAACGAGATCCAACATGTTGTGGCATTAGAGTCGACTAGGTTTGGGTCCAGGGGTAGGACTAGGTTTAGGCATAAATTGGGTAGGCTAAGACATGAATTTAACATGCATTGTTTTAAATGAATAACTTGCATTGTTTTAAATTGTTTTACATGATTTGAAGTTGTTTTATGCGATTTTAACTGTTTTGCATACTTTGAAAATTTGTTTTGCATGAAATAAAGGTTTTCAATAGTTTTATATTGAAGGAGTGAAAATCCTGCCTCGAAAGAGAACTCGATGAGCTGTGGCTCGATCTAGCTCTCTCCAAGGGGGCACAGATGAATTTTTTGTCCCACAAGATGCTGGGACACATTCTGCTCCATATCCTGAGGCACGTAGTTTGCAGCATGAGGTGCCTCCACCCCCCCTCGGATGCCTCAAACACATCTCATGGATCTGCATTTTTTTCAAGCCTTCGCATAGGCTTTCTGTTGGAACCCGATCTCGGAATCGGACCCTAACCAGAAAAACGGAAAGAAACTGAAGGAAAGCAAATTCTTAATGTTAAAGAACGGAATGTGCATCGAAATAAACGAACGGATCAGAAATCAAAGTGAAGCAAAAACAAATCGGAATCAAAAGCAGAAACATAACCATATCGGAAGCGAATCAGAAGCGAAAGTCAAAGAAAACGAATCGAATAACAAATCGGATACTAATCAAATGGAGAATACATATCAGACAGCGAACATGAATTCGAAGCAGAATCGAAACACAGAATCGGATCACAAAATACGGAAACGAAATCGAAAACGAATTCAAAATCGAAACAAACAAACAAAGGCGGAACAAAAATTGAATCCGACATCCAAACACAATTATCGAAGAAAACGTCGCGTTGGATACCTTAGACTAAACTCTCTGAAATCGGTCTAAAAAATTTTTCTTTCTTTCTTTCTTATCTTAATTTATTCCATCATATATAAAACAAAACAATTCTTCCCATCTATAGAAAAATCATCCTCCAAAACTTAGACAATCATACAAATCCCATAATCCATCACAATTCATATACATTTTCATAAATCAAATCCTTATACAACTCATAGTGGCATTTTCAGGCCATAAATACAACAACAATTTTTATAACCCATGAATACAAAGATGTGTACAAATCGAACAAAAACGTCTTGACATTCTTTCATCCGATCTCCTGCTCGAATACCTGGAGATGGGGATGAAAGGGTGGGTGAGCTAAAAGCTCGTGGATAATATGTTTATAAATTGAAAGATAAGCAAAAACATTTGTAAAATTTTTTGACAATGTAGCGCCCCCTTACCATAGGATATGTACCGGGACGCCCGTAGGTCATTCCGACACACACCCTACGATAAGGGTGCGCTACGAACAACCACTAACACTCCACATGGCATCAAAATCATAAAGCATTAATATGAAATCCACTAATTTTTGAAACCATAAATTCTCATTTCATAACCTCAAAGCGATAAATTTACACAACTGGTATGTTACATACATTACACCAAAAGAAAATCAAATAAAAGGCTAGCTAGGTCATCCTCAAAAGTGCCGGTGACCGACCTGTGTGCCATGACTTCTCTTGCCAACTCAATCTACGGCGGCAGAAAAGTCCCTCCGAGCTATAAGTCTACTCTCCGGTCTCGAAAAATAATTTGCAATTTTGGGTGAGTTTATGAACTCGGTGAGGAACCATCATCGATGGTTCACCCAATTCATGCATATACACATACATAACATGATACGCACAATTATCTCACCAAATCACATTTAGTAGTACCACATAATTTTCATAACAATCCAAAGAACTAATTCAAATGCACATGAAATGTGTATGAGACGCTTTTCTAATTTATTACGTTGTTGTGACTGAACGCCTGAAGCTGTCCCATTAAGGCGATTAAGCGATGAGCCATAGGCTCAATCACTTGTGGTTCAAGGCCCAATCACGTTGAGCTTTAAGCTCTCGCTGGTCGCTTCCGTCACAACGCCAACATCGATCATGCAATTATGCATGAAATGCATATGTCCAAATAAAACAATACCAACATCATATCATATCCCAATTCAACATATCCACATAAGTCTCGCACAGGTAATCGTAAGAAAATCACATATGACACTTCTATGTCAGAATTCTTCAATCCCTCGGACCTCCGGTCCGCAATCCAGGCACAAACAAATACAATTTTCCCACCATTATTCTCCACAGGGTTCTAAGTGCAGAATTATAAATACTTACTAACCGAAGAATCATCTAGGTTACTCACCTAATAACTTCCGAAGCTAATGCGGGAAGTCTCGCAACGTCTGTGGGATGACGCTCTAGCGAGCCTCTATAACAATTAAAATAAGTAAACATTACCAATCGAAAAGTTAAAATATCAAACAATGCACATGGAATAAGTAAACGTGTATAATGCATGTTCATGGCATTCCGGCTCTAATCCAAAATTTTCCATAATAAAATCCGCCTATAAATTAGAAACCTATTAGGCTGTTGATGAATGCGCATAATTAGGACCTCTATAGGTCCCCAATTAAACAAAACAGTGATTAAACGCTCCGTTACACGGGTCACGCCAATTTCCGTCCAAAATTCCCAATTTCTCACAAAATGAAATTAAATGTTCTACTTAATCCGATGCCTCAAGAATCAGGTCAATCGGACGTCGGACGGAAAAGAAATTGACAAAAGAAAAAATTAGGTCACTAAATGCCAAATAAATAAAATATATATATATATATATATGCGCCTGCCTCGCTGGGGCGAGGCGTCGCCCTAGCGAGGCCGACTCGCCTCACCTCGTCACTAGGGCGAGGCATCGCCCTATTGGCCGGGCCATCCGACCTCGCCTCGCTGGGGCGAGGCGTCGCCTTAGTGATCCGGCGAGGTTCACTCACATCCTTCCTTTCTTTTTCCTATTTCCAATCTGAATTTCCAACACCCATAATTCTTTGCACACAAATCGAAAAAATACAAACCATAGCTTGTTGGAAAGATCATGAAAAGTTCTACCATTCTCATGAAGACCATAAAAATCAATTTCACCCCTAAGGGTGTCAAAAATCCATCCAAACCTACTGCCCACTCAAAACCTATCAAAACAGGGCAGTACATTGCAAATTCAGTAACTACTCATTTACTCAGTAAAAAATAACACAATAAATATGCTCAAAAAGTTCATAATGTTATCTACAACTTTCATGAACAACTCAAAATCAAATGCACTTGCTAACAATGTCAAATAATTCACCAAAGCATCAATCCTCAGAATTTTCCCAATCTGGACAGTAATTTTCCAACCAGTAATTCTCTTACCACAAATGTCACAAAAATCATTACCTTATATCCCTGAAAATATAAGATCTCAAACTTCAATTTTCATGAAGAACTCAAACTCCAATTCGATTTCTAACAATGTCAAAACTGTTATGGAAGTTACTTCCATTATCAGCAATTCACAACCTAATGCAGGGTCAGTTTTTGCAAAATTATAACTCATAACTCTGACCTCTAAAAATTACACACCATAAATCATTTTCAAGATAATTTCTTCCTCTACAACTTTTCAGAAGATCACTCACACCAATTCAGTCCACAAAAATTGCTAAAATTGCTCCCAATTAGAAAGCTCACAAAATCAACACTTTGACTAGGTTTCTCCAAAAAGCATAAAACCAATCAATAGAAATCAATTCATATCTCCCAAGATACAACTCTAAAATTAACAAGATCAGTGGAAATGGAAAGCTAACTCAATATGCCTCAACTTTCATAAAGACCATTTTTCCTAGTTCCATACCAATTAATTTAGAAAAATCAACAAAGTAATCAGGTCATAACTGTGGGTACTGTTCATAGGCAATAAAACAGTAACTTTCCATGCAAAATTTCGCCCTTCTAGCATTACAATTTAACAACACCTATTTCACACAAAGTTGTAGCCAACATCCAAAAGTTTAATTGGGCACAAACCTCAACTCATTTGCTCACCTACACAATTAGTTATGATCAAAATATTCCAATAGGTTTTTCCAGATTTCAACATTACCCTAACTCCTATCACTTCTAATATCAATAATACATCCCTAAGCATCCAATTATACCTCTAATTCAACCACAAATTCATCACAACATATACTTACATGATTATACAAAAGTTGGCAGAACTAACACAAATTATCTTCCTAAGTTTTCTATTCATCTAACCTTACAAACTCATTCCAAACCAAGCCAAAATCAAGGAAAACTATAGTCTTTCATTCATCCATAACCAAGTATACATTTAAACCCATTCAAACCTTCTACTATGATGATCAAGTAAATGTATAAAGGATCTCCATGCATGCTTCTAACTACCAAAAGCATAAAAACAAACATCAATACTCACCTTAAACAAGTTCAAGCTATGAATTCTTCAAGTTCACACCAACTTCTATATCAACCCTCACCCACGGTTTTCATAAGCTTACCAAAGGTTTTCATCAACTCAAAGCTTCAACTTGGTTTATGTGTGAAGAGAAGCAAGCAAGGAATCAAGGAAAATCTTCTTGTCTTGTATGGGATGAGAATAAGGAAATTCGATGGAGGAGAAATCACACCAAGGAAAAGAAGCAATGTTTCGGATGATGGAGAATAATGGCCTTCCAAGTGAATTTTTTTAACTTTCACAAAGAGAAGAGTCGTGGATGAGGGATAAAGAAGAAGACAAAGGCATTAAATATGCTAGGACACTAGACTTTTTAAATGAAGAAAAGACAAAATTTAGTTAATTAAACACTAATCCCAATTAAGCTCTAAACATGGCACTAACATAATTCCCACAATTATTAATTCACTAATCTCATGCCATTAGGCAATCCTTTTCAGTACAAAAAGGCTCACTCAGCCAGTCAGTTGGAATTTTCTGGTCCGGGCACGAACCCTGAAAAATTCCAAAAAAAATTTCATAAATCCCTAAAAATGTAAAACAATTTATGGCGCACTCCAAATAATTTTTCAAATACAATTATCCCATAAATTTCACAAAAAATCTCAATTTGAAACCTAAGCCAAAAAATGTCATGAATGCATGTATACCATGTGCAAGTGCAAAACAATCATCGAGTTATAGAGGCTATATGTTGTATGAGCATGCCGAGATATAATCAATTCTCCCAATCCGTCCCAATTACCAATAAACCCTTCTATGGGAGATGGGATGTTACAATTCTCCCCTCTAATAAAAATTTCATCCCAAAATTCTTACGGTTGATCGAAAAGATGAGGATCTTGTCTCCTCATATGCTCCTCGGTCTCCAGGTAGCCTCCTCGTCAGTGGTTCCTTGAGAGAACCTTCACTAATGGAATACTCTTATTCCTCAACTGTTTCACCCGTGTCCCGGCAATGCATGATGGCTCCTCTATATAACTTCAGTTACTAGAGACCTCGATCTCTGAGCGGTATCACATGTGTGGGATCCGACCGATATCTACTGAGCATACTCACATGGAAGATGTCATGCAACCGAGACATCTCACTCGGTAAAGCTAAACAGAGGCCAAAGGTCCTATCCTCTCGGTGATCTCATATGGACCAATGTATCTAGGGTTTAACTTACCCTTTTCCCAAATCTCAAGATTACACGCCACGGTGACACCGTAAGAACACTCTGTCGCCCACATCATACTCCATCTCCCTCCTATGCTGGTCCACATAGCTCTTCTGTCTATCCTGAGCCGCTTTGATGCGACTCCGAATCAATTTCACCTTATCTACAGTATCCTGAATCAGCTCAGGACCCTCAATCATCCTCACACCCTCTTCATCCCAATACAAAGGCGATCTACACTTACGCCCATACTGATCCTCATATGGTGCCATCCCGATGCTACTATGATAATGATTGTAGTATGCAAACTCAATCGAGCTAAATCGATCACATGCTCCTCGAACTCTAATATGAAGTCGAAGCATATCCTCAACAGTCTTAATCGTCCTCTCACTCGCCCATCACATGTCGAGGATGGAACAACATCTTCAAGTTCACCTAGTACCCATGGCAGCATCGCAAACTCGCTGAACCTCAAGTAAATCTGGGATCCATGTCGACACTATCGACATTGGGACCCCATCTGACGCCTCACTATCTCCGCCACATACTTCGGGCCAACTGATCCATGGTATTGTTCTCCCTCCTTTGGCAAGAAATGGGCGATTTGAATAATCGATCCACTATGACCGAGATAGCATCATCTTTGCCCTCGGCGCCCTAGGCAAACCCATAATGAAATCCATGGTAATTGCTTTCATTTCCACTCCGGAATGGGCAACGAATGAAGCTTCCCTACTGGAGCCTGGTGCTCAGCCTTAACCTGCTGGCACGTCAAACATCTAGATACATACTCCGCTACCTACTTCTTCATGCCGGGCCACCAGAAATGTTGCTTAAGAGTGTTATACATCTTGGTAGTATCAGGATGCATAGCATATGTGGCCATATGAGCCTCTTCCAATATATCTCTCCTCAAGTCATCCACATCAGGCACACAAAGCCTCTGCCCTATCCATAAAGTCTCATCTCTCATCAAACTCGAACTCGAATCGCTTTTACCTTCTCAATCGGTCTCACCATAACAGGATCCTTGTCCGAACTCTCCCGATCTGCCCAAGAGCATCGGTCTCAGTGTCAAAGTAGCCAATAAGACTCCATCCTGCCTCGAGTCATCCGAACATTCAAAGCCCTCAATCGAATCAAATTAGGCAACATCATTGCTCAAAAAGCTCATACTAGTATGTGACTTCCTACTGGAGCATACGCCACTACATTGGCTTTCCTGTGGTGATACTCGATAAATACAGTCATAGTCCTTCAACAACTCAAGCCATCTCCTCATCTCAAATTCAACTCTCTCGCTCATAAATATCTCAAACTCTTATGGTCGGTGAAGATCCGAAAGTCTCACCATCGGTAATGCCTCCAAATCTTCAAAGCAAACACTACTACAACTAACTCCAAATCATGAATAGGATAGTTTACCTCGTGAGACCTCAGCTGTCTCGAGGCATAGGCAATGACTATACCATGCTGCATCAGAACACACCCCAATCCCTGATGCGATGCATCACTGTATACCACAAATCCTCCAGTCCCAGATGGAATAGCCAACACCGGTGTAGTAGTCAACCGATGTTTGACTCTCAAAGCTCTTACGGCACTCCTCGGTCCATCGAATGGTACATTCTTCCTCAGAAGTTTTGTCAGAGGGGCTGAGATCAATGAAAACCCCTCGACAAACCTCCGGTAATAACCAGCTAATCCGAGAAAACTCCAAATCTCCGGCACACTCCTAGGAGCCTCCCACTTCAGCACTGCCTCAACCTTACTCGAATCCACCTGAATACCCTCTCCAGACACTATATGTCCCAAAAATATCACCTGATCCAGACAAAATTCACATTTACTGAATTTGGCATACAACCGCCTCCTCATGGTCTGCAACACAATCCTCAAATGCTCACTATGCTCCATGCATTTCTCGAATACACTAAAATGTCATCAATAAACACAATGACAAACTGATCCAGGTAGGGCTAAAATACCTTATTCATCAAGGCCATGAAGGCTATCGGGGCATTAGTCAACCCAAATGCCATCACTAAAAACTCAAAATGCCCATACCGCTCCTCGAAGGCACTCTTGGGCACATCGGCCTCTGCAATCTTCAATGATAGTAACGGATCGCAGATCTAACTTGGTGAATACGAGCCCCACATGAATCGATCAAATAAGTCATCGATCCTAGGCGGTGGATACTTATTCTTCATGTCACCGATTCAACCGCTCAGAATCGATGCTGACCTCAAAGTCCCATCCTTTTTCTTCACAAACAAAACTGGAGCTCCCCATGGTGAAACACTAGGTCTGATAAAGTCCTTCTCCAACAACTCCTGCAACTGAGCCTTAAGCTCCCTCAGTTCCACAGGTGCCATCCTATATGGAGGTATAGATATAGGAGACTAACCTAGAGCGAGGTCAATAGTGAACTCTGTCTCCCGATCCGGCGGCAAACCCAGTAACTCATCAGGAAACACATCCGAAAATTCCCTAACCACGGGAATATCCTGAAGCCTCTGCTCAACTCTGGTGTCAACCACATGAGCCAAATATGCCTCACAGCCTCCCTGCATCAATCTCAGGGCACTAAGGAAAGAGATCATCCGGCTAATCTTCGCTGACTAACTCCTCCGAACCTTTGCCTAGGTGACCGGAGACTCTAAAACAACCTCCTTGGTATAGCGGTCCATAATAGCCCTATGGGCGTCGGCCATCCATCCCAGTAATCACATCGATCTCTCGGAGGCAACACTATAAGGTCGCCTCTCGGCCGCTTGATCAATGCGGATCGAGCATCCCTGCAGCACCTCTCCCAATGCGATAGTAGTACCTAGAGGTGTACTCACCTCTAGCCCATCTGTAACATCTCCGATCCCCATGCAATCTACATACCATATGAGGTGCAATAAAGAATGTGTGGATCCAGGATCCAGCAAAGCAAATGCCTCAATATCAGAAATAAGGAGCATACCAGCTACGACATCAGGGGAATCCTAGGCTTCCTGCCTCGTCATGGCATAGACTACGGCTGGGGCGTGGTCGATCGCCCACCCTCATCCGCCTAAAGGATCCCTCGGCTCACCTCGGCCTCTACCTCGGCCCTCAGATCTTGATCCACGCCGGATCCACCCACTCTACTACATTGTCTTTCAGAGTACTACTCCTTCGGCCCCTACCTAAGTGACCGAGCTCCCAATGTGGTGGGCAACCCGAATCGATGATCCATGGAGCAGCATTTAAGGCAAGCTCCATCAATCGCCAACACTCTCAAAGTGCCTCTTCTCACAAGTGCTCAGAGTAGGGAATCTTCCTAAAACCTCGCCTTCGCCATCGCCCTTTGCCAGTCTGTACAAATCTCCTCTCGTCCAAAACTCGATGTCGGATCCTCCTAAAGATCTCAAGGCCACCTCTGGCGCCGCTAAAACTCCTACCAGGTGCCTGACTCGTCACTAACTCTCTTCCTCTAGAACCTTGACCCATCTCGCTGTCTCGTCTCTGATCTGCTCCACTCTCACAAAGTGCAGCTCTCAACTCTATAAAGGCGCGATATCGATCGGGTCAATCCTACACGGATCTCCAGATTCAATCCCATCTCAAACCTCCGACACCTATCTGCCTCAGTGGAAACCACAGTAGCAGCATATCCCATCAACTTATTAAACCTAACCTCGTACTCTGCTACTGTCATCCTACTCTGTCTCAACTCCAAAAACTCCTGCATCTTCATTTCCAGATACACCTTGGGCATATAATTGTCTCAAAAAGCCCTTAGAAAATCTGCCCATGTCAGTAAGCAAGGTCTAGTGGTACTGCCCGGAACAGTCTTCCACCATGTATAAGCGGGGTCCTGCAGAAGAGATCTGCGTGTCGAACCTCTCATCGAGTTCTTAATCCATCCGATCAAGGACTCTCAGGTCCTCTCCAACCATCCCTCACCTCGGGGAGTGCATCGCCATGAAGTCATGACCGCCACGCGAGAAATCATATCTCCTCTCCCATCTCACGGGGACTCTAGGAGGTATCTCCTCAGATCGAGGCACCGAGGACTCTCTACTAGCTCCAACAGATCCCTGGTCAGTTGGTTGATCAATCTGATCACCAAATACGGATGACCTAAAACAAAACAAGAACTCTGATCAGTTTCTGCATTTCTCACAATAATTCAAGCCTAATTATGTACTAGTCCCAACAGATGCCAAACCATGCTCTGATACAACCTAATGTAGCGCCCCCTTACCATAGGATATGTACCGGGACGCCCGTAGGTCATTCTGACACACACCCTACGATAAGGGTGCGCTACGAACAACCATTAACACTCCACATGGCATCAAAATCATAAAGCATTAATATGAAATCCACTAATTTTTGAAACCATAAATTCTCATTTCATAACCTCAAAGCGAAGAATTTACACTGTTGGTATGTTCTGACATTACTCAAAAGAAAATCAAACAAAAGGCTAGCTAGGTCATCCCTCAAAAGTGCCACCGACCGACCATGTGCCATGACTTCTCTTGCCAACTCAATCTACATGGCGGGAAAAGTCCCTCTGAGCTATAAATCTACTCTCGGTCCCGAAAATAATTTGCAATTTTGGGTGAGTTTGCGAACTTCGGTGAGGAACCATCATCGATGGTTCACCCAATTCATGGATATACACTTACATAACACGACACGCACAATTATCTCACCAAATCACATTTAGTAGTACCACATAATTTTCATGACAATCCAAAGAACCAATTCAAATGCACATGAAATGTGTATGAGGCGCTTTTCAATTTATTACGTTATTGTGGTCGGCGCTGGCTGTCCCATTAAGGCGCATTAAGCGGTGAGCCATAAGCTCAATCATCAGAGCTCAAGGCCCAATCACGTTGAGCTTTAAGCTCTCGTTGGCTGCTCTGGTCACAACTGCCAAATACTGATCATGCAATTATGCATGAAATGCATATGTCCAAATAAAACAATACCAACATCATATCAGATCCCAATTCAACATATCCACATAAGTCTCGCACAGGTAATCATAAGAAAATCACATATGACACTTCTTTGTCAGAATTCTCCAATCCCTCGGACCTCCGGTCCGTAATCCAGGCAGAAGCAAACACAATTTTCCCACCATTATTCTCCACAGGGTTCTAAATGCAGAATTATAAACACTTACTAACCAAGGAACCATCTAGGTTACTCACCTAATAACTTCCGAGCTAATGTCGGGAAGTCTCTGCAACGTCCGTGGGATGACGTTCCAACTGAGCCTCTATAACAATTAAAATAAGTAAACATTACCAATGAATAGTTAAAATATCAAACAATGCACATGGAATAAGTAAAGCGTGTATAATGCATGTTCATGACATTCCCGGCCCTAATCTAAAATTTTCCCATAATAAATTCCGTCTATAAATCAGAAACCTATTGGCGTTGACGGTGCGCAATTCGGACCTCTATAGTTCCCCAATTAAACAAAACAGTAATTAAAAGCTCCGTTACCCGGGGTCACATCAATTTCCTGTTCAAAAATTTCCAATTTCTCACAAAATGAAATTAAATGTTCTACGAATCCGATGCCTCAAGAATCAGGTCAATCGGACGTCGGACGGAAAAGAAATTGACAAAAGAAACAATTAGGTCACTAAATGCCAAATAAATAAATATATATATATATATATGCTTTGCCTCACATTGAGGCGTCGCCCTAGCGAGGCCGACTCGCCTCACCTCGTCACTAGGGCGAGGCGTCGCCCTAGTGACCGGGCCATCCGACCTCGCCTCGCTGGGGCGAGGCGTCGCCTTAGTGATCCGGCAAGGTTCACTCACATCCTTCCTTTCTTTTTCCTATTTCCAATCCGAATTTCCAACACCCATAACTCTTTGCACACAAATCGACAAAATACAAACCATAGCTTGTTGGAAAGATAATGAAAAGTTCTACCATTCTCATGAAGATCATAAAAATCAATTTCACCCCTAAGGGTGTCAAAAATCCATCCAAACTTACTGCCCACTCAAAACCTATCAAAACAGGGCAGTACATTGTAAATTCAGTAACTACTCATTTCCTCAGTAACAAATAACACAATAAATATTCTCAGAAAGTTCACAATGTTATCTACAACGTTCATGAACAACTCAAAATCAAATTCACTTTCTAACAATGTCAAATAATTCACCAAAGCATCAATCCTCAGAATTTTCCCAATCTGGACAGTAATTTTCCAACCAGTAATTCTCTTAGAAAAAATGTCACAAAAATCATTACCTTATATCCCTGAAAAGATAAGATCTCAAACTTCAATTTTCATGAAGAACTCAAACTCCAATTCGATTTCTAACAATGTCAAAACTGTTATGGAAGTTACTGCCATTATCAGCAATTCACAACCTAATGCAGGGTCAGTTTTTGTAAAATCATAACTCCCAACTCTGACCTCTAAAAATTACACACCATAAATCATTTTCAAGATAATTTCTTCCTCTACAACTTTTCAGAAGATCACTCACACCAATTCAGTCCACAAAAATTGCTAAAATTTCTCCCAAGTAGAAAGCTCACAAAATCAACACTTTGACTAGGTTTCTCCAAAAAGCATAAAACCAATCAATAGAAATCAATTCATATCTCCCAATATACAACTCTAAAATTAACAAGATCAGTGGCAATGGAAATCTAACTCAATATGCCTCAACTTTCATAATGACCATTTTTCCTAGTTCCACACCAATTAATTTAGAAAAATCAACAAAGTAATCAGGTCATAATTGCAGGTACTGTTCACAGGCAATAAAACAGTAACTTTCCATGCAAAATGTCGCCCTTCTAGCATTACAATTTAACAACACCTATTTCACACAAAGTTGTAGCCAACATCCCAAAGTTTAATTGGGCACAAACCTCAACTCATTTGCTCACCTACACAATTAGTTATGATCAAAATATTCCAATAGGTCAAACACCAATTTTCCAGATTTCAACATTACCCTAACTCCTATCACTTCTAATATCAATAATACATCCCTAAGCATCCAATTATACCTCTAATTCAACCACAAATTCATCACAACATATACTTACATGATTATACAAAAGTTGGCAGCACTAACACAAATTATTTTCCTAAGTTTTCCATTCATCTAACCTTACAAACTCAATCCAAACCAAGCCAAAATCAAGGAAAACTATAGTCTTTCATTCATCCATAACCAAGTATACATTTAAACCCATTCAAACCTTCTACTATGATGATCAAGTAAATGTATAAAGGATCTCCATGCTGTAGGAAAATCCCGGAGGAACATCACATGTTCCGGCAGGAAACAAAATTTTTATTCCGGGACCTTCCCAAACCCAGATCCCGTGTCGGTATGAAAACCTCAAACTGAATAGCCAATAGAGACTATCTCTAAAGGTATCCACGCAGAGATCAGAAAACCTAACCGGATCAAACACTTTTGACCCGGAATAGCTAGAACAGAATAAGAGCTGCTAGACCTACCTCCGTCACCGGAGAGCTTGAGATCGACGTTGAAACCTTGTGCTTGGAGAAGAGAAATCGATGGTTGCCTTGAGAAAATGAGGAAATGAAATCTCCTTAAGCTTAACTCTTAAGCTTTCTACTTTTCTCTTCTTGAAAACCTATGACCATCATCTTCATCTTACCCTTTTATATGTCTTGTTAACACTTAAAAGACATATTAAAAAGGCTTGGATGAGAAGCTTCCACGTTTTTCTTTATATATATATATATATATATAAAGTTAAACTTAAAGCCTCCTTCCTCTCCTTCCACGTACATGTCTAATATATATATATATAATTAATTAATTAATTACTTAATTAATTAATTAGAATATATTTGCTAAGGTCCATCCAACTGGAATCTCTGGCCCTAAGGCCATCGATCTGGCGTCAAACAGACTCTAAATCTTTCTTAGCAATATTGATGTCGCGATCTCATCGGGACATATCCCAATCCCATTGGGATCCATTTAATCTAATGCTCTCCATAATTGGAACTCGTCCAATTACTATTTCTGATTCTCGAGTCACTCTTATGCGTGTGACCCTTTAGGTTTCGGTTATGTTGGCCACTTAGATTAGCAATTAATCTGGCAAGTCATGAGCGGTATCTAGCAACACATCATGACCCCAATTGACCGGAAAGTAATTGGTTTGATGAATTCATCACGAACCGGATCACGAATCCTTCCATGTAACAATTCTTGTGCAATTCGTCCTTTCATCATCCTATACCCCACTTGGTTATGAGTATGGCTAATATGTCAACTCTTACTAGACTAAGTCTAGCCCAGTGAAAATAGCAGTTCGCCCGAGGACTCATTACTTTATATGTCCATGAAGACACTCTTCATGACATAGTCATGCTCGCCGAGACTTAAAGTAATGATCCTGACAAGAGGCAGGGTATCTCTTCATTCTCTCGAAGTGATGAATCCTTTATTGGCTACTCAATTACTGCGAATACCTCAAAGCGTACCCAAGCACCATCCTATGAGTAACCTCGGAAGGCCACAAGGAATGGAGTCAAAGTATGTGATCAAGATTCAAGATATCCTTGAGTACCTCAAGTCTAAGGATACTGCACCATTGCTATGATGAGATTATCACCGACATTAGATCCATGTGATGATCTCATGGCAGTCATCCAATGAACTTACTACCACTAGTAAGCATCCATATGTCAACTCTAAATATCTCATATTTACAGCTTCGAGATCCACCGCTGATCCAATCAAGGAGTATGACATATGTTAATCCGTGGGATTAATGATGTCCAGTCTCATTAATCCTATGACTAGGGAAAATTTAGATACTGACATAATTGCACATGATAGGAATCTCAAGATTATGATCACATCATAATTTCCTTCATGCTATGTCATATATCATGGACTTCATTAATTTGATTAAAGATCAATATCAATTCATAAAGAATATCAAATAAATGAAACATGCCTTTCTTTATTTATTCATAAAATGCATACATGACTATGAACAAAAAGCGCTAAAGGGGATTGCCTTTAGGGCACTACTCTAACAATCTCCCACTTGACCTAAAGCCAATCGCCTTGGTATCTAATACCATAAGCGAGTACATGAGAATCAAAATTCTTCTGTGACAATGGCTTCGTCAACGGATCAGCAATGTTCTGCTCTGTGGGAATCCTCTCGATCGCGACATCACCTCTAAAGAATGATCTCTAATCGATGATATCTGCGAGTATGCGTGTTTAGATCGTTGGTGAGACCTTGGTTCTTTTGCTCGAGCAATAGCCCCATTGTTGTCACAATACAATCAGATGGGTCCATCACGCTTAGGAACCACACCAAGTTCGGGAATGAACTTCGATCCAACGACTTCCTTTTTCGCCTCGATGCAAAGAATGTACTGCCTCGGCCGTTGAATCGCAGATCGTCTCTTGTTTGAACTCTTCCAATCGACCGCTCCGCCGCTCAACGTGAAAACATTTGTTGGGATCCGAGTCATCCTTGTCGATTGGAAACCGCATCCGTATGCTCGCCACTGAGATTTCCATCTCCATATATCAAGAAAACATCCTTAGTCCTTCGCAAGTACTTGAGGATATTCTTGACAGCTACCCGATGACCCTCACCAGATCCGATTGGTATCGCTCGTGACACTCGAGCATACGATACATCGGGCCTCGTGACATAATATAGCATACATGATCGATCCTATCTGCAGACGATACGGATCGATCCATGCGAATCCTCTCATCTTGTGTCTTAGGACACATAGATTTCGAGAGTGTTATCCCATGAGACATGGGAAGAAACCTCTCTTGGATTGCTCCATGCTAAACCTCTTTAGCATCTTGTCTATGTACGATGATTGTGAAAGACCAGCAACCTCTTTGATCTATCTCTATAGATCTTTATCCCAAGGATATAAGTTGCTTCACCAAGGTCTTTCATCGCAAATTGCTTGGACAACCAAATTTTAAGCGATTTCATCAATGAGACATCGCTTACGAGTAATAGTATGTCATCTACATACAACACAAGGAAAACGATTGCATTCCCATTAACCTTCTTGTACACACAGTGTTCATCCGGATTTTGTGAGAAACCAAACTCTTTGATTGACTCATCAAAACGGATGTTCCAACTCTGGATGCTTGCTTCAATCCATAAATGGATTTCAAGCTTGCATACCTTTTCGCCATCATCGAAAGTGAAGCCCTCTAGTTGTGTCATGTACACATCCTCGCCGATTTCCGTTAAGGAAAGTCGTCTTCACATCCATTTGCCATATCTCACAATCATAATGAGCAGAATGGCTAGGAGTATCCGAATGGATTTAAGCATTACACGGGTCAAGGTCTCGTCATAGTCAACTCCTTGTCTTTGACGAAATCCTTTGGCCACAAGCCTTGCTTGTAGGTAATCACATTACCATCCATGTCGGTTTTCTTCTTGAAACCCATTTGCACCCTATAGGTTTTATCCTTCAGTGCATCAACCAAAGTCCATACTTGGTTTATGTACATGGAATCCATTTCGCTTTCATGGCACAAAGCCATTTTTCGCATCGAACTTTTCGTAACCTCTTCATAGGTAGCAGCTCATCATCTTCTATGAGCAATACGTCATTCTGTTCACTTACGAAATCCATATCTCTCGGGAAGCAGGCGCATCCTACTTGACCTACTTAACTTCGTGTGCAATGAGAAGGTTGAACTATTACTTCATCTCGAATGAGTGATGCCTGAGTTGAGCGATTGATCTATGCTTGTTTGAGCATCTTGAACTTCTTCAAGTTCGACTTTGTTCCCACCGCCTTCTTGCAGAAGAAACTCTTTCTCTAAAGACAGCATGCTTCAAACAAACACCTTTTGTTCCTCAAAGAAGGTAGAATTGATATCCCATGGTCTCTTTAGGATATCCTACAAACAAACACTTGTCGACTTTGCTTCAAGCTTATTCGATCAATCCGCTTCACGAAGCGTGACAACCCCATACTTTCAAATGAGAAAGATAAGGTTTTCGTTAGTCCACATCTCATATGGAGTAACATCAATGTCTTAGAGGGAACTCTGTTTAGCAAGTAAGCAGTTGTCTCTAGCGCATACCCCAAAACGATTTTAGTAACTTCGAAACCCATCATTGATCGTACTATGTCCAACAAGGTTCGATTTCTCCTTTCCACACCGTTGTCAGGCCGAGGCGTAAGGAGGAGTCCATCGAGATAAAATGCCATTATCTCGAGATAATCCTGAAATTGTTGGTCTAAGTATTCTCCACCACGATCGGATCGTAATGCCTTGATACTTTTACCAAGTGGTTTTCTACTTCATGTCCGAATTGTTTGAACTTTTCAAACGCTTCAGATTTGTATCTCATCAGATACAAGTACCCATATCGTGAATAATCATCGATAAAGGTAATGAAGTAACAACAACCACTTCTTGCATGGATGGACATCGGACCGCATACATCCGAATGTATTAGGTCTAATACTCCAATCGCCGCTCACCCTTTCCTCAAGGGTAACTTAGTCATCTTGCCTAATAAACAAGATTCGCATGTGTCATATGATTCATAATCAAATGACCCTAAACCGCCACTCTTGTGGAGCTTAGCGACGCGTGTCTCATTTATATGGCCAAGTCGACAATGCCATAAGTAAGTTGACTTTAGATTATCTCTTTTATGCCGCTTGGTGTCATTGACATTTAAAATTGGATTAGACATATCTAATATGTAAATACCATTGCACAATGTACCGTTCCATAAAGCATTCCATTAGAATTAATAGAACAACCATTGCTATTAAAATTCATATGGAATCCAAATCTATTCGCACAAGAAAGACGAGATATTCTTTGTCAAACGGGTACAAAATAACAATCATCCAATTCCAAGACAAGCCCAAGAGGGAGAGACAAAACATAGGTTCCTACGGCTAATGCAAAGAACTCTTGCTCCATTTCCAACACGAGGTCTACTTCTCCTTCATGAGTTGCCCTATCCCCGAGGCCCCGCATATCATTACATATGTGAGCCACAACCAAGATCAAATACCGGATGTTGTGATCAAGAATAAAGATTAACTTCAATGACATACAAACTCGAAGTAGTCGAGGCATCCGATGCCTTCTTCGCTTTAGCGACTCAGATAGACTTTGCAATTGCGCCCAATGGCCATCTTTACATGCAATGGAAGCAAGTTCCTTTGGGGCGCTTCTTTGATCTTCTTCTTGATGGCGCCTCCTTTGGTTTCTTTGCCTTCTTCTTCTTTGGGTTCTTTTCTTGGACCCAAAAGATGAAGAAGCAACCACCAAAGACTTGCTTACTATCACTCTTGATAGTCGCGTCATTTGTCTTGAAAGATTGATCACTCGGTATTGTAGTGGATATTTGGTTCATCCGATAGTTTAGCACTAATCGTGTATAACCGTTTGACAATCCAACCGAATTAAGTCTATACTTAACTCATGATCCATTGCAAAACCTAAGACGACCAATCTCTCAATATAGCCATTCATCTTCGATGCATCGCACTGCAGATGTCCCCGAGCCATCTTTGTAGTGAAGAGAAGCCTTGAGGTCTCGAACCTTTCGGACCGGGCTTGCTCGTCAAACAGCTCCCTAAGATGAAAACTATAGTGTGAGCATCCATGGACTCGTCGCTCAGCAGCTCGGTGACATCGACGCAAGCATAATGCAAGTCGCCATGTCATCGCCCTTTAGATGCTTACTATATGCCTTCGATCATCATCGAAGCATCGACAAAAAGTGCATCTCGAAGCGGAAAATCTAGGATATATCCTGACTTTCAGATCGAGAACTATTCTCGATTCCTTAACGACCAAGAAAATTCGGTCCAGCTTAACTTGTTGGAATCCATAAGCGGCAAAGATTCACACTTGACGACATTTTCAAATAACCTACACGGATAGAGAGGAAGAATGTTAGAATAGGAATAGCTGCATAATCATAAGGACTTGAATGATATGCAAAGCTCCTACTAGTTTCATAGAATCCATAACCCTCATTACTTAATCCAAAGAAACAAAGTGACATAATGTCCTAGTGGTCGATATCCGATATTGCTAAGAATGACCTTGGGTTTACCAACAAGCCATAACTTAGGTCAATCGGTAGGTATCGAACATACCAATTGCATCATCGATAACCGACATTGAGAATGACCTTGGGTTTACCCAACAAGCCACCTTATGTCTCGGAGGTATCGGATATACCAATTACATCTTAGACCTAACTATCGATCGCTGCTATCAACTTGTTGATGTATGCACTTACATTGGGTATCAACTCTTTGATGCGCATACATCCGATGTATGCTACCCAATTTCACCTTTGTCCACGCTGACCTTGAGTTTACTCAACAAACTAACGCTTCCAAAGTGAAAACCAACCCATTAATCGAAAATCATATTTTCATGGTTCGAACATATCCAGATAGAGTGAGCTTGGGTTTACCCAACAACCCATCCCTATAAGAACTCGGTTCTTACCATATTAATGGAAGGCGTTAGTTTTCATATACCGAGGAGGGATTTAGAAACTCTAGACTCCAAGCTGAAGGATCATAGTCGCTAGGACTATATGGCATGATTTAGGTTTCATCAATCAAATTGAATCAATCCTTATAATCATCCATCATCCGTCATCCAACCTGAGCATGTCACAAGTCGACTTTCATCAAATGCAAGTCACCTTATGCTTCTGCCCATGCACAAGTCGACTTGTAGGAAACAAGTCGCCTTATAGCACCTGCCCATGTACAAGTTGCCTTGTAAGGTGCTACAAGTCGACTTATACTAAAACCTTGAACAAGTCGACTTATGCCATGCACAAGTCGCCTTATCCAAAGCAGAATGCTATAATCTCTAATCGGCTAATTCCTCAATCCATGCAATTCCAATTCTCAACACCATCATACCTAGGGTAATATCTGTACATTGATGCCTCAATGAACACTTCATTGATTCATGAATGCCTTAAATAGTTAAACTATATGAAAAGCTTGAAATGAGTCAAAACTCATAAATATCCAAATAATTTAGGAACACCCAAATTATCACCCTAAGCATCTCAAGCTAGTGTATACACTCTCAAAACTACTCCGGCACTTGTCACAAAAATTGTGACGGCCAAAACAAGCAAGAAAATGAAATATACTAACGAGACACAAATGTGACCAATTCGGCATTCAAAAATTCTTGGAAAAGCAAATTCAAGCAATTCAATTTGGAAATCATACTACATCAATTTAACACATTTTTAATCACATTAAAAATGCTGCAAGGCATTGGAATTGAAAAAGCAAACTCAATCAACCCAAGCAAAACAGTCCCAACAATTTTCACCAAAACTGTCCAGTTCTGTACATTGCTTGAAATGATCAATGAAACAATTTAAATAAATCATGAGAAAATTATATAGGTTATAAAATGTTCAGAAAATTCTACCTGAATTTTTTCAGGATTTTAGGCCATCAAAAACGCAGTCAACCAAAATAACAAAACCGATTCCAAAACTGTGTTCATCAGCACAGCAATTCCCAACAGCATAGAATAAAATCGAAAATAAATATCCAATCACCTTGAAATCCAATTTCCATGCTCACAGACATTCACAAACATCTTAGAGACATGTAGGTGAAGGAAAATCCAGAAAACTATTTTTCTAGAATTTATTCTTGATTTTATACTACTGCCTGTTCACAGAATCATTTCAAAAACAGCATCTGTAAGCTTAGGGAAATAATTAGCAAAACTTTATCTAATCAAATCGATAAATTCTGAAAATTCATAGACATATTCTCTAACATGTTATGAACATTCCTGGGTAGAAAAATTTTGAAAACCCTATCTCTATAGCAATTCTAAATCTGAACAGAATACATGCTACAGCATCACAAGCAATTAAGGTTTATGATCTAGCTTCAGTTAAAGCTTCATACACGACACCAGACGCTCTGATACCACTGTAGGAAAATCCCGGGAGGAACATCACATGTTCCAGCAGCGGAAAAAAAAAATTTTATTCCCGGGACCTTCCCGAAACCCAGGATCCCGGTATTGGTATGAAAACCTCAAACCTGAATAGCCAATAGAGACTATCTCTAAAGGTATCCACGCAGAGATCAGAAAACCTAACCGGATCAAACACTTTTGACCCGGGAATAGCTAGAACAGAATAAGAGCTGCTAGACCCTACCTCTGTCCTGGAGAGCTTGAGATCGACGTTGAAACCTTGTGCTTGGAGAAGAGAAATCGATGGTTGCCTTGAGAAAATGAGGAAATGAAATCTCCTTGCTTAACTCTTAAGCTTTCTACTTTTCTCTTCTTGAAAACCTACGACCATCATCTTCATCTTACCCTTTATATGTCTTGTTAACACTTAAAAGACATATTAAAAGGCTTGGATGAGAAGCTTCCACGTTTTCTTTTATATATATATATATATAAAAGTTAAACTTAAAGCCTCCTTCCTCTCCTTCCACGTACATGTCTAATATATATATATATATAATAATTAATTAATTACTTAATTAATTAATTAGAATATATTTGCTAAGGTCCAGTCCAACTGGGAATTGGTCCTACTGCCTACTGGGCCCCGATCAAACAAACTCGAAATCTTTCTTAGCAATATTGATGTCGCGATCTCATCGGACATATCCCAATCTCATTAGATCCATTTAATCCTAATGCTCTCCATAATTGGAACTCGTCCAATTACTATTTTACAGATTCTCTCGAGTCACTCTTATGCATGTGACCCTTTAGGTTTCGGTTATGTTGGTCACTTAGATTAGCAATTAATCTGAGCAAGTCATGAGCGGTATCTAGCAACACATCATGACCCCAATTGACAGGAAAGTAATTGGTTTGATGAATTCATCACGAACGTATCACGAACCCTTCCATGACAATTCATCGCAATTCGTCCTTTCATCATCCTATACCCCACTTGGTTATGAGTATGGCTAATATGTCAACTCTTACTAGACTAAGTCTAGCCCAGTGAAAACAGTTCTGTCGAGGACTCATTACTTTATATGTCCATGAAGACACTCTTCATGACATAGTCATGCTCGCCGAGACTTAAAGTAATGATCCCGATAAGAGGCTGTGGTATCTCTTCATTCTCACGTATGATGAATCCTTTATTGGCTACTCAATTACCTTGAATACCTCAAATCTGCACTCAAGCACCATCCTATGAGTAACCTCTGGAAGGCCACAAGGAATGGAGTCATGCATGATCAAGATTCAAGATATCCTCGAGTACCTCAAGTCTAAGGATACTTGCACCATTGCTATGATGAGATTATCACCGACATTAGATCCATGTGATGATCTCATGGCAGTCATCCAATGAACTTACTACCACTAGTAAGCATCCATATGTCAACTCTAAATATCTCATATTTACAGCTTCGAGATCCACCGCTGATCCAATCAAGGAGTATGACATATGCTAGTCGTCTGGATTAATGATGTCCATCTCATTAATCCTATGACTAGGAAAATTTAGATACCGACATAATTGCACATGATAGGAATCTCAGGATTATGATCACATCATAATTTCCTTCATGCTATGTCATATATCATGGACTTCATTAATTTGATTAAATATCAATATCAATTCATAAAGAATATCAAATAAATGAAACATGCCTTTCTTTATTTATTTATAAAGTCTGTACATGACTATGAACAAAAAGCGCTAAAGGAGATTGCCTTTAGGGCACTACTCTAACACATGCATGCTTCTAACTACCAAAAGCATAAAAACAAACATCAATACTCACCTTAAACAAGTTCAAGCTATCAATTCTTCAAGTTCACACCAACTTCTATATCAACCCTCACCCACGGTTTTCATAAGCTTACCAAAGGTTTTCATCAACTCAAAGCTTCAACTTGGTTTATGTGTGAAGAGAAGCAAGCAAGGAATCAAGGAAAATCTTCTTGTCTTGTATGAGATGAGAATAAGGAAACTCGATGGAGGAGAAATCACACTAAGGAAAAGAAACAATGTTTCGGATGATGGAGAATAATGGCCTTCCAAGTGCACAAAGAGAAGAGTCGTGGATGAGGGATAAAGAAGAAGACAAAGGCATTAAATATGCTAGGACACTAGACTTTTTAAATGAAGAAAAGACAAAATTTAGTTAATTAAACACTAATCCCAATTAAGCTCTAAACATGGCACTAACATAATTCCCACAATTATTAATTCACTAATCTCATGCCATTAGGCATTCCTTTTCAGTACAAAAAGGCTCACTCAGCCAGTCAGTTGGAATTTTCCGGTCCGGGCACGAACCCCAAAAAATTCCAAAAAAATTCTCATAAATCCCTAAAAATGTAAAACAATTTATGGCGCACTCCAAATAATTTTTCAAATACAATTATCCCATAAATTTCATGAAAAAATCTCAATTTGAAACCTAAGCCTGTTTAAAATGTCATGAATGCATGTATACCATGTGCAAGTGCAAAACAATCATCAGTTATAGAGGCTATATGTTGTATGAGCATGCCGAGATATAATCCAATTCTCCTAACCCGTCCCAAATTACCAATAAACCCTTCTTATGGGAGATGGGATGTTACAGACATTCATTTCAAAAGTTTCTCAGAAGAAAAATTTGCAATTTCTTATTTCTCAATCTTTTTAAAACATTGCTAGAATAATATCACTGCGGAAAAATCCACAAATAACTTATTTCTCAAAATTTTTCACATGTCTCACTTTTCATGAACAAAATCAAAATCGTGTAAATCTTAATTTCTTTCATATTTCTAAACATCGATCAAATCATGCAATGCATCACACTTATAAACAAAACAAAACACATAACACATCCAATGGTTTGGTTTGGTCCAAAATATAATGTACTACACATTCCCGTATAGCGGTCCTGTGCATCCGTGAACGAAATGTACTACACCTTCCCTCATCGCGGTCCGGTGTAGCCGTGACTTATGGGAGTCCTAGATCGGAACTCCAATGCCACTGGCGGGCAACCAGGAGAAGGCTTTAAAATAGACAAGTGAGCACTCGTCCCACTTATGAGACCTGACCAAACTCATATAAACACATAATCGAAAACGAAAATTCGAATTGCCCAGAGGCACATTTCGAAAATCTTGATTTTCAAATTTTTCATATCATATCATCATATCGTGTCACTACTAGACACATTCACATATCCACATATCACATCAATTCATATAGCAAATCATATTCAATCTCAATTCATAAATTTAATCACATAATAATCAAATTCATAACAATGAATGCAATAATTTCTTTAAATCATAAATCAAATGTATACAAATTCATAAAGCACATTGTTCAAATTTTTCAAATAATTTGGAAACATGATTTTCATAAATCTTGTATTTTCTTAAAACATTCCGAAAGCATTGAATTTAAACCTTCGAAAATCATAATTTTCAAACATTTACATAAACAATAATTTCTTAAAATTTTGCTTCTTGATTTTTCAATAACACATGCTTAGCTTAAAATTCAATAAATAAACATACTACCCACCTCGAATTGATGCTAAAAGCTTGTCCCAATCGTCAATTTGTCCATTGCTTCTTTTCTTCTTCCAATTTAAAATTATCTAAACCAATTCACCCAAATTCAATATCATAAAATGACATAATCCTTATAATTGATTTCATAAATCACAAACCCATACTAATCTCAAGATATCTAAATCTAAAACTTCCAAAATCCCCAAATCACAAAAATTAGGCATAAATCCTAATTCACAATTATCCAAAATTGAACCATAATACTAAGCAATCACCAAAATTAACTTCATAATCCACAAACCCATACCATTTTTCATGATTCTAAACTAAAATTTTAAGAAAAATTCAAAACTCAAAATTTTCTCTTACCTCATTTGTCCTCCATTTTCGAAATTTCTTTGTTCCCTTAAGAAGCTTTCATCTTCTTCCTCACTTTTCCTTTTGAAACAACTTAAAACTCATGCTTGAAGACCCAAAAATTCGAAACCCTAGTTGCTCTCTCTTTTTTCTCTTTAGCTGAAACCTTCATCCTCTCATCTCTTCTTTTATTTCTCTTCTTTTCCTCTAAGATATCGTGCTCCCCATTGTAAAAACGACATCCACTTGGTTTATATACTGCCATGCCATTAAATTAGGGTCAATTGACCAAAATGCCCTTCCACTTTAGCCTAACTTCTTAATTCCTTAAGTAAACTTCCGAAATTACCCATAAAATCATGCTTTGTTAGGTTATTTTTCAAATCATCAATTTGAAAGAATTTGCTAAAACTTCCTTCTCAAGAATTGTTCCTTATTGTCTTAATTTCGTAACGCCAAAATCATCCAATTTGGAGCACTACATCAAAAGTTATGCTCAAAATATTTCAGATTAATCTTATGCTAACACATTTTCCAGCACATTATTTTCATCAGAAAATTGACAGCCTTAAAGACTAAATTGAAACTCGAGTCCTTCATAAAAATTATAGCCCTATTTCTCTAGTTTAATCCAAATTAAGAATTACCTCATTTGGATTACTAGAGCAAAATTTATAGTCAAAATACTTTCAGACCATTACAAAATTGAGACTGAACGCTCCACCTAACTTCATTCCGGATATTGACGATCTTAAGAACTGAAATGAAATTTTATTCCTTCATAACACTTTTATATCCATGTCTCTAGTTGTATTAGAAACAAGAATCAACTCAATCGGAGCTCTATAGCTCCAGATATCTCCAAATTACTGAAGCATGCTCAGAAAGTATCTAACTCATAACCTTTTAATCGATCTTCCCACTTTGATCTGATCGATCTTTCTCAGTTTGATCTCAAAAATCATAAAATTTCATGGAGCGATAGAGGAATATCTTAGAAATCCAACGCTTTAAAAATCAGATCGATCAGATGTCAGACGGAAAAGTTATGGTCAAAAGAATGGAGAGAGATCCAATCAGAAAGACAATTTGAAAATCGGCCGCACGGACGAGCTGAGCGATCGGCGAGCGGAAGAGCTGACCGATCGACGAGCAGAAGAACTGAGAGATCAGCGAGCAGAAGAGCTGATCGATCGACGAGCAAAAGAGCTTAGCGATCAGAGAGCGAAAGAGCTGACCGATCGACAAGCAAAAGGGCTGAGCGATCGACGAGCAGAAGAGCTGACTGATCGACGAGCAGAAGAGCTGAGCGATCGGCGAGCGGAAGAGTTGACCGATTAACGAGCAGAAGGGCTGAGCGATCAGCGAACGGAAGAGCTGACCGATCGACGAGCAGAAGAGCTGAGCGATCGGCGAGCGGAAGAGTTGACCGATCGACGAGCGAAGAGCTGAGCGATCGACGAGCGAAAGAGCTGACCGATCAACGAGCAGAAGGGCTGAGCGATCGGTGAGCAAAAGAGCTGACCGATCGATGAGCAAAGAGTTGAGCGATCGACGAGCAGAAGAATTGACCGATCGACGAGCAAAAGAGCTGAGCAATCGGCAAGCGGAAGAGCTGACCGATCGACGAGCAAAAGAGCTGATCGATCGGCGAGCGGAAGAGCTGACCAACCCCAACTTCTAAAATCAATAATTTTTGCCTCGGAACTCCAAATTTTACAAACTTAGTACCGTTGGAAAGCTAAAAGACAGATATACCATTTTTACGAAGGACTCAAAAGTCAGTTCGGTCTCTAAAGGGGTCAAAAGTTTACTCCAAGATGACCGATTGACAAGCTCCTCATAAACAGTACCAAAACTTGTAAACATCATAACCTTTGACCCAGAACTCTAAATTTCACAAACTTGGTGTCTATGGAAAGCTCAAAGCAAGCTCTATAATTTCCATGAAGAACTTAAAAGCCAATTCTGTCTCTAAAGGGGTCAAAAACCCAGTCAAAGTTACTGCCTCTACTTGTCATCCCAAAACAGTAACTCAACTTCTAAAAATTCTATCTTTCAACTCCAAAGTCCAAAAATGGCTTATTTTACATCAATGCAAAGATCAAAAAGTCACCTACAACTTTCATGAAGGACAGAAAAATCAATTTGGCCTCTAAGGAAGTCAAATTTTCAATCGAAGGTTCTGTCTACTTATACTCTTCCCAAACAGTAATAGTAACTTGTAAAAATCATAACTTCCTATTTCATAACTCAAAATTTTCATACTTTACATCAATGGAAAGATCAAGACATAACATAAAACTTTCATAAAGCACTTAAAGGCAATCTCTGTTAGACCCCGATTTTTGAGTAAAAATTAGAAATATAAAAATTATGAAATAAGTATGGTTGTATACAAATTTTGTAATAGATGTGTTTATATTTTAAGAAATTGATGAGAAAAAGAATGGAAAGATTTTGATGACTTTGAGAATTAGATTTGTATGGGTTATAAAAGTTAAAGTGAATTAGTTTATTGCACATTAAGTTTAAAATCAAGAAATAAAGAGAAAAAGTGTGAAAATGTGAAGAATTAAGAAAGTTGACTTTTGGTGATAAAAATTTGACTTGAGAGTTGACTTTTTGTTTGAGGCAAAATTTGAGAAAATGATCTTCAGGAAACTTATAGCTTATATTGAGAGCTTTCTGCCGCCATAAAATTTGTTTTTTTTCGATATCAAGAGTGAAAGTTATGGTCAGTCAAAGTTAAGGTTATTTTACTTTGACTTTGAAAATGCTTTTAAGTGTTTTTAAGTCTAGTTTTGTACATGTTGTGCTTTGAGGCAAATCATCGGATTGATAAGGTCTGAATTGAGTGAAGTGGTCTTCTTGAAAATTATAAAAGATTTTCTAAGCTTAAAATGATGTATAATATGAAATTAGATGATGTGAGAATTGAAAGATATGATTTTTGGAAGTTGGGATGTGTTATAGGTTAACCTATGTTACGGCAGAATCTTTGATTGAAAAATTGACCTAGTTTGAGGTTGAATTAGTCTTTAAGTTCTTCATGAAAGTTGAAGATTCTGATTTGATCTTTAGTTTGATATAAACTATGCAATTTTTGGATCATGGAATAATAAGTTATGATTTTTACAAGTTTCTGTTATGGTTTTAGCATGATTATTAGAGGACAGAACTTTTGATTAGAAAATTGACTTCCTTAGAGGTCAAATTGATTTTTCTGTCCTTCATGAAAGTTGTAGGTGACTTTCTGCTCTTCGCTTTGATATAAAATATGACATGTTTGGACTCTGGAGTTGAAAGGTAGAAATTTCCAAAGTTGAGTCTTTGTTTAGGGATTTATTAATTGGGCAAAATCTTTGATTAGAAATTTGACTACATTAGAGATTGAATTAGTTGTGGAGTTCTACATGGAAGTTGTAGAAAGTCCTTTAATTTTTCTATTGATACCAAATTTGTTAATTTTGGAGTTCAGGAGCAAAAGATAGGATTTGAAAATTCTGAAAGTTTCCTGTAGATCTAGATTTCATCCTTAGACGTGGCCATGCCTACTCTCTAAGTTTCTTAGACGTGCCCATGCCTAATTGCTAAATGTCCTCATCTCGCTCTTTTGCTTATAACTTTTTCGTTTGATATCCGATCGACTTGGTTTTCGAAGCGTTGGATTCCTAAGAAAATTAATCACATCTTCAGGAAAATTTGTGATTTTATGAGATTAAATTGAGGATGATTAATTTAATCAAAGTGAGTTGGGAATTTTCTGAACATGGTTCAGTATTTTGAGCAATTCTTGATCTGTGGAGATCCGATTGAATTGATTCTTGAGGAAAAATAAAATTGAGATTTGGGGCTACAAGTTATATGAAGGAATCTAATTTCAATTTGGCCCCTAAGACTTCCAATTTCTGAATGGAAGTCGGGTTTAGTGTGCAGTGTTGGGTTAGAAAAATCAGACAGTATTTTGGCCATAATTGTTGTTTTAGTTATCCAAATGAGGTGATTCTTGTTTTGGATTAAACTAGAAAGATAAGACTACATTTTGTCTGAAGAAAGTGAATTTTAGTTCAGCCTCTAAGATTGTCAATTTTTGATGGAAGTAAAGTACTGGAAAATTTTTCAACATAATGGCAGTCCGAGATTTTTGGACTATAACTCTTAGCATAGTGCACCGAATTAAATGATTTTTATGACATTATGAAATTAAGACATAGAGGAACAATTCTCTAGAAGGAAGTTTTGGCAAATTCCTTCAATTTGATAGTGATAAAATTGTCCTAAAGTAAGTATGATTTAAAATGAGCTTTAGGGGCATATTGGGAAGTCCACTTAAGGACTTAAGTTAGAAGGCTTTGATAGAGGGGCTTTTTGGTCTTTCATCCTTCATTAAATGACATGGCATAAGAAGACAAAGGAGATTGTCGTTTTTAACAAGAGAGAGTCGAAACTTAGAGGAAAAGAAGAGAAAAAAAAAAGAAGAGATGAGATGATGAAGGTTCGGCTATGGAGAAGAAGAGAGAGAAGTGAGGGTTTTCGAATTTTTGAAGGATTCTAGCATAAGTTTTGCTAGGATTCAAAGGAAAAAGGAGGGAAAAAAAGATAAAAGCTTCCTCTCAAGCCAAATACTTTCGAATTTGGAGAAGAAAAGAGGTAAGAGAAAAGCTTGAGCTTTGAGTTTTTTTTTTCAATTTTTGGTTTAGAAATATGAAAAATGGTATGGGTTTGTTAATTCCATGATCAATTTTGGAGATTACATGTTGAAATTGATTCAATTTTGAATAATGGTGAATTAGGGTTTATGCCCAATTTATATGAGTTGGGGCTTTTGGAAGATTGTGATTTAGATAGTTTGGAAATCTTATGGGTTTATGATTTATGAAGTCAATTTTGAAGATTTTGTAATTTATGATGTTGAATGTGGATTTTATGGCTTAGGTGATGTTAAATTGGAAGAAAGATAGAAGCAATGGTCAAATTGAAGCTAAGGACAAGCTTCTAATATCGATTCGAGGTGGGTAATACGTTTGTATTTTGAATTATAAGCCATATATGAATTTTCGAAAAATAAAGAAAGCAAAAATTTGCAAATCATTGATTTTTGAAAGATTAAATCCAATGCTTTTGGTATGATTTTGAGAAATTGCTATAATTATGGAATTCATTATTATTCGTTGATTTTTGAAAGATTAAATCCAATGCTTTTGGTATGATTTTGAGAAATTGCTATAATTATGGAATTCATTATTATTCTAATGTTTCGAATAATTTGAGAAATTGATGACTTCATTGTTTGAAAGAATTAAAATTTATTTGTGTTATGATTTTGTGTAATTGCCAAAATTACTACAACTTTTGTGATGTTTGATTGTAATGTTAATTGTTATGAGCATTTTTAGAATTTGTGAAAATTAGTGAATGGCAAATTGTTTGATATGTCACGATATGAATACCAAGATTTTCGAAATATGCCTTTGGGCATTTCGTTTTCAAGTGTGAATTATGTGATAAGTGGGTTTGGTTAGGTCCCTTAAGATTGAGTCGGTGCACTGTCTCGTTTTTTTAAAAGCCTTCTCTCAGCTGCCCTCCAGTGGCACTGGAGTTCTGATTTCGGACTCCCATAAGTCATGGCTACACCGGACCGCTATGCGGGAAGGTGTAGTACATTCTGTTCACGACTGCACAGGACCGCTATGCGGGAATGTGCAGTACGTTCTGTTTTGGACCGACCCAAACCGTTTGATATGTTTTATGTGTTTGATTTGTGATTTTATGTGATTTGTGATTTGTGATTTTATGTGATTGCATTCATGTTATTTTTGAAATTGCTTATGATTTATGATTTATAAAAAATGGGAGAAAATTGAGAAATGAAAAAGTGAATTTCCAACCATGAAATTATAGAAATTTATTATGAAAAGTTTGAAAAAAATTAAAAGGTTTGAGGAAAATGTTTGAAAAGTTGCAAAGTTTGAAAAAATGCCTTTTGGAAAAGTTTATGAAAATGATTTTGCTTATTTTTAATTTATAAATGTGTTATCCATCGAGTCGTCGAGCTCACCCCTTTCATCCCCATCTCCGTGTAATGAGCGGGAGTTCGGATGAAAGAAGGTCAAGACCGTTTGTTCGAATGTGTATAGCGTATATTTTGTGTAAAGTTGATTTTGGTATTGATATGGTATATGGCTGTATTGTCATTGATGTATTTCGAGCATGTATTTCAGAATGTATGAGGATTACAAATTTGTGTATATATTTGAGTATGGTATATCTGAATTCTGGAATTATGATTGGATATGAATGATTGGGTTGTGTTTAGATTGTATTAAGAAATTGTATCTTTCATATGAGTATAAATTGATATGAGAATGTATGTGCATGAGATTGAGATATTGAATGTGGTTTTGGATTGAAAGTGGATTGTTGTGTTGGATTCCGACGGGAGTCCGATGATTCTGGTTATATTGTGAGAATTATAGAAGTGTATTTAACCATTTGCAGGTTTTGGGTTAGGGAGTTACAGGCATAGGATACAGAATTAAGCAAGCTTCGAGAAGAAATTCAGAAGGGCAAGAAATCTGAAGTGGTAGTGAGGGATGATGGACTCATGACAGTAAGAAACAAACTTTGTATTCCAAATGTTAAGGAGGTGAAGGATGAGATACTGGATGAGGCACACAATGCGCCTTATGCCATGCACCCAGGTAGCACCAAGATGTACAAAGATTTAAGAGAGCATTTCTGATAGAAAGTAATGAAGAGAGATGTAGCAGAGTATGTAAGTAAGTGTCTAGTGTTTCAGCAAGTCAAGCACCAGACACCTTCTGGCAAGTTAAGGCCATTGTCCATTCCTGAGTGGAAGTGGCAAAGAGTGACTATGGATTTTTTGATGGGTTTGCCCAAGACTAGTAGGAAGCATGATGTCATAAAGGTTATTGTGGATCGGTTAACGAAGTCAGCCCATTTTCTGGCAATGAAACAGACTGATTCTCTGCATGTGCTAGCAAAGAAGTATATTGATGAGATAGTGAGATTACATGGGATTCAAGATTCTATAGTTTACATGGGATTCCAGATTCTATAGTTTCCGATAGAGATCCTCGATTCACTTTGAGATTCTGGGGAAGCTTACAAGAGACTATGGGAACTAAATTGAATTTCAACACGGCTTTTCATCCCCAGAAAGATGGTCAGTCAGAGAGGACTATTCGGACACGTGAGGGAATGCTCAGAGCATGTGTGATGGATTTCAAAGGAGCTTAGGATGAGCATTTGCCATTAGTCGAATTCGCTTAAAATAATTTGTATCATTCGAGCATTCAGATGGCTCCATATGAAGCACTGTATGGAAGGAGGTGTAGAACCCCAATATGATGGGATGAAGAAAGAGAAAGGAAACTGATAAGGCCAAAGTTACTTCAGATGACAATGGACAAAGTCAATCTGGTTAAACAACGGCTTAAGACAGCTGAGGATAGAATGAAGAGCTATACTGATGAACACCGAAAGGAAATAAAATATAAAGTCGGTGAGAAAGTTTTCCTTAAGACATCTCCTTAGAAAGGAGTAATGAGGTTTAGCAAGAAAGGCAAGTTGAGCCTAAGATATGTAGGTCCCTATGAAATTATTGAGAGGATTGGACCACTAGCCTATAGGTTGGCATTGCCCCCAGAATTGTCCCAAATACATGATGTTTTTCATGTTTCTATGTTGAGGAGATATAGATCGGATCCTTCTCATATCATTCAAACCACTAAGGTTCAGTTGAGAGATGATCTTAGTTATGAGGAGATTTCAGTGGAGATTTTGGACACCAAAGAAAAGGTCCTCAGGAATAAGACAGTTCAGCTAGTCAAAGTCTTGTGGAGAAACCATTCTGTAGAAGAGGCCACGTAGGAGCCATTGGAAGCCATTGGAAGCCATCAAGGAGAAGTATCCACACCTCTTCGATGACTCAGGTAATAATTTCGATGACGAAATTCTTTTAAGAGGGGGAGAAATGATGGGCCTCAAATTGTTTTATTGATTTTATTAAGCATAAATTGATTAAATTATGTGGTTTTCCTAGATAAATTATTTTGTTTGAAGTTTAATTAGCATGCCAATGATGGGAGGATTTATTTCTTGGATTGATGGAATTAAAAGTATTAAATGGAGAAATTAGGATTAAATTAGAGTATATTCTGGTGTGAGTTAAATTGAAGAAGTAAGAAAGAATAAGGGCAAAATAGGAAGATCACTTAAGGTTAGAAGGCTAAGGCATTACATGGAAGGGCATAATAGACTTTGTTCATGCATTAAGAGTAGAATTAGAAGAAGAAGTAACTTTTGTCTTGTTTGAGAGGTGAGTGTCGTGGAAGAGAGGAAGAAAAGAGAGAAAAGCTAGGTTTTGGAAAATCTTGAAGAACTTGAAGACTTTGAGGCTAAACCAAGTAAGTGTAAGCATTAACCTTTCTTGATTGTTGGATAAAGCATATTTAGGGTTAGTTAGAAGTAAAAACATGGTTGAATGTGGGTAGGAAGTTGTTGATGAAGGGTTTATGTAAATGTTTTATTATTTGGTTAATGATCAAGAGTAGATTATGAATTGGTTTGTGAATGAATTTTAGTTTAAATGGAGTAGAGAATGAAGTGAACATGAAGTAGAAATAATAGTTGAGGTTTAAGATGTGTTAGTAGTAGTAGATGGGAAGTAGAAATATGGAAAAATGAAGTGTCTGCGATGCCTTTGTCAAAGTTCTCCATGGTTAACATTCCTCGCTGCGACGAATTCTTGTTTTGGGCAAATTTTTCCCTTTATGGAAAAGTTCGCCGTGGTGAACTTTCCAACACTAAGTATACTTTGGTATTTTGGACATAACTTTTTTTGTAAATGTCCAAATGAGATTATTTTTAATTTGGTGTAAACTAGAGACATATGGATACAAATTGTGTGAAGGAATAAAGTCTAAATTCAGTCTTTAAGAATCTCAATTTTTGAATGGAACTTAAGCATAGATTTTTTTGTTTCAACTTTAGAAATAGTCCAAATTATTGAGGTACGACTTTCTGATTTCTAAACCAAATTGAATGAAATTTTGGTTATTGTTTAAGGAAATCAAATGGGGCAAGAAAGGAAAGAGGAGCAAGAGGAAAGACATTCCTAAGCAAGTTTATAAGCAAGGAATTCAAAGTGGGTACATATTTATAATAGAGTAAATAAGCCACTCATTGTTTTCTTTGAATCAACGAAGCTTAATGGTTTCAATTGCATCATAGATGTTGCATTTATTTGCTTCTTGATTGCATTGTGAAATTGTTATATGTTTACATGAAATGTGTTGATGATTGACGAAAAGACTTTGAAAGGGATTTCTCTCTAAAAAGATATGTTTATTAAATCATGTTTTCAAAAATGGTTTCCAAAATATATCAAGTCTATGAAAAGCAAGTTTTCAAGAAAAAGTACCATTTTGGGCAACAAGTTTACAAGTTATGAAATATGTGTTATGTGGATTTGTGATAGTCCCTCAAGAATGTCACGTGCACGTTGACCAAGTTCAGGCTTCTCCCACCTGCCCGTTAGTGGCACGGAGCTCCTTCATGGACTCCCTCAAGTTTATGTGATTATGATTTGTTGACAAGTTTGATGCATACATTATTTAAAATTGCTCATGACTTGTTTGATAGATTGAGAATTTTGAGGAATAAGTGTTTGATGATATTTGCATATGAAATTACTTTGGTTTCGAAAATGCAAAATGGCAATGAGTTTTTGAAAATGATTTTTGCTCGTTTCTCGATTTTAAATCTGTTACCCGCGAGTGTTAAGCTCACCCCCTTATCCATCCCATATTCTGGTGAAGAGCAAGAGATCGAGTAGTTAACCGAGTCAAGGCATCACTCCCTTTTGTTAGATATTTGGATTTTTAAGCTAGTTTTTGTAAAGCAAGGCTTTAGTTGCATTTCGAGAAATTCTACTTTTGCACATGATGTTTTTTGGTTTATGTTGTAATGTGACTTGAAATGCCCATTAAGGCCTTGTAAAACTCTCACTTTTGATATTAATGAAATATATGTTTGGATTTCTCTATGATTTTTCATGTTTTCGCGAGGTATTTGGATTTTGGAAATTGCATGTGTTCATGTATAAGCTCATCTTGTTTTAGGTTTGAATTGTTGAAGAGGGTTGAAAGAATTTATGTTTGCATTTAGTATGATAGGAAATTTTGGGTGGTGGGCTAAGTTTCAGGGGTTTGAGCTGTGGCAAAATTGAGAGTTCGCCACGGTGTAATTAACTCGAAGCTTTTTATTTTCGTTGGTGTGGGAAGTTTGCCGTGGCGAAAACAAAATTGCAGGTTCCCCGCAGCGAAAGTTAAATCATTCGTCGCAGCGTAAAATTTTCGAGAGGTCTAGGGATTTTCTCGCATGTGTTCACCTCGGTGAAACCACTGTTTGCCGCAACGATGCCTGCCTATGGTTTCGAGGGAGTTTTCTTCTAAACATTTCAACCTCTAACTCTCCCTCCACGCCCAAGCTTCATGATCCCATGTCCAATGTTGCGCTCCAGAAATGGGGTCCAACATTAAATCTCTTGCAAAATAGCGCAAATGTATAAGAGGTACATCGCCATGCATAGCCTAAAGTAGGGAACATTTTATCTCAGAATGAGGGATGGTGTTATACCACCACTCAGCTAATGATAACTAGCACTTCCACTTCCTTGGACAATCTCCTGTCACCAAATATAGGTCTCTAAGGTTCTACTTAAGATTATTTTGGCCATCCAATTATGGATGATAAGCCATATAATTATGTAAAGAGACCGCTTTAATTTTAAAGAAATCCAGCCAAAATATGTTGGTAAAAAGTAGTTCTCTTTCTCTAACTATTCTCAAAGGCATCTTATGCAATTTATACACATTATCAATATGAAGCTGAGATACCTGAGCAACTGTAAAAGGGTGAGTAAAAACAATAAAATTTATATATTTCATAAAGTGATCAACCAATATCATGATAACTATATAATCTTTCAATTTAGGTAACCATTATATAAATTTTAAGCTTACATAAGTCCAAACTTGGTTTACAATTAATATTGGTTGAAGTTAGCCTATAATGGCTTTGGTCTCATATTTATTTCTTTGACATGTATCGCAACTACAGATGAAACCTCTAATGTGGCCTTGCACTTTTTTTCAAAATAAATACAATTGAATGCATTTGTAAGTCCTTATAAAACCTAAATGGCGCTCAGTTGCTGATTCATAAAATAAAGAGTTAATGTGAGTGCATAAAATTGAATTATTTCCACTGTTAACCTTCCCTTCAACTACAAAATATCATTCACCCAGGTATAGACTGACTTAAGAGATTAGCCTATGTTGGCCCTCGAATTTTTTTTTCTTGATGAATAAGCATGAGTTAAATAATTTTGAGGTTTTGATAGATTTAATTTTTGGAGTTGTTATTAAGTTAATGTTAGCAAGATTATATGACATAGGTTAATTGAATTAAAGTGTTAAGGTAGTAAGATTTCATAAAGGGCATTTTTGAAATACCACTTAAGGTTAAAAGAACCTAAGCTTATAAGGAAGGGTAAAATGGACTTTTTGGGCTCATTAAGGGTAAAAAGGAGAAGATGAAAGGTGAGCTTACATGTGAAGAAGCCAAAAAATGAAAATTAGAAGAGAGAAGAGGGAGAGAGTATCCTTGGAGAGAAAAGAAAGGAGAGACTCTTAGTCTTAAAGAGTGATTTTGAAGTTGTTCAAGAAGGGAAAAAGGAAGAGGAGGATTAGAGCTTCCATTAGAGCCAACAATCTAACTATTTGGTGAAGGTTCAAGGTAAGTTTGATTTTAATCTTTTGGATTTTCGAAAGGGTTTTGGTTCATAAAGCTTAAGAAATGTATGGGTTTACGAACTCTAGAATCAAATTTAGAAAATATGTCTTATGGGTTCTCCGGTTTGAATCCCTATTGAATGAAAATTTTGTCTTTGATAAAAGGAAATCAAAGGAGACAAAAGAAGCACGAGTAGAGGCATTTTTTAGCAAAGTTTTAAGCAAGGAAATCAAAGTGGGTTTCAAGTTTATAATTGAGTAATGAGCCACTAATATTTTTCAAATCAAGAAAATAAAATGATTTCAATTACTTCATAAATGTTGTTTTTTTTGCTTTTGAATGATTTATGAAATTGTTATATGTTTTTTTTATGAATTTTGATGATGAATTGTGATATGAAAATGATTTTGAAAAGACTTTATGTTTATGAAATTAAGTTTCGGAAATGTGTCATTTTAGGCAATATGTTTAAAAGATGTGAAATGCATGATTATGTGGGTTTGTGGTGGTCCCCTAAGTTAAGTCAAGTGCACTTTGACAAAAGGTTTCTCCCTCCTACCCCCTAGTGGAATAGAGTTCCTTCATGGACTCCCCTAAATTCACGGTTACACAAGACCATTATGTAAAAATGTGTAGTACGTTCTGTTTTTGGATCCACCCAAGTCATTCTGATATGCTTATAAACTCATGATATGTTGATAAGATTGATGCATACATGATTTGTTTTATTTGTGAATTTCACTGAAAATTTAAGAACCATGTGTTTTATGATTCAATAAGAATTTTTTTTATTACAATGAATATTTTAAATGGTTTTGCTTGTTATTCATTATAAACTTGTTACCCACGAGCTTTCAAGCTCACCCCCTTTTCGTCCCATCTTCAAGTGAAGAAAATGAGATTGAGTAACCAAGAGTAAGTTAGATTTTATAAAAGCAAGACTTTAGATGCATTTCGAGAATTATTGAGTTTGGTATCTTTTGTATTTTGATTTTTGGATACCGATGATGTAATGTGGCTTAGAATGCCATTAAAATTTTGTAAACTTTTATTTTGTTGTAAATGAAATATGGATTATGTATGGATGATGTGAGTTGAAATTAGACGTACGTGAAAAAGTTATCCAATTGAGTTGATGAACTTTGAACATAAATTGTTGTGGCTTATAAGTGAGAGGTTATGGAAATGAAAGATAGGAGTTTGTAGATGATGAGAATTGGATGTAGGTGAAAAATCAAATGAGTAGAGATTAAAGCATTTAATGAAGTAAAATTGGTAGTTGGATTGTTATGAATGATATTACATTAGAGGAAGTGAATTTGAGACAAATTTCAAGTTTTTCATAATGGTCAAATTGGGTTCTGACTTCAATGAAGCTGGATTGATCTAGGCTAAATTAGAAAAATTTGTCTCTTGGAAGTTGTAGATTATTTTTCTATCTTTCCAATGATATATAGTATGAAATTTTTGGACATTGGAGTTGAGAGATATGATCATTAGAAGTTTGTGATGTTGTTTAGGAGGGACATTCAGGACAGTTACATTATTTTGAAATTTTGACCTTATAAAGGCAAAAATTATTTTCAAGGTTTTTATGAAAATTATAGGTCTAGAAGTTCTCTTCGAGACGGTCTTTGAATGACCTTAATATGATTATTGTAGTAAAAATTATGCCCTTTTTACCAAAATAGGTCAGAGGAAGAAGAACAGGGAAAGTCGCGATCGCGACAAGCTGCGACTGCGACTTTACTGGCATTGTGTGAGGCCGCACGCTCTCGGGTCACGATCTCCCCCCAAACCTGAACATATTCTACTCTTTTGACCATAACTTTGTCGTCCGACCTCTAAATGACATAAATTTTGAACCAATGGATCCCTACACATTTCTCTATCTCTCCATAAAAAATCTATAGCTTTTGGTATTGATTCGAAAAAAATTGATTGAATCAAAGTAAGGGTATCAGTTGGAAGAGCATGAACTGGATATTTTACTAAACATACTTCAGTATTTTGATGATATCTTGATTTATATAGCTCCAAATGAGATTATTCTTATTTTTGAATAAACTAGATACATAGAGCTACAACTCTTATGAAGATATTGAATTTTAATTCAGACTCTAATACTTTCAATTTTTAGATGGAAGTTAAGATAGTGCACTATTTTAGTTTAAGAATAGTCCAAAAATATTTGGCCTATAAATTTTAGATTTTTCCACCAAATTGAATGATTTTTATGTCATTAGAAACTTAGGACAATGGGAAACAAATGTTCTGAAGAAGCCAAATTGAAATTCTGATTTGAGGTTTCCCAAAATCTATTCGAAAATAGGAGAAATGAGTTCGTTTTTTATGATTGACTGGTGTGGGCACACCACCCTTGTGCGATGTGCGTCTAGATGTCATTTAGGACATCGGGTACGTGACTCGCAAAGACAAAATCTCAACACTTAATGAGTAGTAGAATACTACTTCAGTATAAGAAGAGTTCAGATTTGGGGCCCAGCACTCATGGTATCAGAGAATGAAGATGAATTGATGTTGGCTAAGGAGGGTTCATTGAAACAACCCTACAAGATCATACAAAAGCTCAAATCTTATGATTTTTAGAGCAATAGTTGGGCTTCGAAAATGGTGCCCAACAGCCTAGCTTTAATTGCTGAATGAGTGGTTGAAATCCATAATCATCAACCTAACTTTGTTAAATTTGAAGAAGCAAATTAGTTTGAATGTTATAACAATTGCATGATAAAAGATCACTATATTAAGGTTTTAGGGGGATTCGATCACAGATACTAATTTTTAAGTGAATCCCCCTATCTCTGTGTTCATTATTGCTTCCTATTTCTTTATTTGTTTTCTTTTTTATTTTCTTTTTATTAAAAATCTAAAACAATCCTTAGGCTAGACAATAGGTAAGGGTAAGTACTAATATTCATAGTCTTCGTGGGATTGACTTATACTTATTGGTATTAGCTATAGCTACATCGTGCACTTATGGTTATTACAATATTGAATAACACAAAATAGGTCAATCATTAGATGTAATTAGCATAAGATGAATATATTAATTAAGATGAGATCATATTTCTAAACTTAAATTAATTATTTCTATTAATTATATTAAGATGAATAATTAGATTGAATCCTAATTAATATTTAAGAAATTTTTATAATTAAATTAATTTTATTTCATTCATATTGGAATTTATAGTTAATTAGACTCCTTTAAAGTTAAGAAAACTGTTTTCTTAAGTAATTAAGAAATGTTATTTTCATAATAGTATGGATTTCTATAACGAGGAGTTCAAAATAAGATGTTTGATGCAATATTTATTTTTCTATAGTTATACCTAGTATCCTTCGTTAGTTATAATCAAATTAATTAGTAAGACTATATAGTAAATATAAAAGGTAAGACTTTGAAAGAGTCAAAGTTAATTATTTTAAGATGTCATGCTTAATGTTAATTATTTTAAGATTTGATGCTTACTTGAAGTATATACTATCCCATAAGTTTATAACTAAATTACTAATGTAAAGTAATGAGATATATAAATGGGTTGGATATAATCATATATATCCCACTAAACAAAATGTTAGTTTCAATACCGATAAGAGAATGGTTTTCAAGATAATTAATGGGAGTAAGATGAAGTTTGAATATTTCAAATCTCATGACAATACATCTAAATGGAATTAGAGTTTTGTAGATACATTTGAATATATAGTTAAAAGGTTACAAGATGTTGAAACTTTCACTTTCAAAATAAATTTAAAGAGTTTATTTTGGAGAAAATTATGGATTCATCATATTTATAAGAAGGATATTAAATTCTTCTCTTATTTGGAAGTGTTTAGAGACATTGTTAACAAAGAATAACAATTCATACTTTCAATTGTTAAAGACATCATAGTCTAAGAATAACTTTATTAGATATGAAAAGTAACAACTTAATTATAAAAATTAGATATATAGAGATAGGTAATATTTATGAAGTATTATAAATATCCATTATTTTATATATAAGTTAATATTTCAATTCAATGTCCTATGGAAAATTAACTTTAATTTGGTATGAGTAAATCCTAGTTAAGATATATTTTACTTAGACTAATATCATTTTGATTTGGAAAGGCTTTACTATAGCATCAATTTGTAATTATGTCATAATATATTTTAATTTAGTCAAAATAATCATTTAAATCAAAACTTCTTTAATAGACTTGATATAGTTCTTTTCATTACTAAAATAGTAACGTATTATAAAAATTTGTAGTTATTTAGCTTGCAAAAGAAGTTGAGATCTCATCAAAGATCTTAGTACGCATTTGAACAATTTCTCTTAATTACGATGATAAATGAGATAAACATTGTAAGATTAATGAGTATTTTAAGAAAGTACTCATTAAAGAGAATCTTATAGAATTCTCTCACTAAACTGTTGTCTTAATAATAGTATGATAATTATATGATAATAAGGCATATAACATACTTTAGTAATTGGCTTAATACATTTGAGAGATTATTAGTTTATGTCCTATAATCAATCGATTGGTTATAAATTTAATGTCATAATTAACTAAAGATATTATTTATCTTACGTGAATTTTTTAATTAAGTAACATATAAGATAAAGTTCGTAGGATATAAAAGTATGATGGGATTATAATTATAATATCCATATTATATTTATGCATTATCCTTAAATTGTTCTTAGTCATTTCTCTATAAAGATTATACATTAATAAAGTAAAAAAAATAACACACGTCATGTTTCTTCCAGATAAAGGAAGTAGTCAATCTCATAAACTAAAGTAAAAAAAAATTTAAACAAATTTATGGGTACTTATTAGAGAATAAATTCACTGAATTGTCCTAATTATAAGAATCTCAAATAGAACATTACTTGTTTGTTTATATATTTTCTCATTATGATGATTATGTAATTGATCCTTAGACTTGATATTGTAAAGTTATCTCATACGAAACTTATTATGTTTTGATGCTACTTATGACTTATTCTATTTAGAGTAGCTCAGTTGATGGTATTTGAATATAGTCTAAACTATACAAAGATAGATGAATAAGTTAATAAAATATGAGTCTTTTCAAAGTAATTAGAAAGGATGTTCCAATATTTTTTATGAATAATGTTTGAAGAATTCTCTAATTAGAGTGAATTAAGATTTGAAAAAGGATGTTTTCAAATAACAATTATAAATTAATTGCTAATTAGCATGAATGAACTTGATTGAATTTAATTAAAATTGTTGGACCCCGTCTCCAAGGCCCAACATTCGAACCCATACAAGCATGCATAAGCATAGAGGACCCAAAACCGACACAAAATTTGTCACAAAAGGAGAAATCTTGAAATAGAAAATTTGGCTTTGGATTTTTAAGAAAATATGTTCCTTACGCTCTCACGGTTCCAACGCCACTGAAATCGTTCAATTCGGATTTGAAAAGGAAAAGTTATGGCAAAAATGCTATCTTAAAGAAAACAGTGAAAACAGTCCCTCTACCGACTTCATGTAAATATTTGAAAACTTTAGAGGCAAAATTACTGATCGGCTCCTTCATAAAAAGTGTATATTTATGTCTCTAGTTTCATTTAAAACAAGAATTGCCTCAACCCGAGCCCTATAGCTCCAGATATTTAAAAATTTGTGAAGTATATTCAGAAAGAATCAGCCGACCTCCACACTTTGTTTCAAACCACCCTTTTCAATTTAAAATAAATACTGGAAAATCAAGTGTAAAAAGATAGAAAAATTTCTTAGAAATCCATCGGTTCGAAAATCAGCTCAATCGGAGGTCTATGCAAAAAGTTTTGACCAAAAGAAGGAGGAGGGTTCGGTCGGCCGAGACCGACCCCAAATGCTTGAAGAGAGCCTACCGGCTCTTGGCGCTCGCCAGCATGGGATGGCTGAGCCGCCAGGATGGGCGGCTGGCGCCATGGCGACTGCCTCACCGCCCGACCTAACCGACTTCTAACCCTCATAACTTTTGACTCGAGCTCCAAATTAGACACGGTTGAGGCGTTAGAAAGCTAAGAGAAAATCTATATTTTTAAGAAGGATCCAAAGACTAGCTCAGCCATTAAGGAAACAAATTTTTAACACAAAGGCCGATCGACTAGCTCTCCCTAACAGATCGAACTTGCGACCTCCATAACTTTTGACCTAGAACTCCAAATTTAACAAACTTAGTGTATATGGAAAGCTAAAAGAATTATCTACAACTTTCATGAAGACCACCGACCTATATTCCAACTCTATATGGGTCAAAAGTGGACTCAAAGCTTCTGTTACCAATCTGTCACTTTGACAAGACCTACATTTAATTCCAACGACTTACACCTACCAATTTAACTCCTCTTAAATAGTTCATAAAACCTCCTGGGAGAGCTCTACAGCCCGGCTAACAACCTCAACAATATTAAATGATCTCATACTACTTGTACCAACCTAGAAATTGCAGAAAACACAGCATACCCATAATTCTGCAAGACTTTCACAACTCACACACCATAGCAAATTTTCCAGCAAGCTCTCCCAAGACAAAACCCAGCAGAAACCCAACAAAGAACTCAAACACAACCTTCATTCCACATCTTCTACCCAAACACATGCATTAACTACAAGTAACACAATTATACAAAAGGGAATACTTGTTCTCTTCATTCTCATTTCTAATCCAACCAAAAGTGCATTTATAGCTTTGATTACATAACAACATATTCATCATGATTTAACACCAAGTACAAAATACAAAAGATGCTCCATGCTTGTTATGCTTGCAAAGCTATCCCAAAAGTGAGTCACTAACTTAATGCAAAATATCTAAAGTCTTGGAGTTTTCCCGATGCCTTGCAAGGTCCGATGCTAGACTTGAGCTTTTGCACCTGTGGAGGGAAAATGGGGTGAGCTAACACGGCTCAGTGGCTAATACGCCTATAGCCATCGTAATGAGCCATGCAACACATATATTCATACATATAGTCATGCATATATCAAACAATCCTAAAACATTCACAAAACATCATTTTAGGCGTAACAAACATTACATTACATAAAGCCTAACATGACAACTTTATCAATTATAACACTTATGATGCATCATACACAACAAAGTTTGAATGAAAAATGCACAATCACATGGCTAGAGAGTTTCCATAAACACAACGAATAAACCAAGTTTATAAATAAACACAACGAGTCCGATTTCTTAGATCTCGTGGCCACAAGCGGCAAATGGGGGAGAAGGCTAGGTCAACGTGCACGTGACTATCACAACGGGTTCTCTCTTGCCCACACACACAAATAATCTATGCTCAAATAGTTTCATTCATAGGTTTTTCAAAATTTTCAAGTATGCACAATTCCATACTTTACATTTCTTTCAAAGACAAGATGCCACATTTAACATACATATCCAAATATTCATCGAAATCAACTTTTACACAAATATAAAACAAGCACATAAGCATACAAGGTCACCCATTACATAATGACTATAAACGATTACCCACCTAAAATGTCGAATCTGAGTTCACAAATGTCCTTCCTCTCTCTCGAGTGAGGTTTCCTTGGTTCCCTTCAATAAAACACATTTCGATTTAATTTCGAAACTCATCGAAAAGTTATAACATTCAAGAATCAAAGGAAAACTAACAATAACCTCAAACCTAACCTATCTATAACCCATTTAAGCTAGAATAACCAAAACCCTAGCTTAGGAATCACAAAACCACTCATCTCTTCTTTCTTTCTTCATTCCTATACAAACCCTAACCTTCGTTTCATCCCCTTTCTTGAATCTAACTCAAAGGAAGATAGATACTTACCTTAAGCTCTTGATTTCTCTTCCCTTTTTCCACTTTTCTTCTTCTTCACAAGCCTCCCACGATTTTTCTCTCTTCCTTTCTTCCTTGGCCGACCACTCTTCCTTTCTCCTCTAGCTCACGTTTTCTTCTCTTCTTTCTTTTGTTCTACGACACTTGCTTACTCCTCTTCTCCTCTTTAATTCACTTATTCTCATTTAACTCTTCCTACACCAAAACTATGTAGTTTTGGCTTCTCACTTAAGTTCCTTTGGGCTCTCCTCCTCCTCTCAAGCCCACTACACCTCACCCATTAATTCCTAATCCTCCTCCTCATTCCACTTATTCCATAAAGCCCATTCTTTCCAACATTAAATCCAAGCCTTCAATTAATTTCTAACTTCTAATCCCAAGCCCAACATAAAAATATTTATATAAACACATAATTAAATCAATTAAGACAAAATTAAAAATAATTTAACGAATAAATCCATAAATCAATAAATAATTAATTCAAATAAATAAATAAAAATTTTGGGCCCAACAAAATAGACACTAATCTTATACGATGTGTCTAATTGGAATCTTGAATGATGAATGTATTATATTATATGTAATTATATGTTGACAAGTTAAGTCAAATCACTTTAATATTTGTAATATTTAGGTAGTTATGGTTTATTACTAAACATCAATCGTGATTTATAATTATAAATTATTTAATTAAAAATTTAAAGGTAAATTAAACATATTTTAATTTATCTAATTGTAATTATGAACTAGAATTATAATTAGAATTTATAATTTATAAGTATTTCTAAAATATTAAAAACCTAATGAGTCACATATAAAAATAGTTAAAAGAGAAAAATAATTCAAATTAAGTTGAACCTAATTTTAAAGTTTAAGAAAATTCAAGAATCAAATATGAAATATTTGATTTTTATTAAGATTAAATTATAATTATAATTAGTGAAAAGAAATCTTAGAGTGTTTATTTATTGAAAAAGACATTTGGGATCTAGCACTCTTACCCTTCTTCTAAAAATGTTTCAGTTATTTTCTCTACTTTGTAGTTATCGTTAGAAGTTAGACATGTGAATAACTTTTAGTTGACAATTTAAAAAATTGTCCAGAAATATGAATCAAGTATATTTCAATCTTTTATTTATAATTCATACATTTTAAGTTATTTAATTAAAGAGGTCGGATCGAGAAACTGTAAAAATATTTTTCAATTCAGTTACAATTAATTTTTCAACAGATTATATATAAAAGTTATTGACAAAAGCAAAATAAATAAAATATCGTATTATTTTTTCAACTACTCTCACAATAATTTATAATTAAAATTAACAACAAATAAGATGCATGTTAATAAAATGATTACAAATTGGTGATAATATTTTTAAGTATTTTATTTTAAGAATCCCTGACATTATAACATTATGAATCATTATCATAAATATTTTGGTACTATCCTATAATTATAGTGTGATTATTCATCACTGTAGACATTTTAGTAGGTAAATTTATTTAGTATATGGGCAGATATGGCAAGGAACTCAAATCTAAAACGTTCTATAGAAATTGACTGTGTCTGTTTAATCACTCGAACTCACTTCATCTTTGAAGGCATTTGTGCCTCCTATTATTTCAGCAACCAAACGACAGGAATCCAGGTACGTCAGAAACACATAAAGATCGAGAGGTTCGTTTCCCACCAGCTGACGAAGAGAGTGACAGAGGATAAGAGTACGGGGTCAGCGCCTCGCGTCAGATATACCCTTCTCTTTTTTATGCCCCGTCACACTACTACACTCTCACTCTGTCTCTTTATTTGTGCATTCGGGTGGCTAGTGCCTATCTTTATACGAGGAGGATTCTTTACGTTTATGGTTATGCTTGCGTGCGCTGTATCACTATTAAGACGTTGGAGGCGGAGCACCTTCTTTTCTTAGTTAATTTTGTTTATATATTTATTTAAATTTTATATAAATATAAAAAAATAAATAAAATGTGATAAAAATTAGATAATTAGAATAGAATATTTGATTTTTATTATAAGCCACTTTTTATAAAAACATATTTTTCTTAAACTTTTTTTTATACATATATTTATGTATGATTCACGTAATTACATAATTGTGTGGTTAAAGATTAACGAAATAAGTTTGGAAGAAGTTAACGGGTGATCCCGTGCCATATACTAATATTAAACTTTTTTTTTTTTACCCTTTCAACTTCAAGTCCCAATGTACCCCGGCCATCTGGTCCAGAGTCCACGCACAAAGTCTGCAAATCTCATGTGTCCCCACTTTTCTCTTACATCTTTAATAGTCCAACAGCATTCAAGTCTCAGTTCTTCCTTTAATAAGTTTTTACTGTTTCACTTCTTGCTTTAGGTGGGTAAATTTAATTAATCAATTTGTGTCAAACAGAACCCAGTCCGTTCCTACAGTGTCATGATGAATGCAACCCGCTGAACTTGTTTATGTACTGGGCTGGGTTCAGGGTTGAACCCAACCAAGCACAGCTCAAAACTTCCTTAAAATTTTAAGTTCATATCCACGTAATACCCAATCATATTCTTATTCCTAAATCAGATTTATTAATAAAATTTTTAAATTTAAATACACCCCATTAAAATAATTAATTTCCAAACTTAGATTTGATCTGTGAATTAATTGTTTTAACTTTTAGACTTAATTAATTAACTTAATTTTGAAATTGAAGACTTAAAATTTATAATCTTATTACCTTGTATTTTCATTTTGATTTTGCTTGATGCATGCCCAACACATGTTAATCGCTGCCTGTTACGCATGGCGGCTTTTTCGGATCTAATGACAACCGTCGAATTTCTTTTCGGAAACGCATTTAATAATATCTTATGTGAATTAATAACAGTCACTTATACTTTGTGACGCGAATTCGGAAAAGTCAGCAGGTAGGTAGATTTGCTTTCTATACTTTAATTATTTCCCCTACGTTTTCGTGTCCTTATGGTACGAAGCTGATCATAGTTATTCGTATTGTTGGTGTGTAAGTACATCCTTTTGCCATACCCATACTTTATCACTATTTTATGGCATTAATTTATTTATTAAAATGTGTAGTTACTAATTAATAGATTATTGTACATTTAAAAATTATTTATATATCTTTAAGATCGTAAGTATCATTATAAAAATAAACACTTAATAATAATAGATATAAGAATTATATATTTTATTAAATAGACATATATTATGTATACTTTTTATTAAAATTTTAATAGAACTGGGAAGTGAAATAGTTTTTAAAATGTGACAATTGCGTTACATAAGAAAAGTAACTAATAGAAAAAATATAAATATTCAAATCAACATCAGCGTCAGAGAAATAATTGAAGCTAAGAAATGGGATTCCTGTTGGCAATTGATAAAAATGGGATTCCAAAGAGAAAAGAATTAGAAAGATTTATCAAAAAGATACAATTAAATGAGTAATTAATTTTATTAAATAAGAAATTTTATTTTTACAATAAAATTAGTCGCCGTTAATTAATCACCGCACATTTTCCTTATCAAAATTGGAGACGGTAGATGCCAAATTGCTTGCCCCACGTTACCCAAAACTGTTATCTCTTGCTTCACCTTTTTTAAAGACATGACCTACACCCAATCCTTTGGCATGCGTTTAATTGATATTTTCTGCTTTACATTTACTGTAATGAAGAAAAACGACAGCCGATTGGCCTATGTTATTACACAACTGTAACTATACCCAGGAATAAGTGGTAAGGTGAAGAGAAAAGTAGAAACCGAATGAAAGAAGGGGTTTTGAGTGAGACATGTCTTCTTGTAAGCAAAACCGGGAAATTACGGCCACACCCTCCTCCTTAGTTTCTTATGTCTTCTCTGTGAATTAATTATAAATATAAATTACTTCTTCTTCTTTTTCATTTTTAATGCCAAACTTTTATCACTGTTCTCACTTGTTCTTTGGTGGATCTGTTCATCAAGAACCCGCACGTAGATCCCTATCTCTTCCCTTGTGAAAAAAAATAAAAGAACTATAGAGAGAGAGGACAGAGAAATTTTAGTTGGAAAGAATGGATTTTGAGGAGCACGAAGACCAAGAAGAAGAAATGGGCATGCCGATACCGCCGAATTATGACTCGGTGAGCAACTCCTCGCGGACCAAAGTGGGTCCCAGAGGAGGAGAAAGTGCGTCCACAACCGGAGCCAGAAAACCAGCAGGAGGAGTCAGATACAGAGAATGCCTTAAGAACCATGCCGTTGGCATCGGTGGTCATGCGGTGGACGGTTGCGGCGAGTTCACCGCCGCTGGCGATGAAGGCACTTTGGATGCCCTCAAATGCGCCGCATGTAACTGCCACCGCAATTTTCACCGTAAGGTGGTTGACGGCGCCGAGGGATTGTGTCACCACCAACCACAATTCTCTCCTTACTATCGTGCGCCTCCTCCTGCTGGGTACTTCCACCACCTGGCACAGCTACCGTCTCGTCCTCTGGCATTACCGGCTCTTCCTGGGGGCGGTGGTGGCAGTGGGACAAGTGGCGGGTACTTTAGGGAAGAGGAGGACGTGTCGAATCCGAGTAGTAGTGGTGGTGATGGGTCGAAGAAAAGGTTTAGGACTAAATTTACACAGGAGCAGAGAGATAAGATGTTGGAGTTCGCGGAGAGCCTCGGCTGGAGAATTCAGAAGCATGATGAGGCTGCTGTGGAGCAGTTTTGTGCTGAGAATGGTGTGAAACGACATGTGCTTAAAGTTTGGATGCATAACAACAAGCACACTCTTGGTAAGAAACCCTAAAGTTTTCGGGCAGTGCCTAAAGCGAAAACAGACGATAGGAACGGGTCCAAAATTGTTATGTTTCTACAAACAAGGGCGGAAGATAGTAAAGAAGGAGACATCACTGTGCAGTTGAGAGCTTGGGATGCCAAATTCATTAGGGTATTTTGACTAGGGTTCTTAACTGTTTGTCTCTTCTCATTTTTCGGGTTCTTGGTGTAGTTTAATCAAACATTTTGTCTAGCTTTTTGTCTTCTCAGCGCTGAATGTAGGATGGATTGGATGCTGATGATGATGATGCCTCTATATTTGTGATGGACGACTTCCATATTGCTCATAATCAGCATCTTTCTGCTAACTGATGTAGTTTTCTTTCTTTTTCGTTGAAATGAAGCAAGTTAAGGGAACTGATTCAAATGTTATAGCTGTTCCTATCTGCAAGACTATCAGTAACTTCTGATGAATTCTAGCTTGCATTTCGAGTCATCAGTCAGTTAAGTTCAGTGCTCCCTCTCTCCAGTCCCATCAAAAGAGAAACAGTTTGATCAAGCACATTAGAATCAAGACGTTTGTAGGTATAGCGTCATGTGATGATGATCCGTTCAAGAGAATTCTTGGTTGAATCAAACGTGTTTAGCATGCAAAGCTGCAATTTTTTGTGTCCATTCACAACTGTCAAGTTCTCCTCTTTGTCTCCTGTTCTCATCGATCCCGTTAACTTTACCTGCTTTTTGTTTCCTCTCTCTCATATTAATTCCCATCAACCTCCATTTATACTCCACATGTTTCCTGCTTAACAAAGCTCAAAGCATCGAAAAGGAATTGGAACAAATGTGGTCTGAGAATAGGTGGACCTAAACGTTCTTCATGTCCTTGATATCTCGTCCTCCATTAATTGCTCTCATTCTCTCTCTCTTGCGTACGTCTTCCTTTACTACCTTTGTTTCTTGTTTTCAAGGTTAGTTTTCTTCTTCTCCGATTCTTTTTGCAATAATGGTCGAGTTTTCCTATGTGCTTTTAAAAGGCAATACTAAAGTTTGAAGTGGTTATTAACGTAGCAGTGGAGCAGAGTCTTTACCAGTTTTATTGCAGATTTGCAGACCTTGTGATTGTCATTTACTCGGGCCAAGTTCTAAAGCATCTTTTAAATCAGTCTCTTTTTTCTTTCTTTCAATCACCTTTCTTAATTTTCTCAACCTTAAATCATCCACAATTGATCCCAACTTATTGGCTCTCGGGTCAAGTCAATTGTCATCTAGTGGCAAAATTTGATCAGATGACAAGTTTAATCACTCCAACCTCACCATTAGATTAAGGCTAATACATCTGTTAAGTAATATTATTAATAATTTTATTTAGAAATAATAATGCCATGTTGACATGGGCCTGTCAAATCTCGAGAAAATGGGCATTTAATTCGAGTTTGAAGAATTAATTATAATTTATAAAAATTCAGGCTTAAGTTTATTTTTTATTAGGACTAATCCCAATTCAAATTTTTAATAAATTTAATTAAACTTTATTTTATTAGGACTATCAACTATCGTCGATAGTCTTTCATCATAGTACTTATAATTATATTAAATACAACACTGAGTTTTCAGATGGTTGTTGCAGAAACTTCATCAAATGTTTGACAGATGCGTTAGAATTAGCTTCACATAGCTCACAACACACAATGACACAATGCATCGCCCTCCCATGAATTTAAAGCGCATTAAACAACACATACCAGTCATCACACAAGGCTAACACTATAAATACTTTCTCATTCAATAACTTCATTGTATACTTTCAACCTAATATTCCTTTCAAAAGTTATAGTACTATCTATTAGGCTAACAGGTCCAATTACACAGAACTTATCTTAATCACATCAAAAAATAAATATCAAATATATTATTTTATAAGTATTAAACAAAATTTCAAATTTCAAATTCTATTAAGATTTTAAAGACTAAAGTAAAAAAGAAATTTAGCTCATAAATACATACGATATATATAGTGGACACTAAAATTTTTTAAGGTATCACATAACCTACCTAAAGAAATTTGCATCTACACTTAGTTTGTTTAAAGCCGATCATTAGAAAGCAAATTAAGAAAGTACGTATTCTCCATGAAAAACTATGCTAAATTGAAAGCTCATGCATATCAATATGAGAATCAACTGTACTACAGCTTATAGAGTGTCAAGAGCCAACGTGATGCGAATGTGTAGTGGGAAAGTGGGAACTAGTGGCACATGTACCACAATCTACTAGACAAGTGGATGTTGGAGAAAGGCGAGTAATAGATACAGAGGCTACTAGGTCATTTGAAGCTAGCTGTCGGAAAAATGATCTCAAGCTCGGTCTCATGTTACTTCCGTCTGCTGCTTTTGTTCTGTTACGTTGAAGGACATGTGGGTCTCTGTCCAGAAAAAAGAAAACGGAACAATAATAAATGGTCTGACATTACAGCTAATGTGGGGTTATGTCCTGATGGTCACAGCTGAATGAAAGACCAAACCTTTTTTAAATACTTTCGTTGCATTGCATTTTTCCGTGACCCTAATTAAATCAACTTCCATTCACAATCCAGTAAGTTTTGTTCCCATTTTCTCCATTGATCGCATGCTACTATATCGTGATTATGAACGGAGCTGAAAGGAAGAATAATTAGTTAGGTTTATGGCTCTTCTTCTAGGCAGGCATTGCAGGGACACAGTTGACAATGTAAATCTCATGGAACTAATCAAGCATTCAAGAACATGATGTGATACTGAAAACCGTAAATGATTATATCAGGTTCCAAGATCTTTTTTTAGAATGGTGACTTGATAGAGCAATTTCACGTCATATGATCCGCTGAGCTAATACTCGAACAATTTCCTGCACGAAGCTTGTAAATTTAGCAAGTGCATTACGAGACTTTGAAACCAGTAAGAGAGGTATTTCTTGCGCATGTTACTTGGCCAATATCAACGAGAAATTCCACATAAAATTAATTTAATGAGATAGGAAAAGGAAGTTGCTGGCTTTAGTTGGGATCTTCTTCATCTGGAGAGAGAGAGAGAGAGAGAGAGAGGAAATGCTCTGCAAGTGGGGAAAAAATGACGGTACTGATTTGTCTTGGTCCTTTTTCAAAAGATTCTTCAGAAGTGAATTGATGGACATGAGCTTTCTCGTGCGTAAAATGTATTGAAAAAGCAAGGACAGACACAATGGTTAGGCAAAATAGAAACACCATATATACGTCGCAAGTAATGGCTGTTTACATATATCGCAATCACTTGTTTCTCTTTATGACACAAATTGAGATGGCTAGCTGCATATCTTCTTCTTCCCTTTCTATTTCCTTGTCGTATATTTGAGTGTTATTCCATCTCCTCCAAAAAATTATCAGGAGAAATGAAAACAAACCTGCACCTCAATTCCAATTGGCTATACTTAATCATGAACATTCTATGAAATAGAATTGTACGGGTTTGTCTAAGCTATATATCCATTGCCTGTTTTATATATTAAAGGTTTACGGTCAAATTTAGAGTAAGTTGCGCTTTATGATCAGATTTTCCCCAAGTGTTTTTGAGTCTGATTTTGGAAAAGTGATCAATAATTAGATGTTTGAATTTGGTTTCTTTATTATGTTCTATTCTTTGTGTTCATTTCATTTTTTGTCTCGTTTTCGAAGAAAATCTTTCTTTTCTGTTTTAAGTTTTGAGATTTCCTCTGATGGTTTGTGAATAATTTGTAAGTCTTGCTAAATATTTCGTTGTTTTTCTTTGACTTGTATGAGTAAATACGTATACATTGATAGAAGAGTTGTTACTCTATCTAAAAAGAAATAGAATTAATAATAAATACAAATTACATATAATCAAGAATTTGAAATTATGTATGGAGAGAATCACTCACTTAACGTGTGTAGGTGATTATGAAGACATTTACTCTCTATCATGCCCCCATAAGCGCAAGAGTCCTTGAACTAGTAGGAACCAGGATAGGTAGGACTTGAAGCTTGTAAAAATGACTAAGAAATGACATTTTAGCAAGAGAATGAATTAGCACAATGGTAGACAGTATGAATATGAGAGACATGAATAGCTTTACGCAATGTGTTTCATACGTGAGTGAAAGACTAGATTTGAGCAAAGATAGGTAGCTCCAATATTATCACAGTAAACATAGGCAAGACATTAAGAGAGATGTCCAATTCTCCCAGAAGATAGTTAACCAATTAACTTCAGCGGTAGCAGTAGAAATGACATAATATTCAACTTTTATAGACGAGCCAGCAATAATTGATTATTTTTTAGAGCTATAGGATGACAGATAAGATAAGTAACATATTTCGAGTTAGAAACCCCAGAATCAACATCTTTAGCCTAATCAATATCCACAAATAATTAAAGATGAGAGCAATTTTGAGAAGCGAAAATAACCCAAAATCTAAAGTTCTTTAAAGTAACATGACACCCTTTTTACAACTGACAAATGATTAGTAGTAGGACAATGTATGAACTGAACAAGTTTGTTGATAGAAAAAGAAATGTCTGACCTTGTAAATGATAAGTATTGAAAATACTCAAGAATCTGCAATATTAAGTGCGATCATGAGAGGGAGTACCATCATCATGACGAAGAGCAATGGTCAACATAGGAGTTAAAATGGCATTGGCATTGATCATGCCTATTCTGAGGAGAAGATCTATAAGATATTTCTTTTGAGAACGAAAAAGGCCATTTTTAGTCTTTGTAGCTTCAACTCCTAAGAAGTAACTAAGAATAAAGTCTTGAATTGCTCTTGTATTACTTCCTATGATAATAATGTCATCTACATATACAAGAAGATAGATGATAAATGAAGTTGTTTGAAGAATAAAAAGTGAAGTATCACATTTTGAGTTTAGGAAGCCAACACTAACAAGAAGAGATTTAAGTTCTGTATACCAAGAATGTGGGGCTTGACGTAAGCTATAAATAGCTTTGTGAAGCTTGCACACATAATTAGGAAATTGAGAATCAATAAAACCTAGTGGTTGTTGCATGTAAACATTACTCTCTCCGATTCATAATAAAAGTCGTTTTAGATACATTTTAATTATTCAAAATAAGTGTCATTCTTGACTTTGTATGCATGTTTATAAATTTTCTTACAAAATTAACCTTTCATTTCTCTCTCATCTTAATTATACAGATCATAATTTCAAGGCAATTTCTCTCTCACAATTTCATTAAAGATGTTGATTACTGAGGTAATTTTATGGGAGTATTAATAAGGGTATATCTATAATTTTATTAACTTTCTTAATAAGCGTGTATTTTTTAAACGACTCTTATTATAAATCGGAGGGAGTATCATTAAGAGCACCCTACAAGAATGTATTATTCATATCTAATTGCTCTAAAACTCAACCAATACAAGAAAAATAGAGTTTAACGACGGAATTTGGCGACGAAATTTGTACATATTTCGTCGGTAAGCTAATTTAGCGACGGAATTTATTCACGAAAAAGGCGTCGGAGATATGACCGTTAGTAAATTTTTCGTTGGTAAATTTACCGACGGTAAAAATTTCCGTCGGTTTTTTTGTTCAGTCAATAAATTCTTTTGTCAGAAAATTACCAATGGATTTTGTAATTCCGTCAATAATTAACGACGAAATTTTTTCCGTCGATAAAATCCAATATATTTATCAACGGAATTTTTTCCGTCGGTAAATTTACTGAAAATTATTTTTTAAAATTTACTTGCAAAATGTTTAGTTTCTCTGGAAGCCACTATGGAGAGAACTTCATTATTTCAAGTAAAAGAATTAAAATATTAAAATTCATACTAAAACAAAACTGAAAATAAAGAACTGAAATCATTTTTTCAAATAACAAACATTTCATCAAACATCTTACATGCATCAGAAATTTATCTTAACATCACAACTAAAATCATGTCTTGTCCCTTCTATCACTAACATTTATACCTTAAAGTTGTTTTTCAATAATAAAATACACAAATAAACGAAAGTAATAAATATCCAAATTAACTTTCATCTAATATATGAAAAAACATATGACAGTAGTTACAAAAATACCTCTATCGAAGGACACGATGATAATAGCCGGAGAAGACAACATCGTCGAGCAGAAAAGGAATTCACAACAAAGAAATGGGCTCCAAGAAAACCAAAGAGAAGATGTAGGAAGAAGGAAGAAGGAAGAAGAAGAAAGGAAAAAGAAGATAGAAGTGGGAGGGAGATGTCGGGTGAGTTTATATTTAAAAAGAATTTATCATCAGAATTACCGACGGAAATTTCCGTTGGTAAATTAAAAAAAAAATTATACCGCCAATAATTCCCAACTTTTTACCGACGGAAAGAGCTTTTCCGTCGCTAAATTCATTTACCAACGGAATTTTCCGTAGGTAAACTCAAAATTTTTTATTCCGAAAAAAATTTCCTCCATTTTTAGCGATAAAACATATACCGTCTCTAATTTTACCATGATGAATTTCCTCCAAATTTAACGACGAGTATTAGTACCGTCGCTAAATTACTCAATTTTAGCGACGAAAATATGCTTTTCGTCTCTAATTTCCAACGGTATATTTTCCGTCGGTAATTTATTATCGACAGCTATATTGTTCGTTGCAAATTTTATCGGGACAAATTCCCTCCAAATTTAGCGACGAATATTAGTATCGTTACTAAATCACTCAATTTTAGCGACGGAAAGCATATTTTCGTCGCTAATTGTAGACAAAAATTTTCCGTTGCTAAGTTTCCGTCGCTAATATACATTTTCTTTTAGTGAACTATCAGATACAACAATACTCACAATCGATCGAATTGTGGCTAGTTTAACAATAGGGTTGAATGTGTTAGTGAAGTCAATACCTAAGTGTTGGTAAAGTCCCCTAGTAACAACTTGAAATTTGTAGTGGGCTATGGATCCATTAGCGTTCTTTCTAATGTGGTACTCCCATTTACACCTAATAATATTTTATGTAGGTGAAGCAGAACAAGTGCCAAGTGCAATTATGTAAAAGAGCTTGGTTTTCCTTTTCCATTGCACTACATCAATGGAGAGTTTAGGATGCTTTTTTTTTTTTGTAGAGGGTTTAGTATAGACAAATAGATCAAATTGTGTAGATATAGTATGGAGAGAGAAAGGTTTTTTTAGTTTGTGAAAATTATTTTAGGATTTAGTGACCATAAAGGTTGGTGGTGGGGGTGGTTTTTTATATGGAAATAAAGGAGTGAAATGAATCACTTACCTGAGAAGGAGTTTAGGCACTTATGTCTAAAGATGAATAAGAGAGTTGATTATCTATATGAGAGACCAAATCATTAGTGTGATAAGAACATGTGTGATGAGAATGAAGTTTGTGCATGAGAGCTTAACCTAGAATCCTGCACAAGTCTATTAGAAATAGGTACCAATGTAGGAGGTGGATCAGGAGGTTTTGATTGAAAACATAAGTCATTAAAAATGGATTGTATAGGTCATGGTATAGAGTTAAACTTAGATAAGAGTTCATTATTAAATAGAGAATGAGGAAAGGAATTGTTTTTTTTTTAGGGAAAGACATCATCGACAAACACTATATGCCTTGATACAAACATTTGATTTTTATTTAGATCAAAGAAATACAAAGAATTATTATGAATAGTCACTACAAGAAATAAGTGTTTTACCGACGGAAATTACCGTCGGTAAACATGAGATTTCCGTCGGTGAAATTAATCACTGAAGGAATATGGTGGAGCGAAAATCGATCGGTGAACTGCCCGAAGCTAAACTTACCGACCGAATTTTTCCGTCGCACTTTTACGATGGAATTACCGACTGAAACATTGTTGTCGGTATTTATTTTACGACGGAATGGTAAAACTATTCCGTCGGAGAAATATTACTACGGTCATTAAGTCCGTAGGTGAGGCGATGTAATCTGCGACGACATTTACCGACGGTATAAGCTACCGTCGGTAAATAAGAGGAACATTTCCGATGGAAATTTGTCCGTCGGTAATGAGTGATTTTATTATTTTTTTTTGTTTTTGTTGTTATAATAATGATTATATTATATATTCACTTTATTAATTTGTGTTGCGTTAGAATAATGAATAATGAGAAAATTACTAATTAAAAAATATAAAAAGAAATTAATATAATTATTAAAAGTAAGAAATAACAAATCTCGATGTTTTTAATTGAAAACACATGACAATGTTATAGTAATTATCGTCGTAATGATCATGGATGCTCAACTATTTCCCCTCTTTAACATTTCCATCTCACCTAAGCTTAGCCATCTCCTCCGCATCTTGTTTGTCCTTGGCCATCTGCTCCATCTCCGCTCTCATCTTAGTCACCGCCCATCTCCTCTCTCATCCTAGTTGCTTGCTCCATCTGCTCCAGCGACTCTTTGATCTTTGAAACTTGCTGCAGCTCTGCTCTCAGTTGTTCTGTGATATGCAGACTCATCTCCTCCCTCACCTTAGCTATGTCCTCCATATGCTGGTGATGTTGAGTAATCAGCTGCTTGTTTTGATTAGCCAGCTGCTCGTTTTGATGAGCTATCTGTTCCTTTAATGAGTCCACTGTGGCCCGGAGCTCCGATACATCATGAGATTGAGATGGTCGAGCAGATGCTGCTGTACTAGAAAGGGAAGAGCGCGAATAACAAGCGTTTGCATATGAGCCCAGGCCGAATATTCTTCCACGACGGTCCTAACCACCCACGACATCAAGATATGTCTGAGTCTCGTCCACAGGTAGTTCCTCCTGAGATTGTCGCTGGATATTTTCTTGTATTTGATCCTATTAGGAAGCAATCTTTACGTTAGTAAATAAGCTATAATTGTTAAAAAATTATTAAAATATGTTAATTTCACTAACATTGACTTCTCGACATCGACTGTTGATGAAGGTGACACCATCATGTTTCTTCGTGTGGGTGTGCACAATACTGCATAGTGTAGGCTTCGTGCCCAATGCCTTTTCCTACACGTATAACTTAAATTGTCAGATGTTAACTAGTATTTTAAAAATTTCGCCAGAGTTTCCTCTGTATATATGATATTTGCCCCCTGTTCAACAATGAAAATAACTTCACACAGCCATATGGCACCAGACATTTATATCATAATCACATTGTTCAATAAAGCAAAGTAAGATATATGTTAAAATGTCAAGAGAAATTAGATACTTACTAGTCTATGTGCATGCTCGTTGTGGGTAATTGATCCTCCCGTATGCACTGCAAGACTCGGCCCCCCCGGCCCTCCACGTCTGTTGGCCGAATTACGCTCAGATATGGACATTGCCGCAGGTGATGTCCAATATTCGTTCCAATGACTCCAAATTTCCTCCGGAATATAATGCGGTCGTGCACCAACCTTGCGTATTTGATTAATTAAGTCGCGATAACGTATGCATGCTTTCTTTTCCCATTGTTTATACATGTTGGCGTCGACACAAGAATCCCAGAAGAATCCCAGTAAAATTCTTTCTGAAATTTAGATGAGTTAGAATAACAAAATGTTAAAATGTTATATGAACATTATGAATATAAAGCAACGTAACAAGAAAATAACAATGATGTGTACCTCAAACTCTTGAAAGTATAATTGCTTTGTGGTGTCAGCTAAATTTTTCCAAACATAACCCTCATGTTCAATTCTTTGCTTGAACGAGGAAGTCATATTTCTTGAAATTGGTCCAGACGGAACCAACCTAACATATCTAGTGATGTTAACCTATGTACATATTGGTAAAAGTAAAAGTTGATAATAAGCAAATTGTTAAGTGCTTTGATATCACTTACTGGCCATTGACAATAGAAACAAACTTTCTGCCATCAGGTCCCTCAGCGCCAGGTTGACGGACGTTTCCTGCATCCGGTATGCTAGTGTTGGACGATATATGCGTTGGGGAAGGGGATGATGTAGGCTGAGAAGCAGTCGGTGATGCCTCAACTGCAACTCCGGCACAGAAGTGGAGATGGTGAGTCGAGAGGTGTGCTGATTGTGACGAACCACCTTCACTGTAATGTCCCCCGAGCATGGTTCGAAACCTCGGTGACATGAAGTCACGTTGTCTCTTTGGTCCCATTCTTTTCCTGAAATTCAATTTCCCACAATTCTCTACATGTACAATCTATAATTTGAATGCAATATTCTACACAACACATAGAGGAGAAACTATGGCAATATATGAAGGTTAACAAATTGTTATCAACCATAAATGAACCTTATGATAATATAAATATGCAATGTTCACTTTTAATGTGTTACGGATACAACAATAATTGAACGTGAAGGTAAAGGGTAAATATGTCTGGTAGTACATAAGCACATCGATCTATTCATTTTTTAGGATTCCATATAACATGGGAGTTGGTAAACGTGAAAGAGTCCCCAATGTCGGATTCAGAAGGGTTCGCGACGCTCAAAAGCACCAATTGAAATAGTGATACTCCGTCCGGTGGCATTGCGTTGTTGCTCACATTATTGCAATAACATTGCAGCTATATCTAGATTTGTTGAGGAAACAGTGAATGAGTGCCCAGTCTTAGAATGGTAGACTTGTTCGGTGGATGAACTACTAACAGGAACAAATGTACCTAAAACGTAATCAGTGAAGAAATGTTGAAACCGTGATATTAACCAACCATATCGAGAATAAAACGGTATATTATTGAATACGTGATTGTGCGAGCGAGGTTTGGGGAATAGTAGAGGAGTTGACAATACCGATCTTCCTATTCCGTTATAGTCGACGTGACATTGCAATCACCTTTATCGGCATACATGTCCTCTTCGAGTTTCAAGGAAGCTTAAACATGTAAGATTGACAATGAAATGAGAATATGTTTGATAACTTTAATAAATGTTATTACAGGTTTAAACCACGGAAATAGTCGACGTTCAGATCATACTAAACACCTTCAAGTAACAGATCGGCCATCGAAGGAAAACGTTTGGTACTATATGATGGAGCGAGACTTGAAGTAGTTCTGCTTCCATGGAATTGGACAATTTTCCCACATTCCTCCCAACGGAAAGAATTGTTGCCGTCCGGAACCAATCGCCATGTCGACATACGTTTCTAAAGAAATGCAATGAAAAACCAAACATAATATAATTAAATAAAAATAACGTGATTATTTAACTTAAAATATGCAATTACAAACATAAGTCATTCGCTATCATAACTTAATGGAAGATTACAATCATCATCTTCTTCAAATGAATAAGAATCAAATTCCAGCTCCTCGTCAGATCTCAGACCCTCGTCATCCTCTCCAGATGAAATATCGGAAAATTCGTTTGATGGATCGTTCAAAGGCTCATTATGGTCATTCGTAACAGATGCATTGATAAATGTGACATCTTCCTGAAACGCCTCACTTTCAACTGAATGGTCTCCTCGTCTATGTGATTCGTAAACACCTCTAGGTTTAACTTTGCAAAGCGCTAACCAATCTACCTTATCTCGTCAGAAGCTCGGAAAAGGGATGTAACAAACTGTTTAGCTTGCATGCTAAGACGAAAGGTTCAAACTGACGCAATCTTCTTGGTGATTGATTTCAACTAAATTGTATTGTCTATGCACCTTTACTCCAACATTTGGTGTCGGGTCATACCATTCACATTTAAATATCACACATCGTTTGACTGGCAAAGCAGGGTATTCAACTTCAAGTATTTCAAGAATTTTACCATAGTAATCCATCATTTCTCCCTGTATTGAAACCCCATCGCTTATTGTTGACATATTATGTCCATGACTTTCTGTATGATATTTGTATCCATTAATGAAATAGACCGGATATGATTTAACATATCGTAGAGGTCCCTTCGCAAGATCACAAATCATCTTGTTCTCGATTGGATTGTCCATTGCCTAAAAAAATACATTTCGCATCGCAAATAATTTAGTTTCATGACAAACGTAAAATTCAACGTCAAAATATAGTAAAGATTAATTGTAAGTACAAACTTACATATCTCTCAAACCACCGAGGAAGTGTTTCCCCACTTCTTTATTTATATCATCTTTCATCATACCGGCATTATCTCCGTAACATCGTCTCGTATAATCTAAATACGTAATGACTAGTTTAAGGGCATGAAGATGACACGAAGGAAACAACGAAACATTCATGTGCAACTTCTTGCACGAAGGCAACAACTCTTCACAATTCAATACAATATAACCATGTGCAGCCTCGATCTCTTCCTCGATTAACATTCTTCTTGTCGACGCCGGATGTTCGTCCACAATATGAAAATATGGACAAGAAACCATCAGCATTAGTCGTTCGTCCCCATCGTCATTACGAGGAACTTTTCTTGCTCTTGTGTTAACATGCGCTCAAAATAATACCCACAAAACGTATTTCGCTTCCTCCACTAAATAAGCATTACATATGGAACCTTCAACTCTTGCTTTGTTTTAACATTTTTTTCAAGTGATGCAAATACCATAGGAACAAAAATGTCTTAGTATAAGACATTTGACAAAGCTTAGCAAATGGTTATTGCGGTGATATTTGTGTACTTACCTCTCAAATGGATACATCCATCGATATTAAATGGACCGCTAGTTTTGCCTCGTGTCTAAATGCATGTAGATGCTCCATACTGATCAAAGAAACTTGGAGGAAAATGCCTTCTAATTTACACAAAATTACGAGAATTTCATGTTCTAGATTTTCCATCTCACCAATGTTGATTTCAACGGAGGTTAAGCTTTTAAAAACAAACTTAACTCATTACGACTTCCCATACCTTCAAGGTAACAACTTCATGAATGCAATTGGGATAAGCCTTTGCATAAATACATGAGAATCATGACTTTTCATCCCAAATAATTTGTATTTTCGTAGATCCACACACCTCGCCAAGTTGGAAACATATCCATCAGGAAACTTAACAGTTTTCAACCATTCACATATAAGCTCCTTTTGTCTCCTGTCCATAGTGTAACATGCTTTTGGGTATTTACCTGTGCGAAGATCTTTATGTAACTCATTTCTTTTGCAAAAAAGCTGCAAATTAGCTCGTGATTTTGCATTGTCTTTTGTCCTCCCTTCAATGTTCATTATGGTATTGAACAAGTTGTCAAATATATTTTTCTCAATGTGCATCACATCTAGATTATGACGAATCAAATTCGTTTTCCAATATGGCAAATCCCAAAAAATGCTTCGTTTCTGCCAACCAAAGTTCTGACTAATGGTTGAATTAACAACATCAGCCTCTAATTCCGTCACTTTCAACAACCCTAATTCTTCTATTTCGTGCAAGACCTCTTCACCGAATGCTATCGGAGGAGGATGGGTGTGAACCGTCCGATTTTTTCTAAACTTATATTTATTGAGCCTAAACGGATGATATGTAGGTAGAAATTTCCTGTGATTGTCAAACCAACAAATTTTCCCTCCGTTAGGCAGATAAAACGCATCAGAATCATTGCGACAATAAGGACAAGCCAACATCCCAGCGGTTGACCATCCAGATAACATGGCAAAGGCTGGGAAGTCACTAATAGTCCACATCAAAGCTGCTCGCATCACAAAATTCTGTTTCTTAGATACATCATAAGTTTGGACACCATAGTCCCAAAGCAGTTGCAATTCAGATATCAATGGTTGTAAGAACACATCAATTTTTTGCTTCGGATTTGTGGGCCCTGGGACAATCACCGTCAAGAACATATATGCCTCTTTCATACACATCCACGGAGGCAAATTATAAGGAGTTATGATAATTGGCCACGAAGAATATTGCTGTCCAGATTGATCGAATGGTTGAAATCCATCCGTTGACAAACCCAACCAAACATTTCGACTGTCAACCGCAAATTCAACATGCGTGTCATTAAAATGTTTCCATGCCAATGCATCGATGGATGAGTCATTACTCCATCTTCCTGTTTCGTGTTCAAGATGCCATCTCTCATGTGACGCAATCACATCGAAGCATAAAGCCTTTGCAACCTAGGGTGAGAGGAAATAATACATCCGCTTCCATGGAACTAATTTCTGTTTCAGATACGTTTTCGGGCTTAAACCTAGGTTGCCCACAAAATTTACCTTCGCTCTAAGTTCATATCGTCTCCCAATACAAAGATACATCCGAAGTCGACAACGATCAATTTTTCCAGAGGTAGACCAAGACCACGAATAAGTTTCTTCATGTTGTAAAAACTATTAACCATTGTATGATCAGGTGGCAATGATTCGTTGTACCACTGAAGAATGTTTTCAAAACTGCGATCCGAAATATGACCTTCACTCTTTATGTTCAATATGCGAGCAATTGATGACAACTGAGTCATTGTCTCACAATTTGGCCACAATTCTCAATCAGCTGACTGTAGTAAGTCGAAGAATTGTTTTGCCTGTTCGTTAGGTTCTTCGTCAACATGTTCCACATTTGGCTCAAATGTATGACCGAGTCCATCGTGCACCATTTGCCTGTAAGAGTTTTTCGACCCATCAGCAAAATGTCTTCCATATCCATCCTCAACGTCATTCTCATTTAAGTGAATACACGTAGGCTCTTCAATTCTCCTTGAGGTGCTAGCAACCAACGGTTCCCCATGTCGGGTCCACTGAAAGTAGTTCGGAACAAACCCTTTTCTCAACAAATGCAATCGAACTTCATCAATAAGCAGAAACATTTGTGCTTGCACTTTGTACATGGACATCGATCTTTGGCCCATCCATATATGCGAGTTGCGAACATGCATAATTAATGAACGATCAACTCCTCAACAAATTGAGGATTAATGAAACCATCGGCGGTTAAACGTCTACACATCCAAGATCTATCGTTGAAACTCATAAGCGGAAGCTGTTATTCTACAACATCGGAACCAAAGTTAGGCATCTATGTTAGCCACCTCATACAAACCAAATCATTACGTATATGTGTTATAACATCGACCTTTAACGTTTCATATCGTAGCTAAGCTACTGGAATATTTATCTTGTGAACACAACTTATATGATAGTAGACAGTATGCCATCACATTGTGGTTGACCACAATGTGGTATTCAATGGATATTAAATATCATACTATTGCCAAAGAACTATTCATACAAGATTGAATGTTATTGTAAAACCTATTCTAATAAATTAATCCTTCCTAATCAATTTAACATAAGCATATGAAATTATATTATTACAAGGTTAAGAGATATTCATTGTACACAACATCCAACCAATTATGGGTGTAATTGATTCTAGTCAGTGCAACAAGCATTTGAAAAAGGCAATACAATTGCTAACGAAAGCATAACCACTGACCTAAATTGAAATGCAGAAAAATGTTGCTGAATCACGTTGTCACGGGCAATGTCGAACGTCACGACGACGAAGATGATAACGCTGCACTGAAACCCAAGCATAAAATCAGTGAAACCCTCATTCCAAATATTTTACGCAAGGCATGACATAGTAAACTAAATGTTAAACATTTATCATCCTCACATAATTAAACTACCGCACTCATGTTCTAATTTAAAAACGAGGTATGACGAGGATCCTAAAAAAAATTTGGCAGCATTTCCTCTATAATTCGGACACCCCCTTAAAAAATAAGGGTCCCCCTGCAACAGAAACACACATCTATCTCAACCAGTAACCACAAGGCAAATGCAGATCTCCTAACAACATGTTTTTCATATATAAGTGAGTAACAAAAGATAATCATGAATAACACAGTTCATTTTTCGCACAGCATTATTACTTTTTGTAACACAGTTCATTTTTCAATTTTGGCCAAACACATATGTTTACTAAAACTACAATTCTTCTCAAAGACAAATATAAGCACTTTTAAAGCTGTTATTCTAGGCTATGTACGCATTACAAGGTTTTCGTAAAAGGAACATTCCTATATTCGAGGTTGTGTTTATATTAATAAACTCTAAAAGTAATGATAATTGGTACATTTCTTATAGTAACTTAAGATCAATTCAAAGTATATTATACCATTTTGAGTTTGAAAAAATTAATTAGGTTCGTTTGTAACTTATCTAGATTATAGTAAAATTGTTGTAGCTATTAGAACTAAGAATTTAGATTTTGATTAAAATTAGTGTAGTTAGTTGAACCTCTTATCTTTGTTATGAAAATATAAGAATGTAGGTTGATTTTACTCAACTTTAAACCAACCACCTAGTCATTTTCTTTGTAATTGCATATCTCTTGTCAAAAAACAAAACATAAAAATGATAATTTATTAAATGAGATTGAATGTATGAATGAAGTTGTAATATTAATTATATAGAAATGACATAATGTGCTCCAACAAATAAGACATTTTGAGTTGGTGTCTACCTCTGTAAATATATTATTTTATAAAATTATTTATTTACTAATTTTAATCATTATTGATAATATTAACCCACATAAAATTGATTTGGTGTCAATTAATCAAAATTGAAGTTGAATTTAAATTTGATGGACTAATTCAAAATTTGACTTAAAATTTTCAAAATTCTAACTCACTAGGGAATTGATATTATTTTAATATAATTGATTAAAATAACAATATTTTAGTATCTCCTTAGTTTAATCAAAATTTTAGTCCAACGTAACTTAGAATATTAATAATGGGTATGAAATTGAATTAAATCGAATTGATCGATAGTTAGAATCATTATTAATAAATATTAAATAATGATCACCTAATTTTAGAATAATTATTAATAATTATCAACCAATTCACACCTAATTGAAAGTTTTGGCAATGTAGTACAATAATTCTTAACTTTCTTATTCAAATCTTTCATTTTTCTTTAAAAGATCGTTGAAGAGAAATAATGTACATATAATTAACATATGCATATAAGAGCAATAATAATGTAATAATTTACATATATTTTACAGATGCATATAAGACCAATAAATTCAGGATTAATTACAGCAATAATTAACATATAATTTACACATGCATATAAAAGCAAATTTTACATATAATTATAGCAACAATTAACATATAATTTACAGATGATTTTACATATAATTACAAGAATAATTTACAAATAATTTACATAATTAACATATAATTTACAGATGACCAATATTTTACATATAATTACAACAATTTACATATAATTACAAAAATAATTTACAAATAATTCACATTTACATATAACACCAATTATTTACATACAATTAGAGCAATAATTAACATATAAAAATTTAAAAACCTTTAACATACCCATTCAACACCGTCGGACTAATTGAAGAAGGGAGGCAGGAGAACTTACCACGCTGTCGGAGAGGAGGAGGAGACGCGACTGTGGCGTGCGGCGACCGACGACCAGCAACGATGGTGGAAGGAGAAGGGACGGCGACAGAGAAGATAGGAAGCAACGCGATGATTTAAACGACGACAAAGAACGCGGCAAGCGGATTTAAACGGCGGTAGCAACGACGACGAACAGGGACGGCGACAGAGAAGATAGGAAGGAGAAGTGAGGAGCTAGAGGGCTGCGTCTGCGAGAAGAGGAGAAGAAACGTAGATGCAGCCCTAAATAATAACCAAAACGACGTCGTTTTCATTAACCGAAGGGCGAGGTTTTCACCGACTCCGTCACCGACGGAAATCGCGCGTCGAAAAATATATTTACCGACCGAATAGTGTTCGGTCGGAAAAAGTTAAACCCACCCAATTTCTCCGACCGTTACGTTTTTTTCGATCGGTATTTCCAATGACTTCTATACCGTCGGTATTGTTCCGTCGGTATTTCTCTTTTTCCTTGTAGTGAGTGTACTTGATAAAAATACAAGGGGCAAGATCGAGGTTCCACTTTATACTCAATTTATGTTCAGAAGCCATGGGTAATCTAAGCAACCAAAAACTTTGAGGGACCTATAATTATGGTGATGGTGGAATAACTTATGGTATGATGTATCAAAATAAAGTGTTGAAGTAGACATATGATTTATAAGATAAACTGTAGTTAGAAATGCATAAGGCCAAAATTGAAGGGGATTAGAGGCATGGTAAAGAAGAGTGAGTTTAGTTTTTATAATGTGATGGTGTTTTCTTTCAACTGAACCCAAATGTTTTGGTGTATAAAGAAGGGAAGTGAGGTGTTGGATTCCATATTTTGAGAGTATATGATGTAGACTTTGATACTCTCTACACCATCTATGTATATACTTTTGATTTTAGTATTAAAAAAAATTTCAATGAGAATTTTAAAGTATTAAAAAATAAGTGGTACTTATTTCAATTTGAAAAGACATAACCAGGTGTACTTTGTAAAGAAATAAAAAATAACACAAATAATAAAAATTCCTAAGGGATTTAATAGGACCAGGACCCCAAATATCAGTATATAAAAGTTGAAAAGGTTCCTCACACTTAATTAAGGAGATGCTAAAAGGAATTTTGCGATTTTTATTACATAGGCATAAGTCACAATAAATAGAAAATGAATTTAAATAAGAAATATTTTGAGATGATAAAAACGTTCGTTGAATTAATACAGAAGGGTGACTGAGACATTTATGCCAAAGTTAGGATAAAATGTGTAGATTAGCAAATGATTATGATGTTTTATTTTTTGATGTTAGATTTAGCCACTCATACAAATTGTTTTTACTATAGCCTTAGACCAAGCATGCCTTTATGTTCAAATCATTTACAAGAAAATGGTTGGGAAAGAATTCCATAAAGGTTTTATTTTATCTACAGAAATAAAAGAATAAAACTATATTTCTTTTAATAGTAAGTGCACTAAAACATTATTAAGTGAAAACTTGGCATTAGAAGAATCTAAAGAAGAAGAACCAATATGAGTGATTAGAATGCCATTAACATTCCCAATTATGATGCCCTCATTTATCATATAGTGCTTCAAATAAAACTAAAGTGTCATGAACTTTTATGGAAACCTTAATTTCCTTATACTCGTCACCAAGTCTATTGAAAGTATGTGCAATAACATTAGTTTCATGCAAGGGATGACTAATCATACTTAGATCATCAACGAGGTTCTTGACCTTGTTCATATATTCAACAACATACATTTCATTCTTCTTTATGCTCATCAAATGAGAGAGAAGAGAGTATATGCGAGTGTTGGAATGATTAGAAAATCTTGTTTCTAAATTGCTCCAAATAGAAATAGAAGTGGAGCAATTGTTTATAGTAGGATCTATGGTACTATGAATAGTTGATATGATGACTAACAAAACTGATCCATCTTGGCAAAACCAAAAATTACAAACTTGTTCAATTTTGGCTAAATGACGACAGGATCCATCAACAAAGCTAGATGAATTATAACCATGTAACATATTGGTCATTTGTGATTTCCAGGAAGTGCAATTTCCCCTATCGTTCATTAGCTTGAAAGGAAATTGAGAAGATACATTAGAGAGATTAGATTTCCAACTGAGATAGAGCCTTAAGTTGTAGATGAGTTAGCTATAAGGAATAAATGTTGTGTTATTTGATGTTTTAGAAGAAAAAGAATTGAGCGAAGAGGACGTGATAAGTTATAGATAGAAAAGAAAAATGAAGGAAAGAATTTCGATATGTTCAAGTCAGAGACAACTCTGATACCATGAACAATTTATAAGTGTTAGTGAAGATTTTTTTATTAACTTGTACAGGTAAATATATATACACCGATATTAGAGTTGTTACTTTATCTAAAATGAAATAGAATCAATAATAAATAAAAACCACATCTAATCAGGAATTTGAAATTATGGAGTCACTCTGTTAATGTATGGAGGTTATTACAACGAGAATTACTCTCTATCAATTTGCATCTTTAGTAACAAATAGAATGTAATTAAGAAAATGACCATTTATTAATTCACTGGAGTTTGGTTTTAAGGAATATTATTTTGTTGTGGTTTCGATGACTTGACTATGATTGAAATGCCTTGTCATCTCTAAAAGAAACTAAACTTTAAGAACCTAATCTCTATTTATTTAACTTAGGTTCATTTATTATAACCTATCACAAGGTTTTATTTTGATACTAGTTAAGTGATTTTAATTGTCTACACTACAACTTATTTTTTCAATTAAGGTCTCAGTAGAATTCTAACAAATAATTTATGTGCACTTCATATGGTAATTTTGTCAAATGTCTTCTGAATACTACACTAAATCATTTCACCGAATAGATGATAGGCTATCTTACTTTTGCATTCAAGTGTGTTAAACCAAAGAAAGTTCCATTTGATGTTTTGATGATTAAAAAACATCATTAATACTAATGTGTTTATTATTTTGATGAAAAGAAATATTAGAATTAAAAAAGTCATAAACTCAAGAAGATAGTGTATGAATTTGATAAAGAGAAGTTGAAGTTTGTAACTGATGAAATGAAGATTGAAATAAGAACAAAAGGAGATCAAGGTTCGTCAAGGTCATTTCACTTATTGTATATTTATCAGAAGTCACTTTGTTAATATGATAATTTAAAAAGATCACCATGCATAATCATTTCTTCTTACTTCATTTCATAAGTCTTTACATTCATCAAGATGCATTGAATTTTTTTATTTAATATAAAAGCCTCTTAATCATTCAAATTATCTTTTGGGAATATTTTAGTAAGTGTTTCAATCATATTTGGATTAAACAAATTAGTTTTGAACATTTGAAGTTGTTAAAAAAAATCATATGTTTAGCATAATTGGTCTACCTATATAGGTTAGTGGTCTACTAATGCGAGTTAATGTTATTAAATTTGATGTATTGAGAGTTTGTAGCATTATTGGTTGATGTATTGATTGACCAATGTGTTATATTGTTCGAATAATATGTGTATTGGTCGACCAATATTCCAATGGCTAGTGAATCTAATGTTGTAAATGCATGTACTACTTGACCAGTGTATCAGGTATAACTGCTGTAATCACTAGTTCTCAGCTCCAATGACTATTTTAAGTCCCAAAACATTACAAATAGGTGCTTTCTCATTGTTTGTAGCATTAAGATGGTTTTGAGTGTTATAACAAATTTCAAAGCATTTTTCAATTATTTGAGCATCATTTTGTTATATTTATGTGAGTGAGTCATTTTGGAGTTATTAACTAAATAAGTGAGATATTTTTGAGTTGTAATACTTAATTGGGTTATTGAATATTGCATTTAGGGGATGATCTAAGTGGGATTGAGGTTCCTTTTCTCCTTGGAAGAAGATTATAAGAAGGGCTTCTTTTCAATGAGAAAGATTATATAAAGGTTACTTTTGTCTTAAAAGAAGAATTATAGTGGAAATCCAATAAGAGTCTTAAGCATGGATGTAAGTAAGGGTTTTTTATCAAATCACTATAAATCGGTTTACATTATCTCCTCCCTTAAATTATTGTCTACTTGGTTGATTAATTTTTATTAAGCAATTTTCTCATCCTTATTTATATAGATTGTTATTAATTGAGTACATTAGTTAGAATTTTTTAAGTTTTTGAACACCCAAATTTACCTCCCCCGCCCTAGCTGCCATTAGGGACTAACAAGTGTATCAAACAGGTCTATTAAGCTAGTGTTTCTTGTAAAATCCTATAGCAAAGATCATAATGGCATATTTCGGAGTATCATATCACCATTCAACTAAAAGGGACAGAGCATTAGTAGACCACCTTTCTTTGATGGTAATGATTTTCTTTATTCAAAAACTAAGATGAGTGTAACATCCCGTTACCCATGTTAAGGCAGAAACAATAGATGAGAGAAGTTGTTGAGGAAGTAGGAAACACTTTTCATGCTCATGCATAATATGACATACACATACATATAAATAGTAAATTTTTTTGTACATAAAAAATAATTGTACATGCATCCATTGACCACTTTCAGGTATAATTGATTTTAAATGTAATTTTATTGAAAATGAGAAATAAAGGGAGTAGAAAGAGTGATCTTGGTAGGAGTAGTGATAAGAAAAGATTTGGAAACAAAATTGGTAGTTGATCTGGAAAATGTTCACTGAGTGTGCTTCAGTCTTTTAGCCACAAATTTTTTTGTAGTTATCTAAATGAGACAATTATTAATTTAGATTAAACTAGAAACATAGGGCTACATTTTTATGAAGACATCAAATTTAAATTATGTCTTTACAAATCTCAAAATTTGTCATGAAATTGAGAACTGTGTGCAGTACATTAGTGGAGGAATGTAAAGTTCATATTATGACTTCAGGGAAAAATTCTGAATTGATCTGGATAGATTTAAACAAAGTTGTCTTCTATAAAGTTGTATTAATTTCTTTTATCTTTCCAACGGTATATAGTATGAGAATTTTAGACATTGTAGTTGAAAGTTATGATCTTTATAAGTAAAGATGTTTAGGAGTATAGTAGTATCGTCTATGATGACGTCATATTATCTATGATGATGTCATATAGTCTATAAAAATGTATCATTTGTGATGACATCATATCGTCTGTAAAAATGTATCATCTGTGATGATGTCATATCATCTGTGATGACGTCATATCATCTATGTTTGACTTTTTGCTTCTTCTATGTTTGACCTTCTATACACTATCGTCTGCTCCATTTTTAACCCTTTAGACGATAGAATCTGTCTTTGAGGCCTTATGAAAATTGTAGATATTGAAGTCCTTTTTCAAACCATATAAAGAAAGCCTCAATATAATATCTATAGGTAAAGTTATAGCAATTTTTTCAATCCGTCTGCTTTTTCCCATTCGTTTGCTTTTTCATTAGGTTTCATCTATACCTATCGTTTGCTCCATTTTTGACCCTTCAAACGATAGAATTTGTTTTGAGGTCTTCATAAAAGTTGTAGATCTTGAAGTCCTATTTCAAACCATCTAAAGAACGCCTCAATACAATATCTTTAGGGAAAGTTATAGCAATTTTCCCCATTCATCTGCTTTTTCCCATTCATCTGCTTTTTCATTAGGTTTCATCTATACCTATCATCTGCTCCATTTTTGACCCTTCAAACAACATAATCTATCTTTGATGTCTTCATGAAAGTTGTAGATATTTAATTTATTTTTCAAACCATATAAATAAAATCTCAATATAATATATTTATGGAAATTTATATCAAATTTCCCGATTCATTTGTTTTTTCCCATTCGTCTGTTTTTTCATTAGGTTTTGTCTGTACCTATCGTCTGCTCCATTTTTGACCCTTCAAAAGGTAGAATTTGTCTTCTAGGTCTTCATCAAAGTTGTATATCTTGAAGTATTCTTCCAAATAGTCCTAATATTATCTTAAGACATCTATAGAGAGACTTATTCCATTTTTACCAAGACAGGTTCTATATGATTGGGGGCAAAATCCTGTTTGATTCTTTCGATCGTAACTTTGTTCTCCGACCTCCAAATAAAGTGATTCTTGAATCAATAGTTTCTTAACACATTTCTCTGTCCCTCATTAGATTTTTATAGCATTTATTATTGATTTGAAAAAGATGTATTGAATCAAAATATGGGTATTGGTTGGAAGATTATGAATGGGATGTTTTATTGAACATACTTGGTATTTTGATGATTTCTTCAGAAGTATAGCTCCAAATAAGACGATTTTTTAATTTCAAGACAAACTAGAGACATGGAGATACAAATAATAGGAAGAAATCGAAATCTAACTCAGTCTCTAAGACTTTCAAATTCTGGATGGAAGTTGAGTATAGTGTATTGTTTCAATATAAGAACAATCCGAAAATGTTTGGGGCAACACTTTTAGAGTTCTAAACAAAATTGAGTGATTTTGGTGTCAATGGAAAGATAAGACATAGGGGAACATGTTTCTAGAGAGAGTGTTGCAAAATAACTTCAGTATCGGGGTCAGAAAGAACATGCAAAGTTGACCCAAAATGATATTTTATGAAAAAATTTGGAAGTGATTTAATGGGTTATGACTGGTGTTTCAATGGTTTTATTAAGTCATAAACATAAGTACAAATGTAACATCCCGTTACCAATGTGAAGGGCATATTGGTAATTCAGATGGATTAGGATTGGATGCATGCATACTTTGATTTGCACATGCATTAGCCTCTATAAATGATGATAAATGATTGTTATTGCACTAGCATATATATGTACATGCATGTATGACATATTTCCGACTTAATTGTGAAAATTGGAGATTCTGTTATTTTAAGGTTAATTGTGCTTTGATTAGTGAATTGGAGTGTCAAATTGAATTTTAGGGATTTGAATTATGAAATTGGAGTGTAGGATCATGCAATTTATATTTGTTTGAGGATTTATAGGAATTTTTTCAGAATTGTTTTTAAAGTCTCATGTCCGGACCGGAAAATTGGCTTAATGACTGAATTATTGGATTCCGGTTCCGAAATTGATTGACATTTGGCACAAAATAATTTGAGTTATGATTTTAGAATTTATTATTATAAATCTTTGCAAAATTGGGAGAAAAATTAGAATAAGAATTGAATTCTTAGACCCTAAGAATTAGGCATGTGGCTAGAGATTTGCCAAACATGCCCTTAGTTTTAAAGCTTTAATATAAAAACCCTAATCTTTGAATTTTGCTTTCCACGATTTCCCTTTTTGCTTTAAAAGACAAATTTTATTTTCTTCTTCTCTTCTCCATCGTGGATCATCATCCTTGCCTTCTGTTTCCGTTTCCTTCTCTTAATTTGTTCCTTTTATCATCTTTAACCTAGCTTAAGCCTTGGATTGGGAAAGGAAAGTATTTGGTGTTTTTGTGGGTGATTGTCGTGGGTGTCGATTGAGTTGAGGGTTGGAGTTTCTTGATGATATTTGAAGGTTTAAGGCTTAAATCAAGTAATTTTCTACTTCTTTATGTTTTAAATTGTTTGATTTGATCTTGGATTAAAGTTATTAATTGTTGAGAAACTTGTGAGTTTTGGATAATAGGGTTTTGAGAAATTTGTTGATTTTGATTTGGGTATTTGAAGAATAATTGATTTTAGATGGGATTGAGACTAGAAAAGAGTTGTGTTTAGTATAGGAAGTTGTTTTGGAGTGTTTAGAATGGAATTGGAGGAAGTAGAAATCTGCAGATCTGAGAAATTCTGGGTTTCGGATGCATTTCGGGTTTGACGTTCTAACGAGTAATTAATTTGACCTTGTGACGAGCAGATTAAATCATGACGCCGCAACAAGTAGAAAAGCACGGCGGGGCGAGCAGAGTGCCTTCACACGCCACGACGAGCGCTGGCACACGTCGCGGCGAGCGTCAGCGATCATGCCGCGGGGCGCCTCACACGTACGTCGCGTCGAAGGCAAGGCATCTCGCCGTGACAAGGACGCCTGATTTCCGAAGGTGAATTGCTTGATTATAGAATGATTTTTGAGGTTAAATTCTTAATGGATTGGTGAGTGATTGATTGATTTTGATTTAGAGAATAAGAATTTCGAATTGATAAGATGAAATTTCGGAATTTAATTTGGTGGTTTTCGAAATCGGATGGGGATCGAATAGCGAATTTAATTTCGATTTAAGGATAATTCCTATGTCTTGGAATTTGACTTTGAAGAGTTTAGAACATAGTAAATTGAATTATGATATTAGGAATTGCTATGAATTAGAGTGAAAGAGCGGAATTGAGATGATTCGGGAATAGGGTCGGAAATGGCATAACATGTATAGTACATAATATAGTCGATACATATGCATTATTGATTATTGGAAATTGTACAATTAGTAATATTTTCGTATTCTGATTGTTATAGAGGCTCAAGTGGAGCGTCGATCTTCCGACATAGCTGAGACTTCCCGGCAGTAGCTCGGAAGTTCAGAGGTGAGTAACCTAGTTGATTTCTCAACCTATATGTGTTTAATTTTATGTACTTATGCCATGTGGAGTTAAGGAAGGATTATGTGTGTTTGTTTTGATTGATTTCGGACCACAGTGTAGGAAAATCCCAGTGTGAGCATCACATGCCCACGGTGCGGAAAATAAAATTTTTGTTCGGGACCTTCCCGAAAGCCAGGATCCATATGTCTATATACCAAGGTCAAACCAAAACGACCAAAGGAGACCGTCTCTAACGGTATCCACGCAGAGATCGGAGAACCTAACCGGGACAAACCCTTTGACCCGGGAATAGCTAGAATAAGGAGAAGACTGCTAGATCTTACCTTATTCTTGGAGAGCTTGGAGAATAACGATGGAGAGGAGCTTGAAGATGAGATGGTCGTTGGCTTAAGAAGAAGAAGAAGTCTTTCTTCTTTTCAAAATTAAAACCCACGATCATCAAGTGTTTTTGTCTTAGGATTTTCAAACCCTTTTAAAACCGACGACTTCTTCTCATCTACTCATCAAAAGCCATTTGTCTTTTACAATTTTAAGGACATTAAATGCTACTTTTCACGTATGGCTATTATATATATATATATATATATATAATAAAGTGAAATGATAAGCTTCCTCCTCCTCCATCCCGTGCATATATATATATATATATATATATATATATATATATATATATATATATATATAATTATATATATATATAAATAAATGCTGAAGTGGTCCAGTCACACTGGGATCGGTCCTACCGGCCTACCGGGTCCCGGTATGGAAAAAACCCCCGGAAACGATTTTCAGCAATATCGATGTCGCGATCTCATCGGGACATATCTCGATCTCATCGGGATCCATTTAGTCCGATTACTCTCCATTTATTGGATCTCTGTCCAAAACTATTTTACGAGTTCTCCGAGACACTCTTATGCGTGTGACCCATTAGGTTCTCGGTTATGTTGGCCACTTAGATTAACACTTAATCTAAGCAAGTCATGAGCGGTATCTAGCAACACATCATGACCCCCAATTGACCGGAAAGTAATTGGTTTGATGAATAAACATATATTCATCACGGACCATATCACGAACCTTTCCATAGACAATTACCGTGCAATTCGTCCTTTCACCATGCTATACCCCACTTGGTTATGAGTATGGGCAAAATGTCAGCTCTTACTAGACTGAGTATGTCAAATCTAGTCCAAGTGATTTCAGTTCTTGTCCTGGGACTCATTACTTAATACTAAATATGTCAACGAAGGCACTCTTCATGACATATGTACTCTGATCAGAGATTTCCAAGTAATGACCCTGACAAGAGGCCATGGGTATCATCTTCTGCTATCACAGAAGTGGTGAATCCTCTATTGGCTACTCAATTACCTTCGAATACCTCAAACTGTACCCAATCACCACCCTATAAGCGACCTCTGTGAGGCAACAAGGAATGGAGTCAAATCACAGAATCAGCATCCAAGATATCCTTGAGTACCTCAAGTCTAAGGATACTTGCACCATTGCTATGATGAGATTATCACTGACATTAGAATAGTACATTCATGTGATGATCTCATAGCAGGTCAACCAATGTACTTACTACCTCTAGTAAGCATCCACATCTCAACCCTAAATATCTCATATGTACAGTTTCTGAGATCCACTCCTTGATCAAATCAAGGAGCTTGAGATGTGCTAGTCTTTCCGGATTACCGATGTCCAGTCTTAGTAATCCTATGACTAGGGATAATTTAGATACTGACATAATTGCACATGATAGGAATCTCAATAGTATGATCACATCATAATTTCCATCATGCTATGTCATATATCAAGGACTTCATTAATTTGCTTATAGATCAATATCCATTCATAAATAATGAACATCAAATTAATGAAATATGCCTTTCTTTATTTATTTATAAAGAATGTACACAATTTTGTACAAAACGCGCTAAAGGTGATTGCCTTTAGGGCACTACACTAACACACAGGTGTTCGAAATATTTGGAATGTGTTATAGAAGTGTTAAATGTGCATAATTGAAATTAAATTGGTTAAATGCGAAATTGGACATAGTGTGTTAGGTTGTAACACAGTTATTGCAAATTGAGGCATATGCATTCATGCATAACTGCACGATCAGATAATGACAGTTGTGACCGGAGGAGCCAACGTATTACAGAGCTTTAAGCTCAACGCACAGGGCTTCGTGCCCAACGTATTTCAGAGCCACTGGCTCACCGTATCAGGGCATTCAGGCCCAACGTATTGAGCCGCAGCTCAACGCAATAATGCCCGCCATCGGGACAGCCAAAGCACGGTCACAACAACGTAATGAAAATGAAAAGTGTCACATGTGCATCGCATATACAATTGATTAAGTGTGAATTGTATGTAAGGCGAAACGCCTTATGTAACATCCCATCACCGATGAGAAAGGTATTTTAGTAAATTGGGACGGGTTAGAAGTAGTAAATTATATCTCGGCATGAACATACAGCATATAGCCTATATGATTAATGATTGATTGCACATGCACATGGTATACATGCATTCATGACATTTCCGGCATAAGTGTCTAATTGTGCTCTTTTGTGAAATTTATGTGAAAGTTGTACTTGGAAAATTATTTGGAGTGCGCCATTGAGTGTTTTACATTTTTAGGAATTTATGGGAATTTTTCTGAAATTTTTCGGAGTTCTTGCCCGGACCGGAAAATTCTAACTGACTGACTGAGTAAGCTATTATTACTGAACAAGATTGCCTAATGGCAGGAGATTAGTGGATAAATGAAGTTGGAGAATTATTCTAGTGCTATGATTAGAGCTTAATTGGAATTAGCACTTAACTAAATAGGATTAGTGGATAAATTGCATTTTTTCCAATTGGAAGACAAGTGTCCCACTTGATTTATTGCTTTTGTCTTCTTATGTTTAACACCTCGACACTCTACTTATTTGAAGTCAATAAATTAGTTTTAAAAGAGCAATTATACTTGAGTTTCCTTGTTATTCACGACTCTCCTTGTTGAATAAAACAAAGTGAAAGTTGGCTTTTCCTTTGCATCACCCAAACCTTGTTTTCCTCCTCCTTGGTGTGCTTTCTTCCTTCCTTCGTTGGTGGCTCCTTTATATAAACTAATTTCTTGTTCTTTTGGCCTTCTTCCTTCTCATGTAAAGCTAGCTTAAACCTTGGGAAGATGTTGAATTGTATGTATGCTCAAGTGATAGCCATGGGTGAAGTAAGTTAGGAAGTTTTGGAGAGTTGTAAAGTGTTGGAGAATTGAAGAGTTTACAACTTGATTGGTAAGTCTTGATGGTTGTTTTATGCTTTTGGTAGTTAGAAGTATTCATGGAGATCCTTTAAGCATTTATTTGACCATTATAAGGGTAGGTTTAAATGGGTTTAAATATATGCTTGTGTATGGATGAATGAGTTTCCATTGATTTGGTTTGGTTTTGGGTTGAGTTTGCAAGGTTAAATGCATGGAAAAGAAATGAAAGCTAATTGTGTATGTGCTGCCAAATTTTGTGTTAGTATACAAATAATTGTTGTGTTGAGTTTGTGGCTGAATTGGAGGTGTAAATGAATGTATATTAAGGTAGGTAAAGTGATAGAATGGAAGAGGATGAGGTATAGATGAAATCTGGAAAATTGGTGTTTAACCTATTGAAATATTTTGATCATAACTTATTGTGTAGGTGAGAAAATGAGGTGAGGTTTGAGCCCACTGAAACTTTGGGATGTTGGCTTCAAATTTGTGTGAAATAGGTGATGTTAAATTGTAATGTTAGAAGGGTGAATCTTTGCATGGAAAGTTTCTGATTGTAGGGTCTGTGAACAGTACCCGCATATATAACCTGATTACTTTGTTGATTTTTCTAAATTAATTGAGATGGAATTTGGGAAAATGGTCTTCATGAGAGTTGAAGCCTACATTGTTAGCTTTCCATTTCCACTGATCTTTCTATTTTTCTAGTTGTATATTGGGAGATATGAACTGATTACTATTGACTGGTTTTGAACATTTTGATGAAACCTAGCCTAAGTGTTGAGTTTGTGAGCTTGCGGATTGGAGGCAATTTTAGAAAATTATGTGAACTGAATTGGTGTCAGTGATCTTATACAAAGTTGTAGAGGAAGAAAGTATCTTGAAAATGATATATGGCATGTAATTTTTAGAGGTCAGATTTGAGAGTTATGATTTTGTAAACATTGAACCTGCATTAGGTTATGAATTGCTGATCATGGCAGTAACTTGCATGACAGTTTTGAAATTGTTAAAAATTGAATTGGATTTTAAGTTCTTCATAAAAATTGAAGTTTGAGATCTTATCTTTTCATGGATATAAGATAGTGAATTTTTTGACATTTGTGCTAAGAGTTATGCTGATTGGGAAATTACTGTCCAGATTGGTTGATTTCAGTATACAGATTCTTTGGTGAATTGTTTGACATTGTTAGCAAGTGAATTTGATTTTGGGTTGTGTAGGAAAGTTTTAGATAACATTGTGAACTGATTGATCATATTTATGTGGTAATTTCTGGCTGAGGAAATGAGTAGTTATTGAATTTACAATGTACTGCCCTGTGTTGACAGGTTTTGACTAGGCAGTAGCTTTGATGGGATATTTGATACCCTTAGAGTTGGAATTGATTTTTATAGTCTTCTTGAGAATTGTAGAGCTTTTCAAGATCTTTCCAACAAGCTATGGTTTGTATTTTTCCGATTTGTGTGTTAAGAATTATGGTTGTTGGAAATTCAGATTGGCAATAAGAAAGAAAGGGGAAAGAAGAGAGGTAGAATTTTAATGGCATTAAGTGACCTACTTGCTTCTTTTGTCAATTTCTTTTCCGTCCGACGTCCGATTGACCTGATTCTTGAGGCATCGGATTTGTGACACAGTGAATTTCATTTTATGAGAAATTGGGAATTTTTAGACGGAAATTGGCGTGGCCCCGGTAATGGAACATTTAATCACCGTTTTATTTAATGGGGACCTATAGAGGTCCGAATTGCGCACTGTCAGCGCCAGAGGGAATTTTTATGATGGGAAACTTTTGGATTAGGGCCGGGAATGCCATGAACATGCATTATACACGTATTAATTATTCCATGTGCATTGTTTGGTCATTCTAACTATACAGTTGGTAATGTTTACCTATTTTAATTGCTATAGAGGCTCAGTTGGACCGTAGATCCACGGACGTGGCAGAGACTTCCCGGCATTAGCTTGGAAGTTATTAGGTGTGTAACCTAGTTGGTTCCTCAACCTTTATGTGTTTAAGATTTTGCAATTATGCCATGTGGAAATAATGGAGGGTTTATGTATGTTTGATTTTGATTGATTTCGGACCATAGGTGTCTGAAATATTTGGAATGAAATAACGAAGTGCTACTTGTGTGTAATTGTGTGTGAATGTTTATATTGGAGATCTGGGACCAAAGGTCCGAGGAAATGGGAAATTGATATTGAAGTGTTAGTTGTCTGTTTCAATACATTGGATGTGACTTTTAAATGCGATATGGTATGATGCAATAAATTGAAAAAATATATGATTGAAATACCGGACCGAAGGTCCGAAGAAATAGGGAATGGCATTGAATGTAAGTGATAGAAATAAATGTAAATGGAAATTGGAACATATGCATTCATGCATAAGGACATGATCAGATAAAGGCAGTTGTGACCGGAGCAGCCACCGTATCAAGGCATATCACGCCCAACGTATATGAGAGCTTTCACCAATGCAGACCTCGTGTCCAACGTATTGAGCCTCGGGCTCAATGTATTAGGCTTCAAGCCCCATGTTTCAGAGCCACCGCTCAACGCAATGTGCCCAATATCTTGGGACAGCCAAAGCACGGTCACAACAACGTAATGAAAATGGAAAGGGTCTCATGTGCATTGCATATATGGTATGATTGAATTTGGATTGTAGGAAAGGCGATACGCCTTACATTTGTGAAATGTAATGGTATGTATTATTTGAGATTACATTTGTGAATCGTGATCGTATGTGATATTTGGTAAGCTGATTGAACATGCATGAATTGAGTGAACCATCGATGATGGTTTCTCACTGAGTTCGCAAAACTCACCCAAAATTTGCATCTATTTTTCAGGACTTAGAAGAATACCCGTTAGCAACGGCGTATGACATCCGTTGTCGAGGAAGCGGCAGAAGTGGTCGGATCGGTTCGCGTACGTCTTAGTATTTCTATTCTTATACTTTTGTATTACTAAGTTGGACAAGTTGTAAAGTCAATTGACTGAAATAAATTGTAATGTAAAAGGGCCCCAAGGCCATTCAATTGTTTATATAAATTGTTTTCCGCATTAACGATAATATGTGTGAGTATGTGTTAAAAAAAAGTTATACTTGAGTTTTCATGAGTGATGTGTACGCCACCCTCATGGGCACGGACCAGATATCACAATCGATGTCGGGTTTGGTCTTGCGGAAGTGGGTGTTACATTTAGTGGTATCGAGCCCAAGAGTACGTAATGTATCCGGGCACACCAAACATAGGGTGCATGTATTTAAGTCATGTCACGGCAGACAGTGACAACTGATCCCCAGTGTTGTATATGGGTCGTATGCATAAGTATGTCTCAGTTGTTTTAGCGGTTAGAAAAAGTGAGAAAAAGGATAATGTATTAGAATGTGAGAAAAGGAAGTAATGGATATTGCAAAATAGGAAAGAGTGTATGGTTTGATCGGATAGAGCGAATATTTAGTGTTTTGAGATTGACGGGTATATTGTGAAGTGCAAAATTGGAGTGATATTGGGTATATCCTTGAATATGAGTTAGAAATAAAGACTATAGTTGTAAATTAATAGAGGAAAAATAGAGATGTGATAATGGTAAGATTTACAGTGTATAAGGTAAATGACAATAAAGTGTATCTATGATATAGAAAAGTTACAATTGGGATTGATTACCGTGATGAGAGTTATAAATAAGGATTGGTGATTTGGAGTCAAATTATACATTAAGTGCAAAATCAAGAATGATTTCATATCTATGATATAGATATGAGTATGGAAATATATGGGTCTAATGCAAAAATGAAAAGATTGAAATGTAAGACAATGAAATTGGTAGATGAAAAAGTTGTTCGGGTTTAATTGATCTGCCTAAGTAAATGCACACCTGATTATGGGAGCCCTATGTTAAGTGAAAATGTTACCCTGTAATTGATGAGTTAATGGCTACTTGCTAGTCAGAATTCTTGTCAAAAAAAAAATTCCCTTTATGAGTTAGAAGAAGAAATGAAAGTGCTTATATTGATCAGTTGTGAATGAATTGTGATTATATATGATCCTCACGAACGAGGACGGGGGTACACAGGAAGATTGTTGAGTTCAGATTATATGATCACTGTAAGTGTATATCTAATAGTGGGATTACCATCATGGGTGAAATGAGCTAGCATAAATAAATTATTTACATGAATATGATATAGGAAGTAATGCCGGTAGCTCAAGTTCAAAATGAGTGAGAGTAAGGCATGAGAATACTCAAAATGAGAAGTGAGATAGTTAAAGGTGTTCGCATTGGTAATGAGCTTGAGGGAATAAAAAGAGGGACATGAATATAGTAAGGTCTCCATGATCGAGAATTGGTACCAAAAAGAAAATGGTTATCGAGAATTAAATGTAATTAAGGTATTTTTAGCAGTATGATCTATTAACGGGCAAATTGATGGGACTATAGATATATATTGTCAGATAGGATGTGATGATTATGGTGATGAATGGTAAGATAGTAGAGGAAAAGAAATTGTTTAAGTGCTCTTCAGAGATTGATCTTCGTGAAGTATCAAGAGTAACTGATTTGTATTATATCTGGCAGAGACTCTAGCGTAAGAGCTAAACTATGCTACTGAAAGAGTGTATATTATGTTAATTGTTCTGATTATTGAAGAGAATTACTGAATATTAATTGCGAATTTGAGGGGATTAAAAGTTTATGTTCTGTTCTGACAGTACGAGATCGATATAACGATTGTTTATTCAAGTCAGTGGGTGATCTATCGTGTATAAATTGCGTTATGTGGAGAAATTTAGGTAAGGAACATGTGGCAGAATATGATATGATGAGAAAAATTAAACGAAAATTTTTCCTCATTGGAGACGTTAGATAATGAAAGAGTTAGGAGTCAACTAAGTTTATTGTATTACGAAAAAGGAACATGTCTAAATTGTGTTTGGAGTGGATAATAGATATAAGCATAAGGAATAGATGAATTGGTATAGTTGAGGAAATTAGTTGACATGTAAGTCTCTTAAGAGTGAATCTTAATCTGATTAAATGAATAATGGATGGATTAGTATGCTAACGTGGGATATTAGAAGAATTAATGAAGATATAGGTATTGATACATTGTGACAGTTCAAAAGATATGTATATGCGAATTCGAATTAATTAGAACTAACGGAATCTTTGGATGCGCTTAGAAAGTGTTAAAGATTTTCTGGTTTTAACAAATTGACAAAATGATTGAGGAAAACATGTAAATGTTATGACCGATGATCATAAAGGAGACAATTGAGGAAATTATCGTCATATATCTTGAAGTGTTCCAAGAACTTGGTTATGATGTGATCTATTGACATTGTATACAAGTGATTTTATGCACCTTAGGACAAATATGATTCTATAGACGGTATTATGATCGATGATTTGAAACTTGTTATATCGAGTGTTGCCTAAAAGCTTGGAGACATTAATCGCATAAAAATAGTTTGGAAATGTCTATGAATATGCAAATCGATAACATTTGAATGATTTGAAAATGATTCAACTGATTAATTTTAAACTAAGTCAATGGCGTAATTTAAGAGATTGAACAAAGAAAGAAATAAATTCAATTGCAGAAGATCAAAATTTGGGTAAGAAGGTTATCAAATCTAGTGTATTATTGAGTGTTATAGTCGAACTGACAAAATGGGGCAAAAGAAAGTATTATTAGCTATGGGACTTTCAGAGTTAGTGTGCATCAAAGTGAATTGGCAAAACCCGAAGTGAGGATGTAGAAATTGTAAACCGTATTGAAGAACTAAGGATAACTCCAATTGTTGAGGAAAATGATAGGTATAGTCCAAATTAAGAAATATGGGTGATACTCAGTACGGGAACTGTTAGTGAAAATGTAAAGAATAATCGAAGCTTTATGTTCTAGCATGAGCGTATTGAAAGAGTAATTGAAAGGTTAAAATGGGAAATCAAATGATCATAAGTGCATGGTTCGAGAAAACATAAGAAACAATCGAAGCGTTATGCTCTAGTAAAAGTATTGTGGAAAAGAAATTAATGGTATAGTCTATCAAAGTGAACGATGACATGTGTGATTAACCAATGTATTTTGGAGTTCATGGGAATATGAGATTGATGTATAGTGTAGGTGATTGTGGCATGAAAATCATTATATTGGTGACAATGAGTTAAATTGATTCACACTGAGGTTAGAAATCTCATGAGATTTGTGATTTGTGTTTTAATAATAACGAACTCGATAAGCGATAAATGAAGTATTTTGAAGGGTATGGCCTCTACCAAAATGTACTGGATGGAAATAAAGGTGTAGTTAAGGAAATTGAATTCGTGATGAGGGTCTTTATGTAATTGTGGTGTGAATAGAATTATGGATTGGTAAGTTAGGCTAAAACCTAAAAGATGATTCGGATTCACAAAGTGTTTCATGTATGTAATTGGAAATATTGTTAGGATCCGATATATATGTTATTGATAGTGATGATATTGAAAGTAACAAATTGCGCATAATCATGAGAAAGCAGTAAAATAATGGAAAGTTTGAGAAAGGGAAATAGAGTAATTGATTGTTTTGGATCTCCGTTCATTGACCGAATTTGGTCGTGTAGTGAAAACAAAGTGAAAATGAGAATATTAATCAAAAGGCCCCCGCCTTCACGATCATCGTCATAAAATTTCGAGGACGAAATTTTTATTAGGAGGAGAATTGTAACATCTCATCACCGATGGGAAAGGTATTTTAGTAAATTGGGACGGGTTAGAAGTAGTAAATTATATCTCGGCATGAACATACAGCATATAGCCTCTATGATTAATGATTGGTTGCACATGCACATGGTATACATGCATTCATGACATTTCCGGCATAAGTGTCTAATTGTGCTCTTTTGTGAAATTTATGTGAAAGTTGTACTTGGAAAATTATTTGAGTCGCCATCGAGTGTTTTACATTTTTAGGGATTTATGGAATTTTCTGAAATTTTGGAGTTCTTGCCTTAATCGGAAAATTCTAACTGACTGACTGAGTAAGCTATTAGTACTGAACAGGATTGCCTAATGGCAGGAGATTAGTGGATAAATGAAGTTGGAGAATTATTCTAGTGTTATGATTAGAGCTTAATTGGAATTAGCACTTAACTAAATAGGATTAGTGGATAAATTGCATTTTTTCCAATTGGAAGACAAGTGTCCCACTTGATTTATTGCTTTTGTCTTCTTATGTTTAACACCTACGACACTCTACTTATTTGAAGTCAATAAATTAGTTTTAAAAGAGCAATTATACTTGAGTTTCCTTGTTATTCACGACTCTCCTTGTTGAATAAAACAAAGTGAAAGTTGGCTTTTCCTTTGCATCACCCAAACCTTGTTTTCCTCCTCCTTGGTGTGCTTTCTTCCTTCCTTCGTTGGTGGCTCCTTTATATAAACTAATTTCTTGTTCTTTTGGCCTTCTTCCTTCTCATGTAAAGCTAGCTTAAACCTTGGGAAGATGTTGAATTGTATGTATGCTCAAGTGATAGCCATGGGTGAAGTAAGTTAGGAAGTTTTGGAGAGTTGTAAAGTGTTGGAGAATTGAAGAGTTTACAACTTGATTGGTAAGTCTTGATGGTTGTTTTATGCTTTTGGTAGTTAGAAGTATTCATGGAGATCCTTTAAGCATTTATTTGACCATTATAAGGGTAGGTTTAAATGGGTTTAAATATATGCTTGTGTATGGATGAATGAGTTTCCATTGATTTGGTTTGGTTTTGGGTTGAGTTTGCAAGGTTAAATGCATGGAAAAGAAATGAAAGCTAATTGTGTATGTGCTGCCAAATTTTGTGTTAGTATACAAATAATTGTTGTGTTGAGTTTGTGGCTGAATTGGAGGTGTAAATGAATGTATATTAAGGTAGGTAAAGTGATAGAATGGAAGAGGATGAGGTATAGATGAAATCTGGAAAATTGGTGTTTAACCTATTGAAATGTTTTGATCATAACTTATTGTGTAGGTGAGAAAATGAGGTGAGGTTTGTGCCCACTGAAACTTTGGGATGTTGGCTTCAAATTTGTGTGAAATAGGTGATGTTAAATTGTAATGTTAGAAGGGTGAATCTTTGCATGGAAAGTTTCTGGTTGTAGGGTCTGTGAACAGTACCCGCATATATAACCTGATTACTTTGTTGATTTTTCTAAATTAATTGAGATGGAATTTGGGAAAATGGTCTTCATGAGAGTTGAAGCCTACATTGTTAGCTTTCCATTTCCACTGATCTTTCTATTTTTCGAGTTGTATATTGGGAGATATGAACTGATTACTATTGACTGGTTTTGAACATTTTGATGAAACCTAGCCTAAGTGTTGAGTTTGTGAGCTTGCGGATTGGAGGCAATTTTAGAAAATTATGAACTGAATTGGTGTCAGTGATCTTATACAAAGTTGTAGAGGAAGAAAGTATCTTGAAAATGATATATGGCATGTAATTTTAGAGGTCAGATTTGAGAGTTATGATTTTGTAAACATTGAACCTGCATTAGGTTATGAATTGCTGATCATGGCAGTAACTTGCATGACAGTTTTGAAATTGTTAAAATTGAATTGGATTTTGAGTTCTTCATAAAAATTGAAGTTTGAGATCTTATCTTTTCAGGGATATAATATAGTGAATTTTTTGACATTTTTGCTAAGAGTTATGCTGATTGGGAAATTACTGTCCAGATTGGTTGATTTCAGTATACAGATTCTTTGGTGAATTGTTTGACATTGTTAGCAAGTGAATTTGATTTTGGGTTGTGTAGGAAAGTTTTAGATAACATTGTGAACTGATTGATCATATTTATGTGGTAATTTCTGGCTGAGGAAATGAGTAGTTATTGAATTTACAATGTACTGCCCTGTGTTGACAGGTTTTGACTAGGCAGTAGCTTTGATGGGATATTTGATACCCTTAGGGTTGGAATTGATTTTTATGGTCTTCTTGAGAATTGTAGAGCTTTTCAAGATCTTTCCAACAAGCTATGGTTTGTATTTTTCCGATTTGTGTGTTAAGAATTATGGTTGTTGGAAATTCAGATTGGCAATAAGAAAGAAAGGGGAAAGAAGAGAGGTAGAATTTTAATGGCATTAAGTGACCTACTTGCTTCTTTTGTCAATTTCTTTTCCGTCCGACGTCCGATTGACCTGATTCTTGAGGCATCGGATTTGTGACATAGTGAATTTTATTTTATGAGAAATTGGGAATTTTTAGACGGGAAATTGGTGTGACCCCGGGTAATGGAACATTTAATCACTGTTTTATTTAATTGGGGACCTATAGAGGTCCGAATTATGCTTATCGTCAGTGAGAGAATTTTATGATGGGAAACTTTTGGATTAGGGCCGGGAATGCCATGAACATGCATTATACACGTATTAATTATTCCATGCGCATTGTTTGGTCATTCTAACTATACAGTTGGTAATGTTTACCTATTTTAATTGCTATAGAGGCTCGGTTGGACCGTAGATCCACGGACGTGGCGAGACTTCCGCATTAGCTTGAAGTTATTAGGTGAGTAACCTAGTTAGTTCCTCAACCTTTATGTGTTTAAGATTTTGCAATTATGCCATGTGGAGATAATGGAGGGTTTATGTGTTTGATTTTGATTGATTTGGACCATAGGTGTCTCAAATATTTGGAATGAAATAACGGTGCTACTGTGTGTAATTGTGTGTGAATGTTTATATTGAGATCTCGGACCAAAGGTCCGAGGAAATGGGAAATTGATATTGAAGTGTTAGTTGTTCATTTCAATACATTGGATGTGACTTTTAAATGTGATATGGTATGATGCAATAAATTGAAAAAATATATGATTGAAATACGGATCAAGGTCCAAGAAATAGGGAATGGCATTGAATGTAAGTGATAGAAATAAATGTAAATGGAAATTGGAACATATGCATTCATGCATAAGGACATGATCGATAAAGGCGTTGTGACCGAGCAACCACCAGATCGGGGCATATCACGCCTAACGATATGAGAGCTTTCACCAATGCACGGACCTCGTGTCCAACGATTCGAGCCTCAGCTCAATGTATTAGGCTTCAAGCCCAATGTTTCAGAGCCACCGCTCAACGAATGTGCCCAAGCATCGGGACAGCCAGCGCAGCGGTCACAACAACGTAATGAAAATGGAAAGGGTCTCATGTGCATTGCATATATGGTATGATTGAATTTGGATTGTAGGAAAGGCGATACGCCTTTACATTTGTGAAATGTAATGGTATGTATTATTTGAGATTACATTTGTGAATCGTGATCGTATGTGATATTTGGTAAGTCGATTGAACATGCATGAATTGAGTGAACCATCGATGATGGTTTCTCACCGAGTTCGCAAAACTCACCCAAAATTTGCATCTATTTTTCAGACTTAGAAGAATACCCGTTAGGCAACCAGGCGATGACATCTGTTGGTTGAGGAAGCGAGAGAAGTGGTCGGGATCGGTTAGCGTCATCTTAGTATTTCTATTCTTAGACTTTTGTATTACTAAGTTGGACAAGTTGTAAAATCAATTGATGAAATAAATTGTAATGTAAAAAGGGCCCCAAGGCCATTGAATTGTTTATATAAATTGTTTTCCGTGATTAACGATAATATGTGAGTATGTGTTAAGAAAAAAAGTTATCTTGAGTTTTCATCGAGTGATGTAGCACGCCACCCTCATGGGCACGGACTGAATATCACCGTCGATGTCAGGTTCGGGTCTTGCGGAAGTGGGGTGTTACACCTTACAAATGTGAAATTAAATGCATATGATTTTCTGTTTGTGTTAATATATGATATTATATGGATTGTTTGGAATATGCATGAGTTGGGTGAACCATCGATGATGGTTTCTCGCTGAGTTCGCAAACTCACCCAACATTGCAATTATTTTTCAGGACAGCAGTAGTTGACTCCTAGCTCCAGTTAGCAGATATTTTTGCCTATTGAACGCGTTGACACGAGAAGCTATGGCTCACAGGTCGGTCAGCTGGGATCTTTTGGGGGTGACCTAGTTAGGAATTATTGTAGTTCCTTTTGGATTTGTACAGTTGTAATTACGACAGAATTGTGAACTTATGGTTTTTAAGAAATGAATGAGAAGTATCTTTTGGTTTTAAAATTTATTCAATTTGATATTTTAGTTTTTTATATCGATGCCACGTGGATTATAGAATTGATCGAATCGTAGTGCACCCTTATCGTGGGTTATGTATCGGAATGACCTACAGGCGCCCCGGTGCATAGCCTACGGTAAGGGGGCGCTACAACAAATCATGCTTAAGTGAGTTTTACTAAAGGGAAGTGGATAAGTGGCTAAGAAATGGACAGGTGTCCCAGCTTTAGAGTTGATTCTTAATAACCTTGAAATACAAGTTAATGTACTTGCCTTCATTCTCTTTTTTCGAAGTGGCTAAGAAAAGGTTCACTTGCCATAAAAATTTTCATATGGTTCTTAAAATACATGTTTCTTAGGCTTTCAGCCAAAATCCACAAGTTGTAAAACATAAATACATCAAACTTGTCATGAGCACATAAGAATATCAAAATGATTCGGGTGAATCCAAAACAGAACGTACTACACAATTCCTATAAGGGTCTTGTGTATCCGTGAACTTATGGGAGTCCATGAAGAAGCTCCATGTCACTAGCGGGCAGGCGTGAGAAGCCTTTTGACTTAGTAAACGTGCACGTGACTTAACTTAGGGGATCACCACAAACTCACATAACACATATATTTCAAAATCTTGTAAGCTTGTTGCAGAAAATAACACTTCTTGTAAACTTGCTTTTTCATATACTTGATATATATCTTGAAAACCATTCAAAAAAACATGAATTCATGTACATTTGATCTTTTCAAAAGGAAATCACTTTTATAAATCATCACACAACCCATTTAGCAAACACATAGCAAATTTTATAAATCATTCATGGATAATGAATGCAACACTTATGATGCAATTTGAAACATTAAACTTTCTTGATTCAAAGAAAACAGTAGTAGCTTATTTACTCTATTGTAAACATTTACCCACCTGATTTCCTTGCTTATAGTGTTGGCCTCCGATTTTTTTTAAATTAAACATGATTTAAATGAATTATGAGGTTTGATGGATAAAGTTTTGGATCTGCTGGTTATGTAAATGTTAGTAGAATTTATTCTATGGTTTAGTTGTATTAAAAGTGGTAAGAATGCACAAGGGCAAATTGGGCATGACACTTAAGGTTATAAGCCTTAAGGCTTTAATGAAAGGGCAAAATGGACATTTCACAATTGTTAAGGGTATAAAAAGAAGGAGAAAAGAGTTGTTTTGTTTGAAAAAGGAAGAAGAAGTCGTGGAAGAGAGGAGAAGAAGAGGAAAGCTAGGGTTTGGAGAGTTTGAAGATTTTGAAGAATGTGAAGCATCCAAAAGTAAGTAAAAGGCTCAACCCTTGTTAATTTGTTGAATGAATTATGTTTTGTGATGGTTAGAAGTGAAAAATGGGGTTGAATGTATGAAGTGAGTTTTCGGTTGATGGTGTCTTAGGTTTGATGATTGTGTTGTGTTTGTGAATGGATTTTGTGTTGAAATGAGTTAGAAATGAAGTAGGAATGATGATTTAGTATTAAGATGAGTTATTTGTGAAATTTGGGAAGTATGAAGATGAAAAATGTCGAAAAACAGTGTTCGGAAGAAGGTTTCCGGTTTGCACGTCGCGGTGCACGCAGACGTCCACGTCGTGGTGCTCACAGTGCCCCACGTCACTGCACGTGTAGGCGCCCATGACACGGCATGCACATGCACCCTCGTCGTGGCGTATACGAGCGCCCTCGCCACGGCGAGCTCCAACTTTTGACGCTGCGACGAGCTTCTGTTTTCGCTGCGACGAGCTCAATTTTTCTACACAGACATGTTTTGGTATTTTGGATATAACTTTTGACGTAGATCTCCAAATGAAGTGATTTTTGATTCGTTGTAAAATAGAGACAAAGTTATACAAGTTTTATGAAGCGAGAAAGTTTAATTCAGTCTTTAAAGATCTCAAATTTGGGATGGAATTTGGGTATAGATTCTTGCTTCAACATAAGGATAGTCTCAACATGTTTGGAGTATAACTTTTGAATTTCTAAAACAAATTAAATGATTTTGGAGTCAATAGGAACGTAAGTCAGTGGGGAACTCTTATAAAAAAATTGACTCGAATGTTTGGACTTTTGGAGGAGTTTGAGTTTTTAGAATTCATCTTAGTGAATATACGATATTTGGGTCCCTAATTTGTATTCCTATTTGAATAGGAATTTTGCATTTGATAAAGGGGATCAATGAAGGCAAGAGGATCAAGAGGAGAGGCATCTGTTAAGCAAAGGAATTCAGGTGGGTTTCATGTTTATAATTTAGAAATGAGCTAATAAAGTTTTCTCCCAAATCCAGAATGGTTTCAACTACTGCATAAATATTGTTTTTGTTTCTTTTGAATGATTTGCAAAAATATTCCATGTTTCGATATATGAACTTTTATGATGAATTTCAAAATAAAAATAGAAATGCATTGAAACGTTTTATGTTTTGCTTTGGAAAATTCATAGCATTTTATATCTTTGAAAAAGAAAGAAAAGAGCATGAAAAGCATGGAAACATTTGATAGAATGATTTGAGCATGAAATGAATATGTGCTTTGTTTGGGCAAGAGAGGAATGTTTCATTAGTCACATGCACGTTGACATATAGCCTTCTCTCGGCTGCCCGCTTGTGGCACGAGATCTTGAGAAATCGGACTCGTTTTGTTCATGGTATAAACCTCAGTTTATCCGTTTTGTTCCACGGAACTCTCGAGCCATTTGTTTGTGCATTGCATCTTTGAATTGTCAAGAATGTTGCATATATTGAGTATTTTGTATTGATGGTTAAATGGTTATGTGTGCTGATGTGATGATATTTTCAACTATGAGTTTTGGAATTCAAACTCTCGAATTTGACGAGAATTTGGGAGCAAAGCGTTTTATGAACTTATTACGACTTTTATATGACAAATGAAATTTTCAATGGTTTTGCTTATTCTTCATTATAACCCTGTTACCCACGAGCTATAAGCTCACCCCCCTTCATTCCCATCCACAGGTGATGAGAAGAAGATCGGGTGAAGGGAAGTGAAAGTTTTTGTTTGTATGTGTACATAATATATTGTTTTAAGTTAGTTTGGTGTTGAGAATTTTGGGATCTGTATATTTTGTATATTCAGATTTCGATGTTGATATTGTATTGTGGCTTGGAATGCCATGAGAGCTTGTAAATTTTATTCTTTTGATGTGGAGGCATTATGTATGGATGATGTTGAGTAGATGTATGCATTTGCGTATATGGATCAGGTTGAGAGGAGATTCGATATACTTAAGGAAGTATCGATTTGATATGAATATTTTTTATTATGAATTTTTGTTATATATATAGATATAGAAGTGAGATGTGTTATGGAAAATGGAACATAGAAATGAATGAGACTTTAAGCTTCATGATTTCTTTAGATTACGCTAACGTTTATGGTTCAATGGTTGGACTCCGAAAACGGGGCTCATCATGTTTGGTATCAGAGTAAGAAAAGATTTCAAGGAACCACGCTTCAATATTATGATATTTTGTACCGAGGTTGGGTTCCAGAAATGGGGCCCAGCATTTGCGGTATCAAAGCAAGGTTTGTAAGTGTTATGGTTTTGTTAAGAGTTGGATTCCAAAACGGGGTCCAACATATAGACTTGCTCAAAATGTCTCTTCTCTTTGCAAACAACCTGAGGTCTCTAAAACTCTTTCCTGTTATATCTTTAATGTGTGCTCCGTGAGCTGATCTAACTGAAATAGATCTCTTCAATCCTTTTGGTTCTTCACTAAATCAAGAGATCCTTGGCTCAAATATAAGCTCTTCTCTTCCTTTACCTTTTTCTCTTCTTGAACAACCTCAAAATCTCTCTTATAAGCTAAGGAAATTGAAACCCTAGCTTGGTTTCTCTTCTCTCTCTCATTTTCTTCTTCTCTTTGTATTTCTCTCTCTTTTTCATGACATTCTCTCTTTCTCTTTCTTTCTCATTTCATTATCCTCTTTTGCTTGCCTTCCATTCATGTTTTTCTTCTTCATTTACAAGCAAGACAATACTTATTCTTTCGATTATGCCCTTAATGATTGAGAATTGTCTTATTTGCCCTTCCATTTATGCCTTATGCCTTTTACACTTAAGTGTCTTGCCTAAAGCACCCTTGAATATTCTGACATAACACTTTATTCTAGAAGAATCTTCTCTATTGTGTTACGTTTCTAATAACACCAAAATCATTCAATTTGGGTCAGTGATTTGAAAGATACACTTCAAACATTTTTGGACTGCTCTTGTCCAAATTAGTATACTATGCACAACTTCTATTCGAAATTTAAACATCTTAGAAACTGAATTAGAATTCAATTTCTTCATACCATTTGTAGATTCATGTCTCTAATTCACCAAAAATCAGGAATCATCTCAATTGGAGCTCTACTGATCCAAAAATCATCAAAATATTGAATTATGTTTACTAGAATAACACCAGTTCATAGTATTTAAAAACACACACACTATACCTGTCCCATTTTTTTCACTCAATCTCTCTCACTTCATTTCAGATGGCTATGATTTTTGGTGGAGTTGTAGATAAATGTATTACGAGTCCAATGGTTTAAGAATCAAGTCATTTGAGTGTCTAGAGAAGAAGTTATGGCCAAAAGAATCCAACACTACAAGCAGGTGCAAATTTCCGACCGAAATTACCGGTGAAAAAGGAGAAATTTCCATCGGTAAAATAATTACCGATGGAAATGTGTGACGGTGTGAAACATCAGTGCTAGCATGGTCGGTATCTTTTACGACGGTTAGGTAATGCGGTCCGTATACAAATACTGACGGATCATCGAGAATTCACCGATGCACCGTCGATAAATTCCATACAAAATCACCGATAGTTTAATTACCGTCAGTAAATTCAATCTTTGCTCCCTAAATTCACCTCCACTTCTCTATAAATGTGTTGATGAACGAAGATTTTTTTTAAAATTAGTTCATCAAATTTGATATGAATTTGAACAATTATTATCGTTGCAGAAGTTTTAAAATTTAAAACCCATGGAGTTTGTTTATAAAGAAAGTTAAATGAGTTTTGTAACTGATAATGAAAAATTACAATACATAAATGAAAACCAAATTATTGACAACAACAACTCTATTGTCCTGGTGAGCCTAGCTGATGTGAGTCTCTTTCCCTTGCTCTCATTTGATCAAGGACATTTCGAAGCTTATTAATTACCTCCGTCAACATTAACACAGCGGACTCCAGCTGATTGATACGTCCTGTTGTCAGCTATGAACTAGATGCTGCTATTGTGGACATAGTAGAGGAGTAGGAATAAAATGTGTTTGCAGATGAGCCTAGGCCAAAGATCCTTCCTCGACTGTCCCCACCACCCACTGCATCAAAATATAGCTGGGTCTCATCAACTGGTTGTTCATCCTGCATCTGTTGCCCAATTTTTTGTTGTATTTGGTCCTATTAAGACACAATACTTATATTGTAGTTAGTAAGTGATAATTATTAAGATTGAATATTAAATTATAAAATTCACATAGATTTAGTTCTCGACATCGACATCAAGCATTGTGATGAGGTGAAGCCTACGCCATAGATTTTTTGTACATAACAATGTGACGAGAACTCGCCAATCATCAAGAAAGCAAAGTTGCAACAAAGCCGTAAATGGCACGATAAATTACTCCACTGATCATGAGCATTAGGCATACTACATATAGAACCCAATGATATCCAAGTCCACGCCACACGAGAATGACAGTCAATTTCAATTACAAAACTCAATACACAAATTTATTTAACGCTTTAGAATCAATGTGGGTCCCTTTAAAGCAAACACTAATCACATTTCAGTTATACAATTATAGCCTATAAAATAGCAGTTCAATAGAAAACACAGAATTATTCATTTACACACACAACTCGGAAAGACACTTATAACAATGAAAAGTAATAAGTTAAACGGGAACTCATCCACGAAAATAAAAGTTTTGGAAAACCATCAACGATGGTTCCTCAAATCATACATTACGGCGTATCGCGCATATACAAAGATCTGATAGTAGTCGATTAACGAGATCGTATAACTGCAGCCTTTATATAACGATTTCTGATGATAAGCGATTCTGAGTATTATATATACAATTCACAGTGATAACCAACTACGATACCATACCGTTACGGTATGGCCTATTGTAATCATACATAACAATTTACAATATTATGCCCTATTCAAGAAAGCAAAGTATGTCATTCACGGTAATCATCGGTCATTTCGGACATTCAATATAGTATATGCAATGAGACACTTTTAGATTATTGAATGCTACTCCACATTTCTCCCTCGGGCAAGCCGGTCATCTGATTTTGAGCTCGAGGCTCTTTTTAGTGATAATAGCGACTTGGGACACGTCCATTATCGATCATGCATTTATGCATGCAGTGCAATGTTCAGTAATTCGGTATTCAGTGATTCAGTAATTTATAGTGTATGGCTACAAAGCCCGATATATCGATTCAAATGTCGCTCGATAATTCAATCAATCTGATAATCGTATGCGAATCGGTCACTTATAATTGATAATAATCTGATTCACTCATACATTTCGGTGGTCATCTGATGAGTCGATTCAATACGGTGAGAACATCGATTCGATCATGTATATTTCAATAATCATGCAATTTATAGTGTCATGTAGCGGTCTCGTTCGGTATAGTAAAAGCATACGGTTCAATCACATTCATTTCGATAATTCATACGGTGAGCATTTAGACAATCTAACTTCCGAGCTATTGCACGGAAGTCCAAAGAATATCCATGGAGCGATGATCCAATGGCGCCACTATTATATGATAAAGTACAACCCATTACTAATTGCCCAATTAAGCGATGCGTAATGCATATGTCTCGGTGCAAATGATGTACAATGCGTGCTCACGATTTTCGGTGCTAAATCCCAATTTCGATACCTTAAGCCCGATTCCACTTTCTTACTCAATTGCTCGATAATAATTGATCCGATCCATGATCCGATCCAATTTCCTATATTCATACTTCTATAACAATTTCCTATCCATCCTCGTCGCGACCTCGTCCTTCGCGCATGACGTACGTGATCGATCGCCACGATGATATAAATCGTTATTGCGGCGAACACTCCCCACTCGGCTTCGCTGTGGCGCGACGCCAAAGGCTCGCCGCGACGTACCAATTTTTCCACTGTCGTCGTCGTCTACACAAGCTCGCGCGACTAACACATTTATTTAAATTCAATTTATTAAATCGCGACGAAGCCCTACTGATTTATGCTCGTCGCGGCGTGCGAAGACAGATCGTCTTCCGAACGATTTTCCGCCATTAGCTATTAATAACCTCCATTAAACACCCTAACCACTCAATCTAACCCCATAAATGCCATAGCGCTCAAATAACCAGTAATAACAACATTAAAGCCAATAAAACTTACCAATCGATGAATCGATCCACAACTCCGTAAACCCTAAAATCTTCCCCGATCACCGATTAACACTCTCCAAATCCTTCTCGACCTTCATCAATCACACTAAATCAATTAGCTTTGCATAAGGAGAAGATCGATGAAAACAATCAAAACTCATACCAATGGGAAGGGATCGAATACTCACGAGGAGGAGAAAGAAGAAGCTTGCGTTCTTCACTTTGGATGAAATCCCCAAAATTTCCAAACTAGCTATTTATAGGCATAGGTCTCCAAATCGATCCAATTTCGGTCTCTAAATTTCAATTACTCAACATATTTATTTCTTATCGGTAAAATCCTAATTTTCCATCACCATTGGATGATTCTTTCGGTCTATATCTGAAATCGATCGATCGCCCAAGTATTTCGGTTAAAGGCGATTTCTCGAATTTCCGAAATTTTCTATAAGCCTCTATAAATTTCCAATCACTCATAACGATGTTCTAAATCAGTCATTTGAACCCGATAACTCCTAATTTCTCACTCAATCATATTTCCATCGGTTCAGTTAGTTCAAATCGATCAATTCACATACCGGTCAATTGATCAATTCCAATTCCTGATGAAATATCGGAAAATCATAAATGCATGTACTATGAATAAATGACTATGCATATCGATAGACTGTTCCTCTATAATTAGAGGCGATAGCATCTTTCGGTTAGTAAATACTGATCTGACCTATCGGTCGGTCCATATTACCATAATACCCTTACTGATAGTAACGGGATGTTACAATATATATGTTCATCACAACATTCAAACATCAATTGACATTTAACTATAGCAAAGAAAAAATTTAGAATATAAATGTCATATTAATGTACTTACAAGCCTCTCTGCATGCTCGCAGTGAGTAATTGATCCTCCCGTATGAACGGGAAGACTATTTGTCCCTTTCCTATCACGCCTGTTGGTGGAGTTACGGGTCGATATGCGCATTGCCTCAGGTGATCTCCAGTACTCCAGCCAACGACCCCATGTGGACTCAGAAATGAAAGAGGGTTGTTCACCAGCATTGTGTATCTGATTAATAAAATCGCGATAACGTATACAAGATCGCGACTCCCATACACTATGTATTATCCTGTCGAATTCTGAACTCCAGTAAAAATGTTTCTAAAAATAATAAATAAATAAATTCGATAACTTAACATCTATGTATATGTATGTGATGAATGTATACAACAACAAAAAATACGTATCGCTAACTGTACCTCAAACTCCTGATAGTAAAATGCCTTTGTGGCATCAAAGATCTTCTTCCATACATAAACATCTGAATCAATCCTCTCTTTAAATGTAGATGTCATTTGTCTTGAACACGGTCCAGATGGAATGAACCTAATATAAGAACAAATAAGTTCATAAATTTGCAAAAAAAATTAAACATATTAGTTAATGCCCATCATAGATAGTGTTTGATGCGATTTCACTTACTGTTGATTGGATATTGTTATATACTTTCTATCATCAGGACCCTCGGATCCAGGGTGGATCTCGTCTCCTCCCTCTTCCAGAATTATATTGGATGATGTATGGGTGTGAGATTGTTGTGTATCAGCAGTTGTAGGTGATGATGTTCTAGTAACTATAGGTGCTAAAGGTGGGGGTGGTGACTCAGTTTCAGCTGGAGTCTGTATAGGGCCTCCCTCACAATAAGTAACTCCAAGCATGCTTCTAAGCCTGGGCTGCATGATCTGATGTTGTCTTTTTAGTCCCATATTTGTACTTGAAATAATATGTTTATTGAATTGTCCTATAAATATTTACATTTATATCTAAATCTAATATGTTACACAATATATGTAAAAGGAATTCATATCATCATTTGGAATTAAGTAATGAGAAACATTGTTACAGTCAGAGTATAATAATATAAGTAGTTTGTAACATAATCATGTGTATTGCAAAGATACATGACAATGATATTAATTTTTTGATGGATTCCAAGTAATATGAGAGTCGCTAAAGGTAAAGGACTCCCCGATAGCTGGATTCCCAAGAAGGTTCCTCGTATGTTCGAACGCTGCAATAGAAACAGTAAATGTTCTTCCCACACATGTTTGGTTTTGAATACCTTCTTGTAATAGTATTTCCGCTATTGCTAATTTTGTTGGTGAAATGTTTGGAAATGGTTTACCTACAATACAATAGGAAGGAACTTACAAATTTTCATATTAAAAAGGGATAATGCAACCTATTCGGTATACGTATACCTACGTGAATTTCCAGATGAACTTTGTGGAGTTGTCAACCTTTCCAAACCAACCGACTTACCTAATCCTTCATTGATCATTGTGTCATTACTCCCTCCTCCTTTGGCATACATGTCATCTTCGAGATTCATTACAGCTAAAAACATGTAATAAATTCCATGAAATATTAATATAAGAACTGCATCTGTTTGAATTGAGATGTATATAATAAGGAAAGTGATGTTCAGATGATACTATACACCTTCAAGTAGAAGGTCAGTCATGGAAGGCAAATGATCATTACTTAAAGATGTCAAGATTGTTGCAGCATCCTTTATTGTTTGGGCATGGACAATTTTACCACACTCCTCCCAGCGGAATGAATTACTTCCATCCGGAACCATACGCTAAGTCGACATTCCTTAATTAAGAATTGGAAATAAAATTTGACAGAATATATTGAAAAGTGTGAATACATATAACTTGTCAAAGGAAATTAAATCTTCCATGACATACACAATTTAATCGTTATCATAACTTAATAGTAAATTACAATCATCTTCACTTTTGATGAATAAGATTCAAAATCTGTCTCCTCTTCACATCTTTGATCATCTTCCTCCTCTCTAAACGAAATCTCTTTATATTCATGTGATGGATCGTGCAATCGTTCATTATCATATGTCACAGATGCATTTATAAAATACGCATCTTCTTGAAACACTTCACTTTGGATTCTCTTTTCTCCTTTTTCATGTGATTGAAACACACCTCTAGGTTTAACTTTGCAAACCGCCAACCAATCTAACTTATCTCGTCGAATGCTGGGAAAAGGGACATAGCACACCTATTTCGCTTGCATAGCCAAAATGAAAGGATCAAATTGTTTCAATCTTCTGCGTGAGTTGATTTCAACAAGATTGTATCGACTATGGACTTTTGTTCAAATATTTGGAGTGGGATTAAACCAATCACACTTAAATAACACAGTTTGCTTGATTGGCAATGCAGGGTACTCAACTTTTAGGATCTTAATGATTTTACCATAGTAATCCATCAATTCTCCTTGTATGGAAACTCCACTATTTATGGTTGTTATGCTATAACCATGAGTTTTTGTATGATATTTGTAGCCATTAACCAAATAAACCAGATATGATTTAAGAGTTCGCAGAGGTCCTTTAGCAAGATCATAATTGTACTTGTTCTCCATTGGATTTGTTAAGGCCTACAAAAAAATGATTTCAATATTAATGAATACATCCGGCTATTTCAACACTTGAACTGCATAATTTAATTATAGGAATATTTGTTAGGGGAAACTAACATATCTCTCGAACCATCATGCAAAGTGTCGTCCAACCTCATTATTTACTTCATCCTGTGTGTTGTTTGCCATGATCTCGCGTAACAATGCCTTGTACATCCTGTTAGGTTAACATATTATTTAGTTATGCAAAAGACAAAATTTTACTACCGATATAATGTGGTTGAACATACTGCACGAAAGGTTGAATCTCTTGACAGTTCAATAAAATGTAACTATGGGCAGCATCAATTTCTAGCTCTGTTAACATTCTTTTTGTTGCATGCCTATATGTTTGTCCAGGATATGTGAAAATGGATATGTTACCATCAGTATAATTGCTTCCTCTGTAACATCCCACCCTCAACGGGAATGGTAGAATAGTAATTTGGCATAGGATGAGAGTGATTGGGCTTCATTAGGACTGTTCATGCATACTAGTATTGGTACATAGTGAATTTTGTGCACATAAAATAACTGTACATGCATACATGACATTTCCGGTTTTTGTGCCTAATGTAGTTTTACTGTGATTAACGTGGTTCTTTTGTTTGAAAAATTATTCTGAGTGCGCCATTGAGTGTTTTATATTTTAAGGGATTTTTAGAAATTTTTCTGAAATTTTCCGAAGAAAATTCCCGGACCGAAAAAATCGTCAAGCGACGAACCGGTTGATTTTCGGTAGCGAAAATTTCTATCCAATGACACTGTAATATTGGGTATATTATTTTGGGATTGAAATTAGGGCCATTGGACTAGAATGGGTCAAATTGTATTAGGGCTCCTATTTACTAAATTGTTTTTAGCCTATTTTGTCCTTTTTCTTAGAATTTGTCACTTGTCCTAAAGAGTTTTAATGAGTTTTTTCTTATGCTAAAGCTCTTTCTCGGTTATGCCTTAACAAAAGAAGGAAAAGATGAATTGGATGGCTTATTTTCCTCACCATCCGAAAACCTTCCTTCCTTTGTCATCTCTATTGATTTTTTTTTCTCCTTCTTTAAGTTACTTCCTCCCACCTTAAGAACCCTCCTTATATGCTTGCAAACTTAAACCTTCTACCTCCTTACCATGATGACAACCATGTATGAGGATTAGAAAGTTGAGAAAGTAGAGTAGTTGGAGTATTGAAGGGGGAAAAACTTGATTTGGTAAGTTTTTGTTTTAAGCTTTCATTTATGCATTTAATGAATAAATTGGTTGTTAGATGCATTGATTGGTATGTATTGGTCATTAATCATGATTTATGATGATCTATTGGCTCAATTCTTGTGTGATTAGGATGCTTATGCATGTGGAATTGGTATTAGAAGTGATAGGATTTAAGTTGAAGATGAAAGCTGGAAAATTGATTTTTGACCTATTGTACTGTTTTGAGCATAACTCATTGTGTGGTTATGCAAATGAGGTGAGGTTTGTGCCAAATGAAACTTTGGCTTGTTGGATACATTTTTGTGTGAAATAGGTATTGTCTAATTTTAGCCTTAAGAGGGTGAATGTTGGCTTCGAAAGTTACTGTTGATGTTTGTATGAACAGTAACTGAACCAATGACCTAAGTGTTTTGATGATTTTTCTAAATTAATTTAGAAGGAATTGATGAAAATGTTCTTCATGGGAGTTGAGACCTATATTGTTAACTTTCCATTTCCACTGATTTTGCAATTTTTGATATATATATTGGGAGACATCCACTGTTAACTATTGACTGCTTTTGTACATTGTGGTGAAACCTAGCCTAAGTGTCAGATTTGTGAGCATTCTGATTGGAAGTAATTTTAGCAATTTCTGTTAATTGAATTGGCTTGAGTGATCTTCTGAAGAGTTGTAAAGGAAGAAATTATCTTGAAAATGGTTTATTGCATGTGATTTTTAGAGATCATATTTGGGAGTTATGAGTTTTCAAATACTGAACCTGCATTAGTTTTTTAACTGCTGCCCTGATCAGTCACTTGTTTGGTAGTTTTGAACTTATTAGGGATGGAATTGGATTTTTAATCCTTATGAAAATTTAAGTATGAGATCTTATCTTTCCATTGATATAAGGTAGTGATTTTTTGACATTTTTGCTAGGAGATATGTTGCTTTGAAATGTACTGTTCAAATTGGGAAATTTCAGTGGGCAGCTGCTTTGGTGAATTGTTTGGCCTAGTTAGCAAATGAATTTGATTTCAGGTTGTTCATGAAAGTTGTAGATAACATTGGGATCTTTCGGAGCATATTTATTGTGTAATTGTTGACAAAAAAAATGAGAAGTTATTGAATTTACAAGATACTGTACTGTTTTAGAACCCATTGACTAGGCAGTAGGTTTAATTGGATTTTTGACACCCTTAGGGGTGAAATTGATTTTTATGCTCTTCATGAAACTTGTAGAGATTTTCATGATCTTTCCAACAAGATATGGTTTGTAATTTTCTGAATTGTGTGCAAAGAGTTATAGGTGTTCGAATTTCGGTTTGAAAATAAGAAAAAGGGAAGGAAATAGCAATATATATATATATATATATATATATATATTAATTAAAATATATATATATATGATTTTATTTGTGTTCTTTTGGGAATAATTTTTTCGTCCGACGTCCGATTGACCTAATTCTTGAGGCATCGGATTCATAGAATATTTAATTTCATTTTCTGGGAGATTGGGAATTTTTGGAAGGAAATTGACGTGGGTCCGGTTTATTGTTTTCTAGTCACTATTTTATTTAATTTTGGACCTATAGAGGTTCGAATTGAATACAGTCAGCGCCATTATATTTCTAATTTTTAGACGGATTTTTATGATGGAAAAGTTTGGTTTAGGGCCGGGAATATCATGCACATGCATTGTACACCTTTTAATTGTTACGTATGCATCATTAACTCGTTCTGATTGGACAATTAGTAATAGTTATCTTCTCTGATTATTATAGAGGCAAAATTGGAGCCTCGATTGACCGACGTAGCAGAGACTTCCCGGCATTAGCTCGGAAGTAATAGGTGAGTAACCTAGATGGGTTTCTCAATTATTAATTGTCTAATATGGGGATAATGGCGGGATCAGGAATGTGTAAACTGTGTGACTTGTTTGCCCTTACTGGGATTACTGTGATTAATTGTGACTTATGGACTATTAATTGTGAATTATAGACTGTTAATTGTGACTGATGGACTATTAATTGTGCATTATGGATTGTTAATTAACTATTCAATTGGGCATAGGCATTTCCTACAGATGCATAAGCGGATAAAATAATTGTGAACCGAAGTCGCCATCGAATCGAAAACGAGCCTAGAGCTCGAAGGGAGATAATCCTTCCGAGACGCGTCTACTGATTACTGATTACTACTTAAGCGCTCGGTCACAACACTGAAATAAAACTGAAAAAAGAGTCACATGTGCATTGCATACTGGACTGAATACCTGAAATGACTTTTGTTGTATATGACTGTGTGATTGCTGAGCCTGTATTACTACTATGACTGCCTGATTACTAGAACATGCTTATGTGATGCATGAATTGGGCAAACCATCGATGATGGTTCCTCATTGAGTTCGCAAACTCATCCAAAATTGCAATCTATTTTTCAGGGTTAATAGTAGACTGGTAGCTCCCTCAGGATTGTAGAGCCTTGGACATCGGATTGGCGAGAGAGGTTATGGCTCAAAGGTCGGTCGCTGATATTTCTTTTGGAGACTTATAGTTAGAACTGTTCTTTGTGCCTTATTGTATAGTACTTAATGTAAAGTGTTTTGAAGGATTGTATAGACTGAAAATCTTGTGGTTTGTAAATTTTAAGTTTGAGTAAATGAAATGAAATACAATTTGGTTTTAAAAGTTACCAATTTCTTATTTACATTTTATTATTGTGATGCCATGGAGAGTTTAGCGGTGGTTGTCAGTAGTGGTCTCTTATCGTAGGATATGTACCGGAATGACCTACGGGCATTCCGGTGGGTACTCTATGGTAAGGGGGCGCTACATCCTCCCCCATCGTCATTACAAGGAACTTTTATTGCTCTTGTGTGAATTTGGGGTGTAAAATAATGTCCATAAAATGTACTAACCTCCTCAACTAAATAAGCATTACAAATGAAACCTTCAACTCTAGCCTTGTTTTCAACATTTTTCTTCAAGTGGTAAAACATATGATAACTTCATTGACTAAAATATGAATATGAATTACCTCTCCAATGGATATATCCATCAATATTGAACTGGACCAGTTAGTTTAGCCTTGTACGCTAAATGAACAAGTAAATGCTCCATACAATCAAAAAAGCTTGGAAGAAAAATTCCTTCTAACTTGCACAGAATAACTGGAATCTCCCTTTCTAGGATTTCCACGTAACTGTACTTGATTTCAGGTGATGTTAAACTTTTGAAAAACAAACTTATTTCTATAATCACTTCCCAAACCTTATTCGGTAGCAACTCCCGAAATGCAATTGGAAGTAACCTTTGCATAAATAAGTGACAATCATGACTTTTTGTAACGCCCCCTCACCGTAGGGTACATATCGGGGAGCCCAAAGGTCACTCCGACACGTATCCCACGATAAAGATGCACTACCAGAAAATTTCACTAAAAATCCATATGGCATCGCAGTAAATTAAACCACAACATAACAGAAATCAGTAAAATTTAATAATCCAAAATAAACATCTAGTGCAATCATCCATTAACAGAATAGACAAGTCTATCAGTCCCTATACAAAAACCAAAAAGGAAACTGATACAAGCATCTATCCTAAGTCATCCTCAAAAGAAACCGTCCCAGCTGACCGACCTGTGATCCATCGCTCCTCTTGTCAGCACACTCGCACGGTAAGAAAAGGTTATCTCCGGAGCTAGGGGTTTACTCTATCGATCTGAAAAATAGGTTGCAATTTTGGGTGAGTTTGCAAACTCAGTGAGAAACCGTCATCGATGGTTCACTCAAATCATGCATTACGCATCTTGGCGCATGCGATATATCTGAGATTATTCCATTAGCGGTATCATATAACCGTTTACGATGATATCTTTATGCAGTAATATTCAATTATCGGTATAGTATAACAATTTGCAACATTACAGAACAATTTACAGTAACATGTAACAACTTACAGTAAATCATGCTATCACGTAATTAGTAATTGTCACAGAACAGTAATTCATGCGAATGCAATGCACATGTGACTCTTTTCCAGTTATTCAGTGTTGTGCCCAAGTGCTCAGTCAATAAACAGTGGGGACGCGTGTGATTTCTCCCTTGGTTGGGCTCGGTCGACAAAGTGAGAGCTCGAGGCTCTTTTCAATGATATTAGCAACTTGGGACACATCCATTATCTGATCATGCATTTATGCATGCAATGCGATGTTGATGGTATGGCTATAAAGCCCAAGATATCGGTTCGGATATCATACATGATCTAGTCCGACAAGAAAAGCATGCAATTCGATCCTAACACACCAGTAATCATACAGAGCATATAAGCAATCAGGAATTTGAGAAACCAACTAGGTTACTCACCTGTAACTTCCGAGCTACTGCCTGGAAGTTCCAGCAATGTCCGTGGAACGACGATCCAACGACACCTCTATAACAGTAAAAATACAATCCCATTACTAGATGCTCAATTAGGCAGTTCCGTAATGCGTATGTCTCAGTGAAATGATATACAATGCATGTTCACGATTTCCGGTACTAATACCCAATTTGACATCCTGTGTCCAAATCTAACTCTTCATTCCATTGATCGACAATAATAAATCCAGTCCTAACATTCAGTTCAATTTCCTCAATTCATATTCCCTATAGCAATTCCCTATTCATCGGGTCGAAACCTCTATTGAAAATCCCAATTAAAACTCCAATTGTCTCAATTCAATACTTAGGTCACACTATGAACCATAATTGGCCTTATTCCCTATAAATCAATGTCATTTAAATCAATTCAAATTCCTATAATTATCCTCAATTATAGACCCTTTTCCTAGTTCATAACTAATCTGGAATTACCTCAATCGGAGGTCTACACCCAATAAACCAAAATATAAACCATCAGAACAGTCCCCTTCACCGCGCCAAGAGATCCTCGGCGTAAAAAATGGTCTTCGCCGCCGCATGGCGTAACAACACATTTTAGGCGCGCCATGAGACGAACGAGGCTCGTCGCAGTGTCAACTAATTGACGCCGCCATGACGTCTGTTCTCCTCGCCCATGGTGAACGAATGAAAATTGCCAGCGGCGACGTCACAAGCAAAGTCGCGGCGTGTGACCAAATCTTCGTCTTCTCCGATCGCTTTTCCGTCCATTTCTCTTTCTAGAACCACTATTAACACTCTCAACTACTCAAATCCACTATAATAAATGCCATACATGCAGTAGAAACCATTAATAACAACATTAATGCCATTAAAACTTACCAATCAAGCTCAAATCTACAGATCCCTCAAAATCCACCGGAAATCCTAAAATCCTCCAATCAACGATTACTCCACTCTAAAGCCTCTCAATCCTTCATCAATAACAGTAAATAAGTTAACCCAGCATACTAGGAGGGAACCATAAGGGAAGAATCAAAGGATCTCACCATTGGAAGAAAATCGAAGTCACCGTAGAGGGAAAGAGGAATTCGACAATGCCTTAGAAAATTTTCCCCCAAATTTCAAACCTATCTATTTATAGACCTAAGTCTCAAATTCAGTCCAAATTTCAGTCTCTAAATTTCAATGGCTCAACGTATTTATTTCCTATCAACAAAATTCTAATTTTTCCATTGCCATTCGACGCTTCTTTCAAGAATATACTGATAATCATCATCACCCAAATATTTCCGATCCGGGCATTTTCTGCCGAATTTCCTGAAAATCTCCTATAAACCACTATAAATTACCAATTACACTAAAACTATCCCAAATCAGTCATTTGAACCCAATTATTCCTAATTTCTCATTTAATCCCAATCCAGTCAGTCCAGTTAGTTCATACTCATAATTAAGTACCGGAAAATCATGAATGCATGTTCCTATGAATAAATGTACATGCAGTAAACATGTTCCTCTATAATTAGAGGCCAGTAACATGCTCAATCAGTGAATGCAATGAAACCTATCAGTCTGTTCCAATTACCAAAATATACTCGCTAACAGTAACGGGATGTTACACTTTTCAACCCAAATAATTTGTACTTCCTCATATCCACACACCTACCTAAGTTTGAAACATATCCATCTGGAAACTTTAAACCCTTCAACCAGTCACGCAATATTTCCCTTTGTTTTTTGTCCAACATGTAGCATGCTTTTGGATATTTACCAGTGCGAAGATCTTTATGTAACTCATTCCTTCTACAAAAAACTTACAAATCAGCTCGTGATTTTGCATTGTCTTTTATCCTCCCCTCAATGTTCATTATGGTATTGAACATATTGTCAAAAAAAATTCGATATGCATGACATATCAAATTTGTTTTCCAATATGGCAAATCCCAAAAGATACTTCGTTTTCTCCAACCAAAATTTTTACTAATGCTTGTATTAACTTCATTAGCTTCAAATTCCGTTACTTTCAACAAGCCTAATTCATCAATCTCCAGCAATATCTCTTCACCATCTTTGTAAGGGGCGAAGAAAATGAACTTAAATTTATTGTGTCTGAATGGATGATCAGGAGGTAGAAATTTCCTGTAATTGTTAAACCAACACACTTTTCCCCCGTTTGGAAGATAAAAAGCATCAGAATCATTTCCACAGTAAGGAAAAGCCATTTTTCCAGCTGTGTTCCATCCAGATAACATGGCATATGCTGGAAAATCACTAATGGTCCACATCAAAGCTGCCCTCAACACAAAATTCTGTTTCAAAGAAACATCATATGTTTGAACACCATATTCCCATTGATTTTGCAATTCAGCTATCAATGGTTGTAAGAACACATCAATTTTATGCTTCGGATTACTCAGCCCTGGTACAATCACTGTCAAGAACATATATGCCTCTTTCATACACATCCACAGAGGCAAATTATAAGGAGTAACTATTATTGGCCATGATGAATATTGTTGTCCGGATTGCCCAAAAGGTTGGAATCCATCCGTTGATAATCCCAATCTCACATTTCGACATTCAATTGCAAATTCAAGATAGGTGTCATTGAAATGCTTCCATACCTGTGCATCTGATGGATGACTCATTATTTCATCTTCCTGTCCGTGTTCAGAATGCCATCTCATGTGAGATGCAATAACATCTGAAGCATAAAGTCTTTGAAGTCTCAAAGTTAACGGGAAATAATACATCCGCTTCCATGGAACTAATTTCTGCTTCATTGCACGCTTTCTAGGCCTAAACCTAGATTGCCCACAAAATTTGCACTATTCTAAGTCCACATCCTCTCCCAAATACAACATACATCCCAATTTGCAACAATCAATCTTTTCAACAGGTAAACCGAGACCCTTAATAAGTTTCTTCATACTGTAAAAACTATCAACCATTGTATGATCATGAGACATTGATTCATTATACCATTCAAGAATTTTATCAAAATTGCGATCCGAAATATGGCCTTCAAACTTAATATTCAATATTTGCACAATCGAAGACAATTGGGTCATTGTCTCACAATTTGGCCATAACTCTTGGTCTGTTGACTGTAGTAAGTCAAAGAATTGTTTTGCAAGTGAGTTCGGTTCTGCTTCAAGGTGTCCCATATTTTGGTGAAAGGTATTACCGGTTGCATCATAAACCATTTGCCTATACGGATTTTCCGTCTTCCACATAATTTGTTCTAAATCTAACCCCCCTTTCAAACCCATTGAACTGCACAGACGATTCTTCTTGATTACCCCGGGAGCTGCTACAAATTCCAACTTCTTCGTGTCTTGCCCACACAAAATAATTTAGGACAAACCCTTTTCTCAGCATATGCCCATTCACTTCTTCAATCGGAAGGAAACATTTGTGGTTGCACTTCTTACATGGACATCTAATCTTCGGCCCATCCATATATGCAGGTTGAGAACATGCATAATGAATAAAGGCTTCAACTCCGCAACAAATTCAGGATTAATATCACCATCAGTTGTTGATCATCTATACATCCAAGATCTATCACCATAACTCATTTTTGGAACGCTATTAATGTAAAACAGTGAGTTCACAGTTAGTATGATTCATGCTCGCCAAAATATACAGAACATATTTTTAATTCTAATATATGTGACTCGGGACACGTTCTGGTAGTGACTCATAAGCTCCTCGTTTTTTCCTTCAATTAGCCTCATACTCTCACTCATGACGGAATTTCCATTAACTTTAATGGGTTAAGATATGCTAAACGAACCTATACCAAAGATCTCACATATATGTTTCTCATCATATATGTGAGAGGATTTTTTCTATCATTACAATTCCTATTTTTAATATTTACCACATTGAATAAATCATAAGTATTCACCAAAATATGAATACTTATTTTCATTAAATGTTTGTAGATTTCGGTAGTTTTGACGAACTGCGTACAGAATGTCGATAATGTCAACTTAATATAATGTAATATATAACGAAGGACTAAGAATCAAATAAAACACAATAACATAATTTAAAGTAACTCCAACCATAATATAAGTGACACTCATCATATTTGACTTTAATAATTAACTTAATTGATTCCACCAAAAAAGATCAAAAATATACTATGTACAAAAAATACGTACACAACAACATATTCACTTACCTTAATCAAAACACAAAGGAACTCAATTGATGCAGCTGGAGATAGAGATAAATACCTGGTGATGATGCTCTTGAAACTCCCTAAAAATGAATGTACTGGTAACTAAAGAGTTCCTACAATGAAGAACACATTTGTTCGCAGGTTAGAAAGCTTTTCTCCTATATAACACATCATTTGATTAGAAATATTTAAATCAATCAAGGTAAATAACTATATTCAATCATCATTTAATCCTACGATGCTCTTAATCAACCAAAAGAAAACATTGATGTCATAATTTACAATTATTCTATAAAAAATTCGGCAAAGTTTTCCCTATAAAATGGACATCCCTTTCTTTCAAAAGGGTCAATTAATCCTGCAAAAAGATACGAAACACTTTTATCTCAACCAGTAATCATAATAAACTCAAATCGGGTCTCCAAACTACATGTCTACACTCAAATCAATCTATTAATAGGGACATTAAAGTTGAGCTATTAATCAAACAAATAAAACTTCATTAGATAAAGAGATAAAGTCACCAAATAGTGCATTGAATATTTTTCAAAGAAACAGTTAACTTCTTTTCTTTTTTCTTTCCTCAATCTCTTTCTAATTCTTTTTTATCCATACAATTTCATACTGTTATAAACTCTATATGCTTTTTGGCTACATCAATTTAACATTAGTGCAAATTGCTAATTATAATATTATGGGTCACAGTAGTCAAAGGTAGAAGAGTGCGTGACCATCGGAGGTTCAAAGAATCCATTAAAACACAAAAGAAGGATTTTGAAACAAGATATGCAAAGATTATACTAGAGTCAAACTATTTCTATGAAATGAAGGATTTGGTTCAAACTATTTCCATAAAGAAATATTGTTTTAAGTTCGATCTCATTGTCATATAATTTGTTGATTATAGAGTTGATTTGGTCCATTTGTTCCTAAAATCACTAAGAAGTGCCATTAAAATATGCAATGAATATGCTAAACACCTAAAGTATACAATTGACGTGTTATTTGGCAAGGAAATAGGAAATGGTATTTCAAAGTTTACAATTATGTATGATGTAGGAGAAGAAACATAAGTATCATTTTGGAAAATTTTTCAATCCATTAAACACAAGTCACAACTACTTAATCATTACTTTGTTGTTTCAATAGTAAAATGAAATCACAAGGAACATTGTTTATGCAATTAAAAAACATTTAATTGTTAAGCATTTAATTAATTAAAATAATACTCGCAATTCATATTGCTTTTTATATAATTATAATAATTATTTAATACTGGATTAGAAGCCTTAATAAGGAGAGACTATCCCTATATGACAAATGAAAAAAAGATTATTATTAAAAAGTGAATACAAATTTTTCACTTTTTTCTCTACATTAGGTGTTTGTTTCTTAGTACAATGTTTCAAAGTGTGAGGGATCGAGGAAGCATACTTCTTGTATAACCACAGCTAGGACTATACTTAGGGATGGCAATAGCTGCAACGATGACCAAAGACCCAATTAGGTCCAACCTTAAGCAAGAACCTCGACCCAAGATAATTTAAATTAAAAAATAAAAAATAATGTCATTTTTAATAAAATAATTTCTACAATAGTGTCAGCCTAAAGCTTAATAGCCAACCCAAGCTTAATTTGTTGACCTCGAGGCGGCCAAATGCCATCCATAACTATATTGTACCTTTTTTGTGTGTAGCTAATGTTATGTGCAACAATTTGCGGAAGTTTTAGACTCAAATGAACCCTCTCCATCTTGTCCCATGGCATTAAGTAGATTTTCTTTTATTTGGAAAACAAATCACCAATATTTATAATTGGATATAATGATAATTACAATAAGAAATGCATACTTATAATTAGATATAATGATAATTACACTATTGGAAGTGGAAAGAATTTTTTTTTTGGGTCAAAACTCATGGGACCATAATCTTATATCGGTATTATATAGAAAAGGAACTAAGAAAAAATATAGTAATGTAGTTGAAATTTCCTAGCTCCATCAAATACAAGCTTAGTTCTTAAGCTTTTGATTGGCCTCGGATTAATGTGCAATTCAACTAATTTACTTTATATATAATTCATTTCATTTTTAAAGTTTTTGATATAAGAATATTTCACTTTTGAATTTCTAATAAACACATAATAAATACCAAAGCAAGCTCTAACATTCAGCTAAAAAGGGTTCTCTTTAAAATTTTAACTATAATTTTAGCAAATATTCAAAAAAATCCAAAGCTTGCCAATTGTTTAGAACATAAGGTGTTTGATAACATATAGGCATTTTATCAAACACCTTATGTTCATCAAATAATTTTCCCATTATACCAATCAAATTCACATTTTTTCTCTTCTATCACATACATTTCAACATTTAACGTGGCTATCCATTCACAAAACACCAAAACATAGCAAAAAATCGAAGACAAAAACAAAATAATTAAACTCCAACACCCACGTATGGTAAACATTCATACCTCAATGAAAATGATGCCTTTCTCAGACAAGACTACCGGAAACACCACGATGTGACCGGAAGCGGCACGAAAGGGATAGGACTTCGCACCGGAGGAGCAAACACGACGGAGAAATGGGGAAGAAGAGAAGAAAGAAAGGAGAGGAGCGACGGGGAAATGGGGAAGAAGCGTTGACCTGTGCATTTTAACATACACAAAACGACGTCGTTTTGTTTTGAACAAAATGATTTCGTTTTATTTAAGTGAATAATGAGCAAAGGAACGACGACATATTGGCATCAATTTCACCGACGGTCAAGTTTCGTCCCTAATAACCGTCGGTAACTAACCTGTTCATGCCTTACTCACCGACGACATTAGTTCGGTCGCAACTTTCAAATTTTAATTGTTATTTGCCGACAGAATTGTTTGTTCCGTCTCTAATTTCAGACAAGAACTATTTTGTCGGTGATTTTCCATCAGTACTACACAGTTTTCTTGTAGTGCAATCTGGTTTTATCCTCAATCATATTGAACCTATCGTGGGACAATTCGTATAACTTTCTCTACATATATCGAATTTAGGTATTCTTTATATGATTAGAAAGATGACTTCAAGAGCTACAACTTTTATGCAAACTTAGAAGACAACTTCTATCTTCTGAAGGATAAAAAATGAAACAAAAGATATAAGATGAACAATAACCCAGAAGAAGTTTATGAACAGTAACACAGAAGATAGGTACAGAAGAAACGAAAAGACAGAAGATAGCAAAACATAGAAGAAATGAAATACAGAAGGAACAAAACACAGAAGAAGAAAAAGACAAATGAAGCAAATCTGAGAAGAAGCAAAACTGAAAAGAAGCAAAACTAAGAAGAAGCAAAACTGAGAAGAAGCAAAACTCAAAAGAAACAAAACTGAGAAGAAACAAAACTGAAAAGAAGCAAAATGACAGACGAAACAAAACTAAAAAGAAGCAAAACTGAAAAGAAGCAAAACTAAGAAGAAGCAAAACTGAGAAGAAGCAAAACTAAGAATAAACGAAACACAGACGAAACAAAACACAGAAGAAGATGACATCATCATAGAAGAAACACAGAAGAAGTTGACGTCATCATAGAAGAAGCAAAACACAGACGAATCAAAACACAGAAGAAGATGATGTCATCATAGAAGAAACATAGAAGAAGATGATGTCATCACAGAAGAAACAAAATGACAAAAGAAGCAAAACACAGAAGAAGATGACGTGTAACATCCCATTACTTGTGGGAGGGTTAGGATGGTAAATGTGAGTGATTAATGAGAGGCTTAAAAATGCTTCTTTATGCTCATGCATAATATGTCATACACTTATACATGAATAGTAAACTTATCTGCACATGAAAATAATTGTACATGCATTCATGAATAATTCTGGGTATAATTAGATTGATTTGTAAATTTTTTAGAATTATGAATGTTTGACATGGGAAATATTAGTGATTAGTGGAGTATGGTATTTGTGAATTTTTGAAAAATTAGGAATAAATTTTGAAAATTGTAGAAAATAGGAAACAGTGTTGGACCAATGGCGGTTGACAAATTAAATCCCTTTATGTTTTGATAATAATAAAATATCTAGAAATCGTTAAGAAAATTATTTCAGGCATTATTCAATGAAAGGATTGAGCAAATCCAGTTGAGGAAGTGTCTAATCAATGAGGAATCAAGTTGGGAGTTATCTACTAAGTAAAAATGGCATAATGCTTAAGGATAATGAAGGATTTGGTAATACAAGTCGACTTATCGAGGTAGACAAGTCAACTTATACAGCATAAGTCGACTTATTGGAGAGCGGAGTTACAAGTTTTACGTAAATGGTTGAAACAAGTTGACTTATGTATTCGACAAGTCGACTTATGGATGCACAGATTCAGCTCCAATGGTCCAATTTGATAAAAATGGAATGGAGATAATCAAGCAACGACTATAACAAATCAAGCAACGGCTAAAAGAGCTCCAACAACTATATTTCCTCTAGTATAAATAGAGGATGATGGAAGAAGAGCATATACAAGTTCTATAAGCTCAAATACTCTCATATTGCTTCAAATTGCTCAGTATTGCTCTTATTTTGTTACAAATTGTTTTGAGCATTTGTTCTTCAAATCTTTGTATTGTTTTATTACAATTTGAGTGACGAGTGAAAAGGTCACGTGAGGTAGGATTTGTGCCGGAAGACAAATCGAGTGTAAAAGGTTACTTGAGCCAGAATTCAAGTGGAGTTGTAAAAAGTTCACACTCAACTACAAAGTGTGCAATAAATTGGTTGGGAAAATCCTAAGTGGGAGCTTAGGTAGAGGACGTAGGTCTTAGCACCGAACCTCTATAAAAACAAGTGTTTGATCTTCTTCCCTACACTTTTCAATTAAGTTTATCTAAATTGTTTTTGTGTGTTTAACTTCTGATTTTTTTGTAGAAATTTTCGAAGAATTTTTAAGATCTATTCAACCCCCCTTCTAGATCACTTACAATTGGTATCAGAGCATAAGTATCTGGGATGGCACACAACAACCTTGCGGAAGAAGGTAACACTAATAATCGTCCTCCATTGTTTAATGGTACTAATTATTCTTCTTGGAAAAATCCTATGAAGTACCACATCATTAGCGAGGGAGTTGAATACTGAAAAATCATTATCTTCGGACTTCAAGCCCCTCTGAAAGAAAATGGTGAGTTGAAAACGGAGCTGGAGTATGATGATAACGATTGGAGGCAAGCGTACATCAACGCCAAAGCTATGAAGCTGATATATTGTGCATTAACGGTTGAGGAAAGAAACCGGGTAAATTCTTGCACCACTGCCAAGGAAATGTGGGAGAGACTTCGAGTTACTCGTGAAGGGACAAATCAAGTCCGGGAGACAAAGATCAACATGCTTCTCCACGACTACGAGATGTTCGTCATGAAGGAAGGTGAGTCAATTTCTACAATGCTTGACCGTTTTGCAGAAATCATAAATGGATTAGGCAACCTGGGAAAGCACATGATGGATAGCGAGAAGGTGAAGAAGATTCTTCGTTCACTGCCGAAGGAATGGGATTCTCAAGTCACCGCAATTATTGAATCAAAGGATCTCAACCATCTTGAATTCAACGCTTTGGTGGGATCACTTATCAACTACGAGATTATTCTCAAATCCAGAGGAGGTAGTGGTAAGCCTAAAAAATCTATTGCCTTTAAAGCTAACACTTCTTTTGTTGATGAAAGTGAAGAGGAAATAGATGAAGACGAGGAAGACGAAGAAATAGCTATGTACGCTAGAAATCTAAGAAAGTTCAAGGGACTTCTTAAAAATCGAAGGAAAGAATTAAATGGCAGAAAACAGGTAGAAAGAAAGAGGTTTGGTGCAGAAAGAAAATAAAAAGTATGAAGAAAAGAAAGGCAACGAAGAATGTTGGAGATGTGGAAAACGGGGACATATCGCAAGAGAATGCAAAAACTCATCATCAACATCAAACTTTCAGAAAAATGACAAATACGACAAAGGTAAAAGGAAAACTAGCTTGGTGGCAACTTGAAGTGATGAAGATGATGCATATCAAAGCGACGATGAGAACAACCTGGCACTTATGGCAAAAAGTTCATCAAGTGATGATGAAAATGAGGTAACTTTCAATGACCAAGATCTAAGAGATTCTTTTGATGCTTTGCAAACTAATTTTGAAGAAGCAATTGAGATTAACAAAAAATTAAGAAAGAAAATACGAGAATTGGTTCTGAAAATAAAGCCCTACATGATACTATTGATGATTTAGATAGTCAAAAGAAGATCATTCTGCATGCCTTGTTGAAAAGAAAATCTTATATGTGAACTTGATAGAGTTAGAAAGGAATTCTCTTACGTGGTTAGAAAATTTGCTAATGGAAACGAAAAGTTTGAGAACTTGTTATCTTTGCAAAGATACTCAATTTCTAAACATGGTTTAGGATATGATCCGTTTAACAGAGATTGTTCTTTGATTTCAAAATTCACTACGGATGGAAAAATTGCTCAATGTGCTAGATGTTTGAAAGATGGGCATATAGCAGTTGCATGCAAGAGTACTAGAAGATGTGTTAAGATTAAGAAAATTTGGGTTATTAAAGGCACAACACCACCTAATGTGGTTTATAAGGCTAACCAATATGGACCCAAAATGGCTTGGGTACCTATAAGAAGAAAGAACTTTGACATTGTAGGTACAAGCAAGGGATGAAAAACCGTCAAGCACGTGGTACATCGACAGCGGATGTTCGAGACACATGAGTGGGGACAAGAATCTTTTTGCGAAAATCAAACCGAAAAAACAAGGTTATGTCACCTTCGGAGACAACAACAAAGGTAAGGTCATTGGAATTGGTAAAGTGGGTAAGGAACCTTTGCCAACCATTGACAATGTTTTGCTAGTTGATGGGTTGAAACATAACTTGCTAAGTGTGTCTCAACTTTGTGATATGAATTATATTGTATCGTTTGAATCATCACATTGCTTAGTTAAGAAGGATGATCATGTTGCCTTTATCGGTTTGAGATATGGGAACACATACATTGTTGACTTGCATGATGATAGTTCATTCAATGAAAAATGCTTGGTGACATTAGAAGAAAATGCATTTTTATGGCATAGAAAATTAGGACATGCACCATTGCCTTTAATTTCTAAGCTTTCAAAGAATGACATCATAAGAGGTTTGCCTAAGATTAAATTTGTTAAAGATCATTTGTGTGAGTCATGTTTGAAAGGCAAACATGTTAGAGAATCGTTTAAACCAAAGAGAGAAATTTGTACTTCTAGAATTCTTGAACTTGTGCATATGGATTTGATTGGTCCATCTAGACATGCTAGTCTTAGTGGTAAATTATATGTACTTGTTATTGTGGATGATTTCTCTAGATTTACTTGGGTGAGATTTCTTGCTAATAAAAGTAATGCGTTTAACGAATTTACTAAGTGGTGTAGGTTGGTTCAGAATGAGAAGGATTTGACGATTGTTGCAATAAGAATCGATCATGGAGGAGAATTTGAGTGTGATCCATTTGAAAAGTTGTGCGACAAATATGGAATGGAACACAATTTCTCAACATCAAGAACACCACAACAAAATGGTGTAGTAGAAAGGAAGAATCGCTCACTTGAAGAAATGTGTAGAACAATGTTTAATGAGTATCATCTTCCTAAATCCTTTTGGGCGGAAGCTGTCAATACCGCATGCTACGTGATAAACAGGGTGAACTTGCGAAGAGACAAAAATATGACACCCTATGAACTTTGGAAAGGTAAGAAACCCAACATCTCTTATTTTCATCCTTTTGGTTGTAAAGTTTTTATTCATAATAATGGAAAGAGCAATTTAGGAAAATTTGATTCTAAATCTGATGTTGGTGTATTTATTGGTTATTCTCAAACTAGTAAGGCTTTTAGAGTTTTTAATAATAGGAGTAAATGTGTAGAAGAAAGTATACATGTTAAATTTGATGATATGATTTCACCCCCGAGAAAGGTTTGTTTTGATGATGATGCAGGAAGCTCAGGTGATAAAGTTGAAGAAATTAAATCCAAGATTGAGGAATTGAAGCTAGATGAAGAAAATCATGTACCCGACATTAAATCATGGACAAAAGCAAAGAACCATCCTATGGAGCAAGTCATTGGTGATTTAAATGTTGGTGTAAGAACTAGGAGAAATATCTATGAGAATATGAGTAATTCAGCCTTCATATCGTTGGTAGAACCTAAAAATATAGAAGAAGCTCTTAAAGATGAAAACTGGCTTTTAGCTATGCAAGAGGAGCTTAATCAGTTCAAGCGAAATGATGTTTGGGATTTGGTAGCTCCACCAGAGGACAAGACCATCATTGGAGTCAAGTGGATAAATCGGATAAAGTATGATGAGAATGGTGAAGCGGTTAAAAATAAATCAAAATTAGTGGCTCAAGGATTTTATCAAGAAGAAGGCCTTGATTACAATGAGACATATGCTCACGTGGCTCGTTTGGAGGCAATTAGGCTACTATGTGCATTCGCGTCTCATAAAAGGATCAAATTAAATCAAATGGACGTCAAGAGCGCATTTCTAAATGGGTATATTCAAGAGGAAGTCTATGTCAAACAACCGTCGGGATTTGAAGATCACGAGCATCCAGATTACGTCTACAAACTCAAGAAGGCACTGTATGGACTAAAGCAAGCACCTAGAGCATGGTATGAGAGGTTAAGTACTTTTCTAACTCAACATGGATATGTTCGTGGTAAGATAGATAATACTTTGTTTATTAAACATGTTGATAATGATATGCTTATTTGTCAAATTTATGTTGATGACATTGTGTTTGGTGCCACTAATGAATTTTTGTGCAAAGAATTTAGTGATTTAATGCAAGGTGAGTTTGAAATGAGTATGATGGGAGAACTCAAATTCTTTCTTGGATTGCAAATCAAGCAGCACAAAAATGGAATATTCATCCATCAATCGAAATATACAAAGGAACTTCTTAAAAAGTTTAAAGTGGATGGATGCAAAGTGGCGGCAACAACAATGGCGACAAATCTGGTCTTAGAAAAACATGAAAATGAAGAAGACGTTGATCAAAAACTTTATAGAGGTATGATCGGCTCTCTTTTGTATTTAACTGCTTCTAGACCTGATATAATGTTTGCCACATGTCTTTATGCTAGATTTCAATCTTGTCCTAAGATTTCTCATTTGAGTGCCTATAAAAGAATTTTTAGATATTTGAGTAGAACTATTAATCATGGTTTATGGTATCCTAGTTGTGATTCATTTGATTTGTATGCTTATAATGATGCTGATCATGGTGGCTGTAAAATTGATAGAAAAAGTACTAGTGGTTTATGTCATTTCTTAGGATCATCTTTGATATCTTGGGCTAGTAAAAAGCAAGTTAGTGTAGTAATTTCCACTGCTGAATCTGAATATATAGCAGCTGGGAGTGCTTGTGCCCAAGTTCTTTGGATTAAACATCAATTGCTTGATTATGGTATTGTGGTCAAAATATTCCTATCTATTGTGATAATACCAGTGCTATTTGTTTGAGTAAAATGCTATCTTGCATAGTAGAACAAAGCATATAGAAATTAGACATCATTTTATTCGTGATCATTGTTTGAAAGGTGACATTGTTTTGAAGCATGTTTCTACTAATGATCAATTGGCTGACATTTTTACTAAACCTCTTAAGGAAGATATGTTTGTGAATATTAAATTAAGGTTAGGCATGTGTGATTTAAATTCCTTTGGTTGAATGTGTTTTTGCTACATTAAATGGTCAATATATGAGGCACACATGAAATTACATCCAAAGACATCATTTTTGATAAGCTAGGGTGTAGGCATGATGATTCTTCATCCTGATGTGTATTGCATTGTGCTTTGACCAACATTTCGACTTATGTTTGTTTGCTTTATGTTGTTTTATGCATTTTATGTGTTTGTTGGGTTGACACTTTCTTTTAATGCATATCATTTTTGTTTGATGTTATGTTTGGTTTTACATTTCCTTGATCTTTATTTTCTCTATATTAATTTTTGATTATGACAAAAAGGGGGAGTAAGATTGAAATTGATATTTGATTAAGGGGGAGTGAACATTTCATTGATTTGCACTTTTAATTATGGGGGAGTTAACCTAACCAATCAAGACAAGGGAAACCTTGATCAAATTTTATGTCTTTCAAAATTCTTGTCAATTTCTAAATATTTTGTCATTATCAAAAAGGAGGAGATTGTTGGACCAATGGTGGTTGACAAATTAAATCCCTTTATGTTTTGATAATAATAAAATATCTAGAAATCGTTAAGAAAATTATTTCAGGCATTATTCAATGAAAGGATTGAGCAAATCAAGTTGAGGAAGTGTCTAATCAATGAGGAATCAAGTTGGGAGTTATCTACTAAGTAAAAATGGCATAATGCTTAAGGATAATGAAGGATTTGGTAATACAAGTCGACTTACATAAAGGTATGAATATAACAAAGTCAACTGGATCAGTACAAGTTGACTTATATGGAGATGTATTAAGACAAGGCGACTTATAACACACAAGTCGACTTATCGAGGCAGACAAGTCAACTTATACAGCACAAGTCGACTTATTGGAGAGCGGAGTTACAAGTTTTATGTAAATGGTTGAAACAAGTCGACTTATGTATTCGACAAGTCGACTTATGGATGCACAGATTCAGCTCCAACGGTCCAATTTGATAAAAATGGAATGGAGATAATTAAGCAACGGCTATAACAAATCAAGCAACGGCTAGAAGAGCTCCAATAGCTATATTTCCTCTAGTATAAATAGAGGATGATGGAAGAAGAGAATATACAAGTTCTATAAGCTCAAATACTCTCATATTGCTTCAAATTGCTCAGTATTGCTCTTATTTTGTTACAAATTGTTTTGAACATTTGTTCTTCAAATCTTTGTATTGTTTTATTACAATTTGAGTGACGAGTGAAAAGGTCACGTGAGGTAGGATTTGTGCCGGAAGACAAATCGAGTGTAAAAGGTTACTTGAGCCGGAATTCAAGTGGAGTTGTAAAAAGTTCACACTCAACTACAAAGTGTGCAATAAATTGGTTGGGAAAATCCTAAGTGGGAGCTTAGGTAGAGGACGTGTAGCACCCCAACTCCCGCGAGACCCGAACCCGACATCTACAGTGACATCCAAGCCCGTGACCCACGAGGGTGGCATGCTAGAGCAGTCAATCATAATTTAAAACTCGTTATGAAATTTTTCTTCCAAAAATGTTTTAACGCGCGGAAATCAAAACATACTTTGGGCCCGACATATCACAAAAACATTTTCAGATACAAAAAACTTTCAGTTATTAATTAGCACTCAACAGTGCTCAATCAGTACATAAGCAGAAAGGCATGACCCAACTGGGCTCGATGCCATTTCTGAACACAATTCAGAAATCAAAATATCAACACACTATTACATTTATTAAGCTAGGGCCCACCAAATAAAACACTGTACTCATGCAGATGTGACGACACTGATCCCGACCCATTACTCTGCCTTACTAGCAACGATCATACTCCCGTTAGTCTAACGGGGTACTCTTCAGTTCCTGAAAAATAGATGCAATGTTGGGTGAGTTTGCGAACTCAATGAGAAACCATCATCGATGGTTCACCCAACTCATGCATTCACAATCAATTCACATTGTATCACATAATATCACATTCCAAATTAATCCATGCATATACAGACAATCACATAATATCGTATATTACCACATTCAAGAAATCACATGCAGTCAATTTCGTATTTATAAGGCGATATGCCTTTCACACAATTCACATGTAATCCGTCCTTAACTCCACATGGCATATTTGCATAAAATTAAACACATAAAGGTTGAGAAACCAACTAGGTTACTCACCGCACTTAGAAACTACAACTGAAGTCTCAAACCTTGCCGCGTGGAATTGCTCCATCGGTGCCTTTAAAACAATCAGAAAAATCGAATATCACTCATTGCATAATTTCCAATATTCAAAAATGCAAATATAGCAAATACACTGAGTACTGTACATGTTATGACATTCCCTAAATTTTCCCAATTCGATCACTTTCACTCTAATTCATAGCAAAATCCAATTACCATGAGTCAATAGACTAATATCCAATTCTCTGCAGTCACCTTCCAATTAAAATCACAATCACTATTTATTGTCATTAGATTCCCATAATCATCGAATTAAAATCCGAAATCCCATCTTATCAATTCAAATTCTTAATCTCTAAATTCCAATTAATCACTTAGAAAACAATTCAATTGAAATCAAATCTCAAATTCATTACTTGTAACAATCATCTTAAAAATCACTTCATTTCATTCTCCCAGATTGAAATTCCTAGTCTCAGAAATTCAATTGATCCATAGCCAATCCATTAGAAACTAATCCTCCAAATTCATAATCTCCATATTGAATTTAATCCATAGGTAATTGAACTGTCAAATTCCTAGATCCCGTAATTTAAAACCTCAAAATCTCATTTGGAAAATCAGCATTCCTCGCGACATCGGATCCTTCGTCGCGGCGAGCCCCATTTTCGCCACGTTAGCATGGCGTAACTTCGCCTCGCCGCCGCGAACCATGGCGCTGGTCGCATGGCGTGCACGCAGCGACGTTGCGACGTGCGCTAAACCTCCTCGCCGCGGCGTAAACACGTCTGCTCGCCGCGGCGTGCGTCTGGTCTCGCCGCGGCGTGCGACGAAATTTCATTCGCCGCGGCCTGTCTTGCAAGCCTCGCGATGCGGAAGAAGGATTGGCTCGCCGCGGCGTGTTCATCACTCGCGCGCGTGCGATCCCGTAAACGACATCTGAAACCGAAATTTCAGATTTCTCGAGTTCAACTCCATCTAAATCCATTCTAAACACTCTCAATCGGTTTAAACCTTAAACCCAACTTATTTCTAACCTCAAATAATCATTTAACTCACTTTTCTTCAGAAACCCAAATCAAAATCAACGAAACCCTATCATCGATATTTTCCAATTTCTAAACAATTTCTTACTCAAATCTATGATCAAATAGCATAAACAAGTATAAACTTACTTGATTCAAGCTAGAAACCTTCGAAAATCCTCCAAGAATTTCAACTCCACGTTCAAGCACACCCACGACCATCGATGATGACAATGAACATTTAAGCTTATCTTAAGCTTATATATATATATATGATCATCTACCACATGTCCAATTCTCATCTGACCAATTATAACCAATTTCTGATTTTACAATCAAGTCGGGAATTGTCATACATGTATGTACATAAATATATATATATACGCTTGTGCAGTCAATACATTTACCGATGTCTATGGAAACGATAAGGCACGCACAATGCAACATTTGCCTGTACCAATCCTAACCCGATCCAATTTACTGACATACCCGTCACACCAGTAACGGGATGTTACAGGACGTAGGTCTTAGCACCGAACCTCTATAAAAACAAGTGTTTGATCTTCTTCCCTACACTTTTCAATTAAGTTTATCTAAATTGTTTTTGTGTGTTTAACTTCTAATTTTCTTGTAGAAATTTTCGAAGAATTTTTAAGATCTATTCAACCCCCCTTCTAGATCACTTACAAACAGAAATTGAAAAAAGTTTTGGAGATAGTTGGATTGTAAAGATGAAAGTTAAGGGAGTTAGTTTCAAAAGAAACTAAATTAGAGTTTAGGTAGTGGGAAAGTAACAAGTGTCACTTAGGCTTTGTACTCTTGCTAGAAGTAGGTTACTATTCTTGGAGTGGTGACGGTTAAGTCTTGTCTAAGTTCCTCCTTCATTATGATCTTTTCAAATTTTCTTCCCATACATAGAGTTTTTCATCACATACCTTCTAAGAGACTTCTATGTTCCCCTTTCCTTCACCAAACCCACTTTGTCATTTGTATCCTCTACCCTAAGAAAAAATAGAAGCTGGTCATTGTACTCAGTGGAGTACGTAAAACGTATGGAGTTTAGGGCTTGAAAATTTTGGAGTTTTCAACATGTAAGTGGTGAAGAAATCCTTTTGAGTTAGGGATTTGTGAAATAAAGTTGATAAGTTACTATCATTTGAATGGAAAATGACATTTTTGTGTTTGTTCATAAATACTGTGTTGTTGGGAGATGAAAATTTTGGTTATAGTGTTAATTTAGTGTTTTGAACGATCATGAGCAATTGGGTGTTGTAAAATACTGAAAGGTTGAAAATATGAAAAATGTTCACTGAGTGTGCTTCAATTTGTTAACCATAACGTTTCTTCTAGTTTCCCAAATGAGAAGATTCCTAATTTCAATTAAACTAGAGATATATGGCTACATTTCTTATGAAGACATCGAATTTTAGTTCTATCTTTAAAAGTCTCAAAATTTCATAAAGTTATGAAGTTAGTCCAGTACGTCGGTGTGTGAATGGAAAATTCATCTTTGGACTTTAGGGGAAATTTTGGGATTGATATAAAGAGATTTTAACCAAGATGCCTCTAGAAATTTGTATATCTTTCTTTTATCTTTCCAACGGTATATAGTATGAATATTTTAGACATCGGAGTCAAAAGTTATGATCCTTATAAGTGGAGACGTTCTGGGGAAGAAAATGAGACGGAAGAAATGAGACGGAAGAAAATGAGACGGAAGAAAATAAGACGAAAGAAATGAGATGGAAGAAAATGAGACGGAAGAAATGAGGTGGAAGAAAATGAGATGAAAGAAATGAGACGAAAAAATGAGACGAAAGAAAATGAGACGATAGAAATGAGACGGAAAAAAATGAGATGGAAGAAAATGAGATGAAAGAAATGAGACGGAAGAAATGAGATGGAAAAAAATAAGACGATAAAAGTAAGATGATAGAAGTAAGACGATAAAAGTAAAATGATGGAAATAAGACGATGGAAATATGATGATACAAAAGTAAGACGATTGAGGACAAAAATAGGTTGGAGTCTTTTGGTCATAACTTCTTCTCTAGACATCCAAATGATCTGATTCTTGAACCATTGAATTCGTAAGACATTGATCTACATCTCCACTCAAAAATCATAGCCCTTAAAAATGAATTGAGAAAGATTAAGTGAAAAAGTAGAACGGGTACAGTGAGGGTACTCCTAAATAGTATGAACTAGTGTCATTCTACTGAACATACTTCAGTATTTTGAAGATTTTTTGATATGTAGAATTCCAATTGCAGTTATTTTTAATTTGGAGTAAACTAGAGAAATAGGGCTACAAATCTCATGAAGAAGCTTAATCTTGATTCAGTTTCTAAAGTGTTCAATTTCTAGATGGAAGTTGTATATAGTAAACTGTTTTTGATTAAGAATAGTCCGAAAATATTTGAGGTATATCTTCCATATTACTGAACCAAATTGAGTGATTTTGGTGTCAATGGAAAGATAAGACATAGAGGAACATTTTTCTAGAAGATAGTATGACCAAATTACCTTAGTTTCACTTGCTGATTGTATGTGAACTGTAGACTTGAAAGGGTGTTTTGGAAAGTCTGAAAGTAAGCCAGTGAGTAATGAATTGTGATTTCAATGTTTCTAGTGAGGCATAAACCTAAGTGTTAGTTATTATAACACATACAACCCTGGGTGGAAGAATCACCCTAGCTTCTCATGGATGAATAATGTTAGAGGACAGTTCATACCTCATAGACAACTAGGTTTCCAACAAGATAAACCAAGCTCAATGGAGTCCAAGTTGGATAGGATTTTAGATAAAATTGGAGGCATGGAAGATGTGTGTAGGAGGCTTAAAACAAGTTTAAGCAAGTTACTAAGAACCATGCCTCTTCAATACACAATCTTGAGGTCTAAATAGGTCAACTAGCAGAGGCAATTTCAACTCAGAATGTCGGAACCCTTCCAAACAATACCAAATCTAACCCAAAGGATCAGATCATGGTCATTACTCAGACCTAGGAAAAGAAACTTGAACATATGAAAGAAGATAGAAATAATGGAGAAGGATAAGCATTTATGGAATTTCTTCCAAGTGAGCTCGTAACTAAGCCAATTGAGGAACCTCGACCTAAATTTTGTACCCTATTCTAGCTCAGCAGAAGTCAATTTCAAGTAAGGCAACGATGAATTCTAAGGAGGTTGAGTTAAATAAGGTTAAAGACATAGCAAAATAAATACAAACGAAGCTCACACTAAAGGAATCAATCAAGAAGAAGGTTAAGGAGTGCATAGTGGAAGAAAACCCTAATATAGCACAGAAGAAAGAAGACCTAGGAGTTTTTTTTTTATTCCTTGTAGTATCAATAGAGTTAAAATGGATAGGATATTCGCAGATTTAGGAGCAAGTATTATTATGATGCCCAATACCTTTAGTCAAAATTGGGGTTAGAAGAGCAAGAACCCACAACAATACTAGTGAAGATGACGGACAAAGCAGTTCATCAGTCGAAGGGGATTATTAAGGGTGTCCAAATATAGGTTGATATTTTTACCTTCCCCAAAGACTTCTTTGTATTGGATATTGGAGAAGATAGGGAAACCCCTGTGGTCCTTGGATGACCATTATTGGCTACTACCCACTCTATAATTGACATTGATGGGTGAACTAACCCTGAGGGCTGGAAAGCATCAAATAACCTTCATTGTGTTGCGGAATGACAACAATTCTCCCTTACTCCCAGTTAACATTAAAAAAAACTGAACCTCGAGGACAATGGGAAGATATTGAGGATCATAGGAATGCATTTAGAAAGAAACGATCGTAAAGGAGAAAGTGGAGAAAGGTGAAGCAGAAGGAAGGTGGAATCCAAGGTATGGTAGCTCATGTGCAAATGATAAGATCAATGACTACACTAACATTGCACTATTCATTTAAACCACCTTGAGAACAAGAAGAGCATCGAGCTACTGACGTTAAAAGAAGTGTTGCATGGGAGGCAACCTGTGGATTGTTAATTCGATGTTATTTCCTTTAACTTTTAGATAGTTTGAATTTTGTAGTTTGGTTATTTTATTTTTAAATAAGGTCAGGAAGCTATATGACTTCGACATGAATTAGATGATCGAGGAAGTAAGAAAAAAGAGACGAAAGAGCTATAAAGAGTAGGAAGTAATCTCAATAATGTGTAGAAAAAAATTAGAAATTAGTAAAAATATTGAACGCCACAATTGTGGCCTACAATAGGGTAAAATAGTTCACACAATTTTTAGATAAAATTTTTACCATTTGACCCTTTCTTCATCTATATATTCATGTCATACTTCATTTTTTCACTCACTTTCATTTTAACGTTATCTCTATAAGATTAGAACCTCCAAACACTCCCACTTGTCTTTAACCAAGCTTCCAAATTCTTATTTTATTCCAATCTCCACCTACTTACAATCTGGTATGCTACGTATTAAGCAGTCAACGAAGTACAACCAATCATTAGGATGAAATCAAGTATTGGGACGAAGGCGAAGAAATAGGGTGGCGAGCATTAGAGCAACCTTCCTAATCTACATAGAGGAGGAAGGTATTTGTTTCCAATCCCTTAATGTTAAACAAATAGTAGTCCCAAAATATTTTGATTTGGATATGTTTGATAGGCTAGAATTGCGAGATAGGGTAGAGAATCTATTAGAAAGAATTCAATGGGCAAAGTTTATACACTTCCAATATCCTGTCTACTAGGAGCTCACTCTCGAATTCTTCACTTCCCTTTATTTCGAACCTAATAGCCTTAAGGAAATGTTGTTTAGGTTACAGGGATGAGCTTATAAGTTAAACATTGAAATCATATGTGATATTTGCAAATTCCCTAAATCTTCCATTATCGATCAACACGATGATTTTCATGCTTCCCTATATTGGAATGAACTTACTAGGTTAGAGTGATTCAACACTACGAATGCCTACAACAACATTATAAGAACCCATGAGCACTTGTTATTGCATAAATTCAAATGTCATATGGTTTTTGACAAATTAGAAACTAACAAATGCTCAAAAAAGGAACTTTTTCTGTTGTGGTGCATAGATCATAGCATCCCAATGCGCACCTCCACACATGTGTTCAATGTTATTGTTACGACTCCGCGTGAGCAACAATTTGGGTATAGGGTACTTGGTTTCTGTCATTGTTGAGTACTATAACGTGGATGGTAGTGGCTAATCGTCTATCTTCTTGATTTTCTAAATCACCATCATTTGTGGTGTGCTGAAATCCTTAAGTCCCATAACATGAAACTTTGGGACATCAACCAAAAGACTCTTGTGAAGATTAGGGCTAGTCAGGCGAGTTTGAGACAACATCGCCTCAGTAGGCAAAAGAGGACTTGACTAGTGAGGAGTACGAAGAGGAAAAAGACACTGAAGAACCGGGATGGAAGAAAGTGCTTGATACAATCTTCGCTAACACTAAGGTAATTACAGATAGACTTATGTAGAACTCTAGAAGAATGAAGGAGATGGCCCAAGCAAAACGATGTCAGAGCCAGGATATACATCATATTCATCGATACTTCGAGGCTCAAGGCGTTCAATTACCACCTCCGACACCACCCTGACTCCATCACCATGAGGCTTTGTTTCTAAAGTTAGTATTTTTGTTTTATTTTATTTTATGTTTCTTCCTACCATATGTGTTTGTTTGTCCCTTTCTCACATTAAGGACACTATGTTGTTTAAGTGTAAGGAGGGTTATGTGTTTTGCTTTGAGTGTGAACTTTGCATATTGTATGATAGTTTGTTTAGGTTGCATATTGTGAATTGAGTGAATTGTTGATGGCTTAGATGGATTGAAATTGATTTAATTTTGAACATAATCTATTAGGTTGTGAAGAGTTGTTAACTTGTGAAATTAGTAACCTGAGTTCTTTGGTTAAATATGTAACATCTTGTTCCCATACTAAGGGTTAGAACCCTAAAATTTCGTTCATGTGAGATCAAGAGAGATTGAGAAAAATGCATTTCATGCTCATGCATAATGTTAGCATACACATATGTGAAATTGATTATTACACAAATTAAAATAAAATGTTCATGCACTCATTTGACATTTTGGGTATAAATGATTGTTTTAATGTGAATATGATGTGAATTATGGTTTTGTGTCTTAAAAATTGAGTGGGAATGTATAAGTGGTGAATTAGAATTTTTTTTGGGTGAAAATTTGGGAATTTCCTAGAATTTAAGGGTATTTTGGATTAGAAAATTGCCAAGTGACAGAATAATTGATGAATAGTGATAGAAATAAATGTCAAATGGCAATGGAAATTTTTATATATGACATTAGGATTTAATGACAAGTGCCATTGAAAATTGGGAGTCAATTGGATTAGAAATTGGGGACAAAATGGACTAATTATTAAAGTGGACCAAATGGGACCATGGGGAGGTGACATGTGTCACTTGCCTTGCCACACACCTCACCCACTTTTTTTTAGTTAATTGAAAGACCATTTTATGGTCTTTCACCATGATTTTCGTTACATGCTTCTTCATTTTCTCCTTCTCCATTCTTTTCTCTCATCCACGCCACTCACTCTCTCCCACCTTCGTCAATGTTAAATCTTGCTCTTAGTTTCATTTGCTATTTTCATTTTCTTTGTCTTTTTGACCTTTCTACTAAAAGACCCAACCTAATCCTTCATGAAAGTTGATGATCATGGAGATGAAAGAGTTAGGGTTTAATAGTGATTTTGAAGATCTTGAAGCTAACTCAAGTAAGTAGCATATTGTTCCTTATGATTTGTTGAATCGAGATATGTATGAGGACGGGTTCTTTGATCACAAAATGGTGCTTTATATATGATGGAATGTGGTTGATGAAATGAGAAAATACTTGCCTTACCTTTACATATATGATGATTGATGTTCATAAGATGTTGTAGTGATGATTTAGTGATATAAGGATTGTCAAAATGATCTAGAAATTGTGCAAAAAATTTGACTGATAAATAGAGTTTCATGTTCGATTTTTGATGGATAAAAACGTGGATAATTGGTTGTTTTGGGAATAGGTTGGATTGGTATGGAAGTTAAAGAAAATGCAAGTATATTGTCTTGAAAAGAGAATAATTAAGATGAAAGTTTAGAGACAAATTGAGAATGGTGCTTAAAGTGGTTGGAATATGCTAGCTGTAACAATTCCACTGGATATCCTTCTATAATTTAGCCATAACTTATTATGTAGATGTCCAAATGATGTGATTTTTTATTTGAATTAAATTAGAGACATATGGATACATTTTGTATGAAGACATTGAATTCAAATTTTGTTCTTAAGAGTTTATAATTTGACATGAAATTGAGTACTGAGTATAGAAAGTTGAAGATGAATGTGTATGTATATGTATAATCTGTTATTAGTGTTTATGATCAATCATGGGATATAATTTGATTATGGATAATATTGATTTGAAATGGAGTTATAATAATGGATAAATGATGAGTATTGAACTAGAAATGATAGACTAAGCATGAGAAATTGAATGTTGTAAGTAAAGAGTTAGAAATCTAGAAATCATAGAAAGCAATTGAACATACTTTGGTGCAAGAGGTATAAATTTTTCTGTAGAACTCTGATTGAGATGATTTAGGTATTGTTTTAAAGAGGCCTTTAAGATCTACAACTTCTACGAAGACCGTAAAGTGATATTTGGACATATAGAGGGTCAAATGTTCAAATTTCTATAAATGACCTGTAAAGGTCCATTTAACGGACATAGATGTCCGGTTAACGGACATTCACGGATCAAGTGACCCTAATTAAGGCTTAAATGGGTCTTAAAGTGAACCCAGAATGATACTTGGTTTATGGGACTGATGTATGATAGGTTTGAAGTGAAAATGGAGGTTAACACTTAGTGAACGAATGGATGAAATCAAAGTAGCAAATGCATGAGTATAATGGGAATGAAGATGTTTATAGGATTGTAGTTATGTCCAAGGAAGTTGAGTAATATGTATTAAGTGATTAATGGTGAATGAGAATTGGATATTATGAGATCATATGAGGTTAGAAAAGAGATGACGAGAAATTGAGATATGATATAGAGTGACCAAGTGTTCTTGAGGTGTAAGCTTATGAATAAGTTAGACACATAAAAAGGGTAAAGATTAAATGGAGAATTTAGAATGATCTAGTGCAAATGAATTGTAAATCTAAGTTCAGTTAGACTTATATGAGTTATAACATGGGAATGAGCATGAGATATGAATTTAGAAAATATACCTGGGATTGTCATTGAGCATGCATTATACATTATACACATGTATATGTGTTTGACTAAATGTTTATGTGATTGTGCATTTAATAATGTGAGTGCAATATGTGTTTTGCATAATGGTGATACAGGATAGAACGTTTGCATCCAGATGTTTCCAAATTATACAAGAAAATGTTAATCTGGAGCATATTGTATGTAGACCTAGATGGTCTCATCTTATTGTTTGTTTGGTTGGAATTTTTGTATTGATTGATTAATGAATGATTGCATGAATGTGATTGATTGTATTGATTTTTGGACAGAAGGTCCGATGATTGTGATGTTTGATTGAGATATTGAAGTGTTACTTATATGTGAATGAGATTAAATAAGTGTGCATACTTTGATTGTTAGATGTTGAACCACAGTTCGATGATAAATGTGTTCTGAATGTGCATTTGCATATGAATGGAAGTGTTTTCTCAACTTAATGTTGAATGCTGGACTAAGGCTCGATGATATGGGAATGTGATTGAATGGGAGCATGCGAATGTAATTGATGCATTTCATTTCATGAATGCATGAAACATTGTTGGGCCCCGAATCGTATTAAGCATGTTTATGTTATTTTTGAGGTTTAATTTGTAAATTTATTTTTGTTAGACTAAATTAAGGTTTATAGTGTTGAGAGGAATGAAAATTAAATGAAGGATTAGTTTAAATTAGAATTGAATTGTTGTTAGAAGTTGAAAGGAATAAAATGGCTTAAAGGTATTTTGGGAAGTTTATATATGTTCTAAGAATGTAAGGCTTTGAAAGAGGGACATTTTGGTCCATTTAGGTTTTATTTAAAAACAAAGGAAAGAAGAATATATGGTGATGTCGTGTATGTGAGGAAAAAGAAGCAAAGGATTTTCTTGTTTTAAAAGACATATCAAAACTACATAGTTTTGATAAGTTGGAGATAGGTTTTAATATAAAAAAGACATGTGTTAGGCAATTTGAAGGAGGAATCACGAAACTTCTAGAGAAGGGAGAGAAGAGAGGTGATTTTCGGAGAAGAAGAAGAAGAGGTTTAGGTCTTGAGTTTTTCCTTACTTAGAGAAGAGTGGGAAAGTGTTTAAGAAGGAGTAGAGAAAGAAAGGTTTAAGAGTTTTCAACAAAGCCAAGGGAGATAGGAATTTCCGTGGGTCTCCTTTCAAGGTGAAGAGAGGTTAGTAGAACAAGAAGCAAGATCAAGTGATCAAATTCAAGGTTAAAGGATTAAGGTGGGTAATTTCTTAATAATTGAGTTAATGAACTTGTTAAAGTTCTATAATAAATGCTATTGAATGCTTTAAAATGATTTATCAATGTTGCTTGTATTTTCTTGAAATGGTTTAAATGAATATGAAATATGAAAATTTGTATATAATTGTTGAACAAGTGAAAAATAGATTTGAATAAGTGATTTTAGGCAATTATGTGAAGATGAATGTTGCAAGACTCATTGAGGATTAATGTGTATGAAATGCATGAATAATGTGAATTTCATGTTTTCTATGGGTTAGGGTGGTCCTTTATGTGATAGGTGCACCTATATAGGCTTCTCCCGCCTGCCCGCAAGTGGCTATGGAGTTCCTCACGGACTCCCTCATGTGTTCACGGCTACACATAACCGTTTTACGGAAATGTGTAGTACGTCCTGTTGGACCCACCCAAGCCAATTCATGTGTGGCTACATTATATGTTGTTTATGTTGTTCTTGTATGATATAATGTCTTGTAATTGCCTTTGATCCTTAGATTTGATATAAATGAAGAATTGGCTTATGTTAAAGATGATTTAGTTCAATTGTTTGAGAATAAATTGATAAAGGATTTTGGCATGTTTATTCTTAGTTATTAAGTTTTTACCCACGGAGTCGAGTTCACCCCATTTTCCCTCCACAGGTCATGAGCGAGAAACGAGACACCGTGATCGAATAAGGCATTACTCCCATGCAAGTTTTGTTTTGAAATCATGTTTTAGAAACCAAGGCTTTAGATAGCATTTGGAATGTATTTTGTACTTTGTTCCTTGAAACTATGATGTAATTGGGCTAAAATGCCTCTAAAGCTTTGTAATAACTTTGAATTTCATGTAAATGCAAGATTGCTGACTTTCAGTTGTAATTTATGTAATTTGCTTATGTTTTATACACATGCATCATTGTATAGCTATATTTGACAAAGGAAGGTTTGAGTTTGCATGTTTTGCATTTGGAATGGGATAGAAGATTAGGAGTGTGGTTGTTGCCTTGAAATTGAGTTTGGAGATACTTTTGGGATTGATTTATGCTTTGTGAAGTTGGATATTGAGTTTTATGCAGGTGGTGGAGCTAGGATTGAAGTTTGGCTAGTTGTATTTTCAAGGAGGTTCTGTCAAAATTTTGTAAAATCGACATAAACTTCACTTGGGATTTAGTCCTCTTAGGGCTTGAATTGGATCGGAAGTCTTTTGTAGTTTGTAGTATAGGTTCATATCTTTCCAATGACATATAATGTGTCTCATTTGAACTTGGGGTTAAGAAGTTATGAGGTTAGAAACACATTCATCCTTTATTCAATTAGTTGTTCTTGTTTCATTGGACCTTTTATGGGCAGTGCCTTTGAGTGGCTTTTACCTTGCTTAATGGTGAAATTAACATTTTCATCCTTCATGAGAGTTGTAGAGCATCTTGTTATCTTTCCATTGAGGTATAATATGTACATTTTAGAATTTGGAGCAAGAAGTTATGACAATTGGAAGATAATAGCTAAGGTTCATTTTGGTTGTTCATGTAGCTTATGGGTTTATGATAACTTTGATGACAAATGATTGAAATCCATGGTTTGATGAACCAATTAAGTTGGAAATTATGATGTTGGTCAGTTGAACTTGGAGTATAAAGTGTTTAGGTTTTGGAATGAGTAAATTTAGAAGTGTATAAATGGTTATGAAGTTAGGTTGAAGTTTGAGATACATTGGAAGAAGATTTGAAGTTTTGAGAATTTGCATGTCCATTAAATGGACATGAATGTCCATTAAACGGACAGCCTCGGGTGTAAAAACACCCCTTCCCTTGCCCGTGTCCGTTAAACGGACTTGCATGTCCGTTTAACGGACATTTGCGAACCGTTTAGGCCACCTTCACCCGTACCTGTCCGTTAAACGGACATGGCTGTCCGTTTAACGGACAGATACGGGAAAGATGGTGCATTTTCGAATTTTTAGAGGCCGATTCTCGTTTTGTGGTTTTCATGAAAGTTGTATATCTAGATGTTTACTTTTTAATGGTACAAAAACTAAATAAATCCTATTTATATATCAAAAGTTATGGTGATCGCGCCAAAAGAGTTTCAAACTGATTTAGGATGTGAACATACTTGATTCTTTTGGGTATAAATTCCTCATCCGACCTCCAATTTAGGTGAGGCTTGAACCATTAGATTCCTAAGACATATATCTTTCTTGTAACAAAAATTGGTATCATTTGGAGTCAAATTGCAAAATTTTTCATTAAAACAAGTAAGAGGTCGGTTTGGAGATCATTTTTGGAGTATGAGATCTTTTAGGTTTTTAAAGCATAACTTGACTTTTACAACTCCATTTGAGGTGATTCTTATTGCAAAACGAACTTGAGGCTTAGGGCTACAATTTATATGAAGAAGTCAACTTTTGATTTTGAGGTTTGCATAGTGTGCGCTCGCCACGAATGTGAAGGTACAGCTTAGGACCTGGCAAGGTCATAAGCTCAAGGTTTATGATTATACAGTTGTAATGTCGAAACAAGTCTATTATTGTGGTGAGGAATCCCTCCCTCGTGGGATGCGTGTCCGGGCATCACGTAGGACGTGGAACCCGTGATCCACCTGGATGGGGTTCCAACACTTATGGTATCAGGGCTTTCGGTTAAGGTTCGGGTAGAAGGAGAACTTTAGGGTTTTCATGATAGCCATCAAACATTGCATGATTTGTGCTCTTTTTAATTGTTTTAATTGATTTCACATGCCTACATGATGATTTTAACTAAATGTTGATTTTGCATGATTTGACCGGATTTTTCATGATTTAAATCATATGATGCAATTTGACAAATTATTTTTGCATGAACTAAAGTTTTTCACTGGTTTTATTTTGAAGGAGTATTATGCCACCTCGGAGTAGAGCTCGAGGAGCCCGACTTCGTTCTCGCTCTCACCAGGGGAGCACAGATGAGTCTCATGTCTCGCAAGATGCGGGGACACACTCTGCTCCTAGCTCAGAAGCACCTAGTGTGCAACCTGAGGAGCCTCCTCCTCCTCCTCCTTCTGTGCCTGCGATGGACCCACAGTTTTTTCAGGCCTTTGCCCAGGCTTTCACCTTCGCCATGGGTCAAGGGTCTCAGGTCCCGGTGCCAGCTCCAGTGGTTAGGGGCTGGCAGTATGATAAGCTGAGGAAGTTTGGAGCGGTGGACTTCCATGGTACCACCAATCCAGAGGAAACTGAAGCCTGGATGAAGAGAACAGATAGAGTCTTGGTCCAGATGAATTGCTCTGATGATGAGAAGCTGGAGTATGTAGTGAGTTTACTGCAGGGTGATGCTCTTCACTGGTGGGAGTCAGTGCCACAGAGTCAAACTGTGCCACCAGTACTCACATGGAGGGACTTCGGAGAGTTGTTCAGAAAGAAGTACCTTTCCCGGGTCTACATCTAGGAAAAAGCTCGAGAGTTTTTGAATCTGACTCAGAGGGAGATGTCTGTGAGTGAGTATGAGTTGAGATTCACTCAATTATCTCGGTATGCACCTCATATAGTGGTGAATGAAGAAGATAAGTGTCGTAAGTTTGAGGGAGGTCTCCACTTGGGTATCAAGGAGAAGGTGATTCTTCATAACTTCTGTGATTATCAGCAGCTGGTGGATGTTGCACTCCAGGCTGAGAAGCTGGAGAACATCAGGCAGGAGGTGAGTAGGAAGAGGAAGAGCAGAGAGCAGTCTTCCAAGAGAGGGGTAGTGCGAGACAAATTGTCGGGGTGAGAAGAGTTTCGTGCTTTCGAGTCGGTGGCGTAGTGCCCTCAGCAGAAAGCAGCGATTGAGGCGTGATCGGTGCAAGGCTTCCTCAGTGGGAGGAAACAGTCGAATAGAGAGGAGCAGGAATCAGAACCCTGTATGCGAGCACTGTGGGAATATGCATCGGGGTGAGTGTCGTAAACTTTCAGGTGCCTGTTTCTGGTGTGGAGAAAAAGGGCATCAGATCAGAGATTGCCCTTTGAAGAGTAAAGGGGAAGGATCTCAACCACAGGCTCAGAGGCGAGCAGAGACAGTGAGAACCAGACCAACTGCTGGAGGGCGATTACGGGTCGATGAGGAAGCCCATTCCTCCGGGAGACCAAGAGGGCAAGCACAAGCTAGGGTGTTTGCCATGACACGGGAGGAAGCTGCAGTCGCACCGGAAGTTGTTACTGGTATGGCTCAGCTCTTTCATTCTGATGTGTATGTGCTATTTGATTCTGGTTCTACACATTCTTATGTGTCTGCAAGTGTGATATTGCCTGATATGCAGTCAGTTCTCTTAGATAATTTTCTACTTGTTAGCACTCCGTTAGGGAGAAATGTCATTGTAAGCCGGATCTATAGAGATTGTGAGCTTGTGATTGAGGGATCTAGTTTGGTAGTAGATCTGCTACCTCTAGATCTGAAGGGATTGGACGTTATTATCGGAACGGATGTAATGGAAAAATATCGGGCGAAGCTTGATTGTAGTCGAAAGGAAGTAGAGTTTGATATGGGTGAAGGTCGGAAGGTGATTTTCAGAGGGGATAGAAAGTTGACACCGCCAAGGCTTGTTTCAGCTTTGTTAGCTGATAAACTGATGGGAAGAGGTTGTGAAGCCTTCCTGGCATGTGTCATGGATACCAGTGTGAAAGAGAGCAAGGTGGAGGATATTCCCATTGTGAGGAAATTTCCTGATGTATTTCCAGAGGAGTTGCCCGGTTTGCCACCTGAGAGGGAGATTGAGTTTGTTATTGACTTGGCTCCCGGTACAGCTCCTATTTCTATTCCACCATACAGGATGGCTCCAGCTGAGCTGAAGGAGCTGAAGGAACAGTTATAGGATTTATTAGAGAAAGGGTTTATCAGACCGAGTTCCTCACCTTGGAGAGCACCAGTTTTGTTTGTTAGAAAGAAAGATGGAACTTGGAGGATGTGCATCGATTACAGGAGGATTAACAAGGTGACCGTTAAAAACAAGTATCCTCTGCCTCGGATAGATGACTTGTTTGATCATTGCAGGAGCAACGGTCTCTCTAAGATCGATCTCGTGTCCGCTACCATTAGCTCAGGATTAAGGAGTCTGATGTGAGCAAGACAGCCTTCAGGACAAGGTATGGGCATTATGAATTTTTGGTTATGCCTTTTGGACTGACCAATGCTCCTGCTGCTTTTATGGATCTGATGAACAGAGTTTTCAAGGAGTTTTTGGATCAGTTTGTTATCGTGTTCATCGATGACATTCTGGTGTATTCAAATAATGTGGGAGAACATGAGCAGCACTTGAGGATTATATTGCAGTGGTTAAGAGAGAAAGAGCTTTATGCCAAATTCACTAAATGTGAATTTTGGCTTCATGAAGTAGTTTTTCTTGGCCACATTATTTCTGAGACTGGGGTACATGTAGATCCAAAGAAGATTGAAGCAGTGGTGAATTGGCATGTCCCAACAACAGTAACAGAAGTGAGGAGCTTTCTGGGTTTAGCAGGCTATTATCGGAGATTCGTAGAGGGATTCTCAATAATAGCTACTCCTCTGACCAAGTTATTAAGGAAGAACCAGAAGTTTGTCTGGAGTGATGAGTGTCAACGGAGTTTTGAGGAGCTCAACATAGATTGACTAGTGCTCAAAGATTGACTTTGCCTACTGGAGAAGGAAGTTATACAGTGTATAGTGATGCTTCCAGAAAGGGGTTGGGATGTGTGCTTATGCAAGGAGATAAGGTGATAGCATATGCCTCACGGCAGCTAAAACCTTATGAGGTGAATTATCCAACCCACGATCTGGAGTTAGCAGCTGTGATATTTGCCTTGAAGATATGGAGGCATTACTTGTATGGAGTTCAAACTAGGATCTTCACAGATCACAAAAGTCTCAAATACTTGTTAAGTCAGAAGGAGCTAAATTTGAGACAAAGAAGGTGGATTGAGCTGCTTAAAGATTATGATCTGTTGATCGAATATCATCCGAGTAAGGCAAATGTTGTTGCGAGATGCTTTAGCGAAGTCTTCCATAGCATATGTTCGCACGGTGTATCTACCGCTATTGGAAGAAATGGCTAAGCGAGGATCGAGTTTAAGGCGGAGGAATCGATGGTATGATTGCTACATTTAGAGTGAGGCCAATCCTCAGGGAAATAGTGAAAGAGTTGCAAGTTCAGGATGCAGAACTAGGAAAGCTGTGAGAAGAGATTCAAAGGGGTAAGAAGTCCGATATGATGGTGAGTGATGATGGACTCCTGACTGTCGGGAATAGACTTTGTATTCCAGATGTCATGGAGGTGAAGAATGAGATTCTAGATGAGGCGCACAATGCGCCTTATGCTATGCATCCAGTAGCACCGGGATGTCTGTGGATCTTAAGGAACATTTCTGGTGGAGAGGTATAAAGAGGGATGTGGCCGAGTATGTGAGTAAGTGTCTAGTATGTCAGCAAGTTAAGGCTGAACACCAGGCACCTTCAGGTCAGTTGAGGCCATTGCCTATTCCCGAGTGGAAGTGGCAGAAAGTGACGATGGATTTTCTGATGGGATTGCCTAGGACGATGGGAGGCATGATGTCATATGGGTGATTGTGGATAGATTGACGAAATCAGCCCATTTTCTGGCAATCATGATCGATCCTCCGCGTGCTAGCTAAGAAGTACATTGATGAAGTTGTGAGATTGCATGGGATCCCGGATTCAATTGTATCTGATAGAGATCCTCGCTTACATCGAGATTTTGGTGCGGTTTGCAGAAGCTTTAGGTACTAAGTTGAGTTTCAAGATCGCTTATCCTCGCATCGATGGTCAACTGAGAGGACCATTCGGACCTTAGAAGGAATGCTCAGGGCATGTGTGATGGACTTTAGAGGAGCATGGGATGAGCACTTGCCTCTGATCGAATTTGCCTACAATAATTCATATCATTCGAGCATTCAGATGGCGTCGTATGAGGCTCTCTATATGGGAGGAGATGTAGAACTCCAGTGTGTTGGGATGAAGAAGGAGATAGGAAGCTTTTGGGTCCAGAGTTGATTCAGATGACAGTTGATAAGGTCAATTTGATTAAGCACAGGCTGAAGGCAGCTCAAGAAAGAATGAAAAGTTATGAAGATGCTCATAGGAAGGAAATGGAGTATGAGGTAGGCGAGAAAGTTTTTCTAAAGACTTCTCCGTGGAAAGGGATTCTGAGATTTGGGAGAAAGGGTAAGCTGAGTCCAAGGTATGTGGGACCTTATGAGATTCTGGAGAGAATTGGTCCATTGGCGTATAAGTTAGCATTGCCACCTGAGCTCTCACAAATTCATGATGTCTTTCATGTCTCTATGTTGAGGAAATACCGATCTGATCCTTCTCATGTCATTCAAGCTGATGAAGTTCAGTTGAGTGATGACTTGAGTTATGAAGAGCTTCCAGTGCAGATCTTGGATACTAAAGAAAAAGTTTTGAGAAATAAGACAGTGCAGCTAGTCAAGGTTTTATGGAGGAATCATTTAGTGGAAGAGGCCACGTGAGAGCCATTGGAAGCTATGAAGGAAAAGTATCCCCAGCTCTTCAGTATATCAGGTACGAATTTCGAGGACGAAATTCTTTTAAGATGGGGAGAAATGTTGGGCCCCGAATCGTATTAAGCATGTTTATATTATTTTTTAGGTTTAATTTGTAAATTTATTTTTGTTAGACTAAATTAAGGTTTATAGTGTTGAGAGGAATGAAAATTAAATGAAGGATTAGTTTAAATTAGAATTGAATTGTTGTTAGAAGTTGAAAGGAATAAAATGGCTTAAGGGTATTTTGGGAAGTTTATATATGTTCTAAGAATGTAAGGCTTTGAAAGAGGGACATTTTGTTCCATGTAGGTTTTATTTAAAAACAAAGGAAAGAAGAATATATGGTGATGTCGTGTATGTGAGGAAAAAGAAGCAAAGGATTTTCTTGTTTTAAAAGACATATCAAAACTACATAGTTTTGATAAGTTGGAGATAGGTTTTAATATAAAAAAGACATGTGTTAGGCAATTTGAAGGAGGAATCACGAAACTTCTAGAGAAGGGAGAGAAGAGAGGTGATTTTCGGAGAAGAAGAAGAAGGGGTTTAGGTCTTGAGTTTTTCCTTACTTAGAGAAGAGTGGGAAAGTGTTTAAGAAGGAGTAGAGAAAGAAAGGTTTAAGAGTTTTCAACAAAGCCAAGGGAGATAGGAATTTTCGTGGGTCTCCTTTCAAGGTGAAGAGAGGTTAGTAGAACAAGAAGCAAGATCAAGTGATCAAATTCAAGGTTAAAGGATTAAGGTGGGTAATTTCTTACTAATTGAGTTAATGAACTTGTTAAAGTTCTATAATAAATGCTATTGAATGCTTTAAAATGATTTATCAATGTTGCTTGTATTTTCTTGAAATGGTTTAAATGAATATGAAATATGAAAATGTGTATATAATTGTTGAACAAGTGAAAAATAGATTTGAATAAGTGATTTTAGGCAATTATGTGAAGATGAATGTCTCAAGACTCATTGAGGATTAATGTGTATGAAATGCATGAATAATGTGAATTTCATGTTTTCTATGGGTTAGGGTGGTCCTTTATGTGATAGGTGCACCTATATAGGCTTCTCCCTGCCCATGATGGCTATGGAGTTCCTCACGGACTCCCTCATGTGTTCACTGACTACACATAACCGTTTTACGGAAATGTGTAGTACGTCTGTTGGACCCACCCAAGCCAATTCATGTGGCTACATTATATGTTGTTTATGTTGTTCTTGTATGATATAATGTCTTGTAATTGCCTTTGATCCTTAGATTTGATATAAATGAAGAATTGGCTTATGTTAAAGATGATTTAGTTCAATTGTTTGAGAATAAATTGATAAAGGATTTTGGCATGTTTATTCTTAGTTATTAAGTTTTACCCACGGAGTCGAGTTCACCCCCATTTTCCCTCCACAGGTCATGGCGAAACGAGACACCGCGATCGGAATAAGGCATTACTCCCATGCAAGTTTTGTTTTGAAATCATGTTTTAGAAACCAAGGCTTTAGATAGCATTTTGGAATGTATTTTGTACTTTGTTCCTTGAAACTATGATGTAATTGGGCTAAAATGCCTCTAAAGCTTTGTAATAACTTTGAATTTCATGTAAATGCAAGATTGCTGACTTTCAGTTGTAATTTATGTAATTTGCTTATGTTTTATACACATGCATCATCGTATAGCTATATTTGACAAAAGGAAGGTTTGAGTTTGCATGTTTTGCATTTGGAATGGGATAGAAGATTAGGAGTGTGGTTGTTGCCTTGAAATTGAGTTTGGAGATACTTTTGGGATTGATTTATGCTTTGTGAAGTTGGATATTGAGTTTTATGCAGGTGGTGGAGCTAGGATTGAAGTTTGGCTAGTTGTATTTTCAAGGGAGGTTCTGTCAAAATTTTTGTAAAATCTGACATAAACTTCACTTGGGATTTAGTCCCTCTTAGGGCTTGAATTGGATCGGGAAGTCTTTTTGAAGTTTGTAGTATAGGTTCATATCGTTCCAATGACATATAATGTGTCTCATTTGAACTTGGGGTTAAGAAGTTATGAGGTTAGAAACACATTCAGTCACTTTTCAATTAGTTAAGTTACTGTTTCATTGGACCTTTTATAGGCAGTGCCTTTGAGTGGCTTTTTACCTTGGTTAATGGTGAAATTAACATTTGCATCCTTCATGAGAGTTGTAGAGCATCTTGTTATCTTTCCATTGAGGTATAATATGTACTTTTTAGAATTTGGAGCAAGAAGTTATGACAATTGGAAGATAACAGCTAAGGTTCATTTTGGTTGTTCATGTAGCTTATGGGTTTATGATAACTTTGATGACAAATGATTGAAATCCATGGTTTGATGAACCAATTAAGTTGGAAATTATGATGTTGGTCAGTTGAACTTGGAGTATAAAGTGTTTAGGTTTTGGAATGAGTAAATTTAGAAGTGTATAAATGGTTATGAAGTTAGGTTGAAGTTTGAGATGCATTGGAAGAAGATTTGAAGTTTTGAGAATTTGCATGTCCGTTAAACGGACAGACTCGAGTGTAAAAACACCCCTTCCCTTGCCCGTGTCCTTTAAACGGACTTGCATGTCCGTTTAACGGACATTTGCGAACCGTTTAGGCCACTTTCACCCGTACCTGTCCGTTAAACGGACATGGCTGTCCGTTTAACGGACAGATACGGGAAAGATGGTGCATTTTCGAATTTTTAGAGGCCGATTCTCGTTTTGTAGTCTTCATCAAAGTTGTACATCTAGATGTGTACTTTTTAATGGTACAAAAACGAAAGAAATCCTATTTATATATCAAAAGTTATGGTGATCGCGCCAAAAGAGTTTCAAACTGATTTAGGATGTGAACATACTTGATTCTTTTGGGTATAAATTCCTCATCCGACCTCCAATTGAGGCGAGGCTTGAACCATTAGATTCCTAAGACATATATCTTTCTTGTCACAAAAATTGGTATCATTTGGAGTCAAATTGCAAAAGTTTTCATTAAAACAAGTAAGAGGTCGGTTTGGAGATCATTTTTGGAGTATGAGATCTTTTAGGTTTTTAAAGCATAACTTGACTTTTACAACTCCATTTGAGGTGATTCTTGTTGCAAAACGAACTTGAGGCTTAGGGTTACAATTTATATGAAGAAGTCAACTTTTGATTTTGAGGTTTGCATAGTGTGCGCTCGCCACGAATGTGAAGGTACAACTTAGGACCCGACAAGGTCATAAGCTCAAGGTTTATGATTATGCAGTTGTAATGTCGAAACAAGTCTATTATTGTGGTGAGGAATCCCTCCCTCGTGGGATGCGTGTCCGGGCGTCACGTAGGACGTGGGATCCGTGATCCACCTGGATGGGGTTCCAACAAACATAATGGCAGTTGTGACCAGAGTAGCCACCGATCAAAGCTTAAAGCTCAATGAGTGAAAAAGAACCTCGAGCTCAAAAGTGATTCAGAGCCTCAGGCTCAATGATTAATGAGCCCTATATGGGACAGTTATCAACGAGCCCTATATGGGACAGTATAGGCACTCGGTCATAACAATAATAATAATTGAAAAGTGAGTCTCATGTGCATTACATATGCATAATATGAATGATTAAAGTATATTAAGTGTGTGTGATATGAAATGATGTGAATGTGAATTATGTGTTATATGACTGGGTGAGCTATCGATAATGGTCGCTCATTGAGTTTGCAAAACTCACCCAAAAATTGCAAATATTTTTTAGGATCAGAATAATACCTCATTAGGTAAACAGGAGTATACCTTTAGCATGCAAGCAAAGGATAGAGATCGAGATCAGTTTACATCTGCACTTGTATTTTCGTATTTTTGTATCAATTTGAGTCTTCCGCAATTATTGTAACATGTATATTGAAGATTTCTATTTGTAATAACTTTCTAAAGTGGAATGGTTTGTAATTGATTATGAAGTGTACTAACATTATGATTATAAGTGTTTTGTCGTAGAAATGGGCCCAAGTGTAAAGTGAAAATTTGATGATTTATGTAATGGTTGAAATGTTGTTAATGCAAATTTTTATGAAATAAAGTGTGACCAATTTTGTAATTGATTCCCGCATATGTGTGCATTGTTTTGTTTTAAAAGAAAAAGAATTCGTGTCGAATGTCAAGTGGTTGACTGTTCTAGCATGTCGCCTTCATGGGGCACGGACTTGGATATCACCCACAATGTCAGGTTCGGGTCCTATAGGAGTGGGGTGCTACAAAATATGCAAGTTAATTACGATTTAGTGTTAGTTTATCACCCTATAAGCTGTCACATTCATGTATAATTTTAGGTCTTGAAACTAAAAAAACTTTGCTGGTATTTTTTTATGAAAACGAGTAGCTATAGCAACAAGGTAGGTGAAAAATGTGTTTGTTAATTTTAAATAAATAACTATTCTACTAGCCTTCGGGTTATGAATAGAGCTAATAGCTAGTTGAGAACGTGATATAGTCGAGTAACCAAATCAACACACATCACAACTACGTGCCTTCGCGTCAAAAGGCTATAATGATGTTCCAACCAAGTAGCTTAATAAAAACATGATTTAGTCGAGTAACCAAATTGACATTCATCACCAATGTTTGTGCAAAATACTAGGTCCATGCCTGCAAAAGTAAATAAAAAATGTTTTATAATAAAAACCTACTAAACTTGTAAATAGCTTGACCTTTCATGAAAACGTACTTAAGAGTGGTTAAAGAGTTTGAATGACCAAATAATTAAGGGTGAATAACTTGACATTTGGGTCTTGATTAATATATATGTTTAGTCCAGAGCTCCTAGATGTAAATTTTGCATTTTAATCATTTGTAATAACTTGAATGATTGTGTTTAAAGTTAAATTTATTTCATGAAGTTAAAGCTATTGTCTGTAACACCAGACTTTCTGAGCCCTTCTGTGTTGTTATGTATTTGGAGATACAACTGTATATTGATATAGACATGGTTATATATGAGTTCAAAGATGTATTTGATTCGTTTTGGTACATATACTAGTGATATATAATGTTATGTGCCCTTACCTAAACTTAGAATTCATCGGTAAGCAGAATCTTGGAGATTTTCGACATATGAGCTTTTAAGTGTGTAAAACCGAGTCCATTGGATGGATATGACCACGGTGGTAAAATTAAATGCGTTCTAATGCCTTATAGGTGATTATACATGATTTATAGACTTAACGGACACTTAGAAAGTTAAATTGAAAAAGTTAATGTATATAAAGGCTTATTTGCAAATTGTCAAAAGTTAAAGGACTTAATTGTCTTTCTTCAAAACAAAAGGACTTAATTGTAATTGTTAAATTCTTGGAGGACCAATTTGTAAATTTATAAAATTAAAGGGTTTATTTATAATTTTTAAAAGTTCGAGGACCAAAATGAAAATAAAAGTTTTGGTGATTCCCAAATTTTGGGCTTAATTGCAAATTTAGGAAAGTTTGGAGGGTATAATGGTAATTTCACATAACTAAGGGCAATAAGGTAAATTCACCATGTTTGGTCAAAAAAGAGTCAAATTTCTAAACTATTCTTAGGTGTGGCCGTGCACTCCATTTTAAAGACTTAAAACATGTTATTTTAATTAAAAGAGAGGAGAAAGAAGGAGAAGAGAGGAAAGAGAGGGAGTTTTGGCCATCACCAAAATTCACCCTTATTTTTTGATTTTTCAACTCAAACCAAGGTGTTCTAAGCTAATTTGGAGTCAGCGAACTCAAATCTATCATTAGATTTGAGAAATTCTCAAGGGATTGGAAGATATCACAAAAGGAAGGTTTAGGTAAATTTTGTCTCATCTCTCTCTACATTAGGATTTTGAGTTTGGTGTTAAGATATGTTGTTCTCCATGCTTGATTATACATGAAACATGGTTTAGATGAATGAAATATGTAATGGAGAGGGTTCTTTAAGTCAAAACCGAAATTGTCCCCTTTAGGTGAAACTTTGTGAATTTTTGAATATCTTTTGAAATTGATGGTTTAAATGAACTCTATGATGTTAATTGTGTATGTATTAGGTGAATTGATGATGGAAAATGAGGAAGAAGTACATTAGAAGGAGGCTTTCAAGTTTATACCTTTAGGTGTTTTATAAAATGCCTAAGTGAACTTGGCTTAGGATTTAAGGATTTTGATGGTGTGTATTGGGAAGAGGCTTTCATGTTTACTTATAGTAAACTTGAATTGTTGCTTAGATTGACAAGTAAAGGCCTAATGTGTTTGGATAAAAATGGGCTTAATTATGTTTTGAAATAAGTAAGTATTAGATTAAAGGCATTAAAGGCCTTAGAAAATTCAAAAGAAAAACTAATGTGGATAGTAGGGAAGTAACCATGTGAGGAATTAAAGTGTTGAATCCTATAGTTCAAAGGGAATGATATTGTGTTTTATATACTTATGTGATGGTGTACAATTATAAAATTTATGTTAAGTAGTAATTTCATTGTATGTCTTTTTATGTATAAAAGCTCAGGAGCCGTGAATTAGGGAGCTCGTACTGAGGATTATTGAAGTTAAGAGAAAGTATATCTTCTTTGAGGTGAGTTGGGGAACCATATTTCTTATATGAGATTAGATCACTCTAAGACATGTATGATGACTTGTATGTGAATTTTGGACCTAGGTAATGTATAGTAGAATTTAATCTCCAATAGATGCTAGTATATTTATGTATTTAATAAAAAAAATATGGTTTTGAATAACTTTTTACTATTGGAGTGCAACTTATGTTTTTATTTCTTATTTTGAGAAATGACATTGTTTTCAACAAACCTGCATTTGAAGTGTAAAAGAATAATGTTTTATTTTCTAAAATTATGTTTTTGAACAACTTTGCATTTAGAGTGCAAAAGATGACTGTTATGGCATGAAATAATGTTTTCAAACTTACTTATGCATGAATGAGTTATATATGTTATGTGTATGTTTTCTCCTTTGGCTTAGAGTCACAGTATGGTTTCATTTTAAAGGTTGGACCGATAAATAAAGGCATGATATCTTACTTGATTTTTGATACTTAAATGTTGTATATGATTTTTTTGTGATTGGTGAGGAGACGATTGACCAATTGTGTGCTGGGCACAACTGATTATGATTAAACGACCCCTGTACCCTTGACGTTGGTACATTAAAGTCGAGTTGCTGTATCGACACCTTTCTACGGAACTCGCGGGTGATTCCACACCTAGGGTCTGGACACCAACGAGGTCATCATCTAAGGTCATGACGCTCTTGTCGACTGTAATCCAAACTCCCCACAGATGAAAGTCGAGCCAACACTGTTAATCGATGGGTGTGCACATTAGTTTGGCCGACTAGTGGTGTCACACATTATTGTTTTGGCTTAGTCTGGTATTTGTTTTCTAATGAGATTTTTTATTTATACATATGATGTTTTTATGCACTTGTATACTGGAACTAGAACCTATATCCACCGAATGGGTAATTAATAGGCTAGGCCTATGTAATTCCTAACCGGTATATGATGAGGCATAGGTTAGGTCTATGTGCTTTTATGTCACATATATTCTCTTCATAGGTTATCTGCATCGTCTTGATATGATCGAATTCTATTTGTGTTATATATTTTTCCTGCTCACTGAGTACCTAGTATACTCACCCCCTCCGCTTTCCAACCATGCAGGTTAATTTAGTGAGTTTGAAGCTCTGAGTAGATTTGGGGTCTTTTGACATTTTCGGAATATTACCACGTGGGTAATTTCTTAGTTTTTACTTTTATTGTCTAGTGGCTCATGAATTGTGTTATGTAGTTATACCTTATGACTTTGTAAGTTAACTTTTGATTGTTTGGTGTTTGTAAATGATTTTATGTACGAATTTTCAACACTGCTGTTGAGATTATCTTGAGTGGACTAGAGAGTCCTGAAGTTGTGGTTGGATGTAAATATAGAAATGTGTTTGAAATCGTTTGCAGGTTTTGAGATTTTTTTAAAATATAGTCGTTGTGTTGCTCAAATTTTTCAAAAAAAATAAAAAAGATATTCAGTTATCCTTGCATAGTCGGATTAAAGATGATGCGAGTGTCCTTAGCTCCAGTATGCGGCGGTTGTCATGGACTCGATGTGATACCGGATCGTGACATTGTCTCATTATTACATTGTGTGCTGTGTGATTTTGTGTGATTGTTGTTTTGTTTGCTTAAGGACAAGCAAACGTTTAAGTGTGAGGATATTAATAAGTATAAATTATATCATGTTTTAGGGCATAGTTTGATATGCGTTTAGATTAGAATTGCGTTAGTTTGTTAATTATTTATGTTTTAAGTGTTTTATGGGTTAATACAAGTTTTTGAACTTAAATATTATATTTTTGAGATACCTTGACGTGTTTGTTAGTATTTTATGGTCAATATCGAAGAATGGAGAAGTTTTAGAGACATTTGGACCGAAACAACAGCCCACGATTGTGGCTTGTTAGGCCATGATTGTGAAAAAAACACCAGAGTTAGCCCACGATTGTGGCTTACATGCCACAATCATGATAGAAACGCAAGGAACGACCTATGATGCATTCCACATTCATGGCAAAAGGCTCAAATGTGACCCATGATCGTAGCCTTTGTTGGGAAGACGTGCATACACTCAAGAACATCAAGTTTTGAGAGATTTTTGGACCTTTCGAATTCTAAAAAAATCGTAGGGGTGCTCAAAACACAAGAGGATATTTAAAGAACAAGAAAAGAGGCATAAAGGAGTTTTTGCATCAACCACCTTGAGAAACCCTAGAAAGAAATCATCAAGAGATAGAGGAAGAGAAGTAGGAAGAGAGAAGAGGAGAAGAAGTTGACTCGAAGTACTTCCCGCATCAGAAGTTTCCCGACATCACTGCCTTCCATCATCCATTTAGATTGAATTTCTTATTTAATTTCAGTTTTATTATTGTATAGAATTGGATTGAATAGTTGATGATATAATCTAGAATGTTAAGGATTTTCTAAACTTACCTTCGTAATTTTATTCTTAAATTAATGAAAATTTGATTGATTGTGTTTATTAGATTTGTTGTGGTTTGATTCTACGATTGTGTAATTCAGTAATAAACTAAGAGGATGAATTGAATGGAAAATGATTAAATTGAACTAATGAGAGTTAGATGATTTAATAGAACAAGAATTAAATCAGATTGAGAAATTGTGTGAAGAGAGATCTTGCATAGGTTTTCAATAGTTTATTAGAGAATTTCAGAACTAATTAAGGTTTTGGATATGTTATGAATTGAGAAATTGCAACTTCCATAATTTGATTAGGGTTTATAATTTAGGGTTAATGGTTATAACTCGAGAGAGAATAATCAATCTTAAGATAGTCTAAAACCAACAATATGATAATTCATAATCAGTTAGGTTATCATTAAGGATAAATAAAAATTCCTTTCTATCAATTGGTAATTTCTTTCGATTGATTCTTAGGTGTGTTGTAATTGTTTAATAATTAGTATGTCATATTTGAATCTTAATTTGATTGATTGAATTAAATTATCATTTTTTTAGTTTTATTGCATCTTAGATTTGTTATTATTTCTAGCCTTAGATTTTAGGACTAGATTAATTTCTTCCACATAGGATTGACACTTTTAATATTACTCTAATGAACAGTGCGCTTGCAGATTATCGAGGATAATAATTAAAATTTACACACAACCAAACAACCCAATCAAATCATAATAGATATTATATGAGACGAGGGTTAGAAAAAAAAAAAAAAGGTAAAACCAACCCTTGTCTACCTTACATTACACGTGTATATAAACCACCAGCTAGAGAAGTTAAAAATAGTTTTCCATCAACCATTATAACTGCTTAGGTCTTAAAATTATTCAAATAAGTATCTGCAAATTTAACACGACTGTTGAGAACTAGTAACTATCAGCTAATTTAATCGACAAACTGACATAACTTACTAACCGACATAATTGACTAGCTGATATAACTAACTAACTGGAACAATCAACATAAATTACCGAACGATAACTGTCATTTTCAAGAGCTTAAATGTGCTTTAGCCAGTCATGAACTTGAATTCTCAGCTGCGACAAATCCTCAATCACTTCAATTGTGAATGCTACTGCATTTATTCAAAATAGACAACTTAATCTTTTGGTGCCTTAGCTAATTTCCTAGACAATTAGGTTTTATCAAATCTTTGCCATCATTTTTTAGAGACTATGCAAAATATGTACTCACTGATTACCCAAGGAAAAGGGTTTCACAAAACCCAAATAACAAAACAACACCTGAAAAAGCATCTTATATTTTTATCAAGGGAATTTTATTAAAAGAAAATTGTATTAATAATTTTGCATAATCCATTTGTATCACTAATCATTTTTCAACCTTTAAAAAAACTCATGTGCTAGAGTTTAAAAGTTAATTTAATATAGGTAAATTATTTATTGAAGGAAACAAGAAATATCTTTTGCTTGGTACATATATGAATTGAAGAGACAAATTAGTTATGGAACAGCACGGATTTTTCAAACCAATAAATTCACAGTCGAAATGTTCATGCAATTCTGACTCTCAAAGCAACAATGCGGACAGTCACGAAATGACTTGCTTAGTTAATTCTCATGCGAGTCTGGTCCTTAAAATACATACAATCGATCAAAACGCAAGAATAGAAGACAAAGAACGATATGGTCAGAGATAGTCAACATGGCCTTCAAAGAATTGCATGGTGTTGATGAGTTCTTATTTATTTATTTACTTAGTTATGGAGATTAATTTTCACCTGATCATCTTTAGTTAAATAAATAAAATTGCATATAAGTTGGAGCATTTCGAAACTTCAGGGGCGTGGAGAGTCTTCAAGAAATCACATCGGTGATGAACTAAGATCCTTTGTTTAATATTATCCTGTCGTCTCATGAAATTTCAATCATTTATTCTACGAGATCCACGCGAAACTTATACAGAACTCACATAAATAAACGGCTGAGATTCATTAAACACAATAATATAACATAATATTAAAGAAGAGATTTGGACTTGGTGATAGGACGAGGGCTCCACAGTAAGAAGCTGTTTCCAACAAGAGAACCGAAGTGCGTCTTTAACAGTAACACACCCAAAACAATGACCCACACAACTGACGAAGTTGCAAGTGTTATGAGCCAGTCCCACTGACGCTGTTCTGTTTCCACTTTTCAGATTGCCAGTTGGGGTACAGACAGACAGGTAAGCTGTCCACACCATTTTGTCATGGCCAATCCAAAAACCAAACACAACTACCTACAATTCCCGACTCCTTACTTACCAGGCCTGTCCATGCTTTTAGCACATTCACATTTCCCTGCCAATCAAACCTAGCAGAGATTTTTTTACCATACATGCAAAGCAATGCTCCTAAGTCCCAATGACCTCTTCTCTTGTAGAAAAGATGAATAGCCTCCTTTTTTCTGTCTTCTTTCTTCCTTATTTTATTGTGTTTTTCTTACGAGAGGAAGTGCTTTATGTTTGAAATGGTAAAGCTCAGATGTGTCATCCCATTAAGTAACATTAACTACTAATCTTGACAATAACAAACATGCGTGTACATATACTTATACTCAACGAAATCTATTGGCAACATAGTTGAAAAAAAGGACACAAACAAATCGTCTATTACAAATTCTTATCTACACGAAATCGCCATAATACTAATGTCATCAGAAGGTAGGTTGCTGCAATGATCCTTTTAGATTTTTCACAGCACTGTCATAGTGCACAAAGCCCAGGAACCAGAATTCATGGTTATCCGAGGAGATGATCTGGATGTATTTTTCTGCCGGGTTGACTTTGCTTGTTGATGGATTTACAGCCTTCACCTGATGCAGTGGAATAGCAACCTATGCGCAAAGAGGAATCAAACACCAAGTCATTAAAGAGGAAGATAAGCAACTTCATCACACGACATTAAGAGAAATGCCAGGCAGCCGAGTGGAGGAAAGGAAAAAGGATAAGAGTGGACCATAAAAAGAATACAAGAATAGTGCCAGAGGACATGCATAGGGATAATTATTTGGCAAAAACACCCTCGACGACTGTAAGCTTTACCCCTTGTGAGGAACTTTGATCGTCGAACTAGGAAAATGGTAAATTGGAAATATTTAAGATTGCAAATTAACAATCTACTAAATCCCAACTATGATCATAACAAAATTGAAATTAAAATTAAAGATGAAAAATTTTAAGTCCACAGATCCATGATTAAAACTTCCAGAATTAAACCATACACCATAACATCTTCTAGGAGGCTCAGCATCAAGATAACATCGAAGTAAATGCAAAATATACAGGCTTGTAATCAGATGAACCTAGTGGGTCAGGAGCTCATGGAAATATGAACTTTTATATAGTAAAGAACCAAATGTACTAAGGAGTGCTTGCACAGCACAAATCTAGATGTTAAAAAATTTATCCATGTACATCTATGTAAATTCACATGAAAGAAAGGCTTGTAGCTTAGATAAAGAATGACGACCACTTCAAGTCGTGACAAGCAAAATGAGCACACCTTATAATAGCTCCATTGAGTTTGATCGCCAACTTTGTAAGACAATGGGTTGTCGCTACAAAATGCAAGCTGTGCGGTTGACAAATAGAGCACCCCCATAACTGGACCAGCAGAAGTGGATAAGTAGCACGCATATGTCTTCAAAAGTTTCTCCCCAGGAACAGTCTCAAAAGTTTCGGGAAAAATCTTTTCATAGCCACCTTCCGCAAGAACTTTAGTTCCTTGAGCAATTCTTCCCACAGCAGCATCGGCAAAACTAGGGCCCGTTTTCACTTAACGGAAAAAGGGAAGAGAAACAAAAAGAGGCTCAGAATACTTGTTTATCTGAAAAGTGACTAAATTTTGTTTTTCAGAAACCATGACCACCAACATAGTATTGCTGCCACCAAGACAAGAGTTTAATAGCTCTTCAAGAGAGTAAAAGTTCATGACATCACGGAGCAAGAAATAAAGCTTGCAGTTCTTGCCAATCATTTGAAAAAGAAAATTTTAGAGGGAGATATCATAGAATTATCAATTGGGGAAATTACACATAGAACAAAAGCATGCCAATTTAGAACTAGAGCAGTGCATTGGTAAAACCAATCAATGAATAGTTACTGCTACTGCCAGAATTGAAGATCCAAATACTAACACACCATCACCATCGATAATCTCTAAGGCTCTAAGCACATAGAATTCTTTACGTTAGCACAAAAAAGCTAACCTAAGAATAAAAAATAACAGAACATTTCTATATTTAACAAATCACTGCAATCATTCTTATAACACTATCTTGGTCACTTTAATAGTTCAAAGGTTCAAACATTGCATAATCATTTTATTGTGCATAATTCATAAATCTTTTCATAATCAAGAGAATAATTAGTTTTATTTTTAAAAATTCCTTCATGCATCTAAATACTTTTAGAAAAGTTTTAAAATAGTTTTGAATCAAGTTTTTGTCAAATAAGTGTATTTTGATATTTGAAGGAACTTGAAAATTTTGAAAATCGTGTTTTAAGAAATTTGATTCACCTTCCATGGAGTTAGATTGACCTATGTCCGCTTTTTTTTTAAGGCCAAAAGTGTATTCTAGAGCTCGACGTTTACAACATAATATAACTTGAACATTAACATTTTAAAGCGTTCATATTAAATCTCAACGTTTTCAAAACAGACCTCAAATGGATGAAGAATTTAACGAAATTAACTCCTCATCGGCTAAATGCTTCGTCAATATTAACATGACATTATTTTTATATATTTTAAATAGAAGTAGGTCTCATAACCACAAAATTAATTTTTAAAATTAATTAAAAGTAAGCTCAATTCATTTGTCAATGGGACCTATTTTATATTGAGTGTTATTTTTCCTATTGAAAAAGAAAATAATAAAATTTTCCAATAGAATTTATAAATTAGAGTTAATTGAATCACTATAAATTATCAGTTTTATTCTTTTTAATTAATTTTTATTTATTATTGTTATAATTGTTTTACGGATGTCATTCATCAAACCATTACTGCTTATTATTGCTATAATTGTGTTATGGTTGTTTTGTCATTCATCAAACCATTTATTAGCAACAACAATTAAATTAGATCATTAAAATTTTAAATAGCCCAGAAACTAAACACACAATTCACCACTTATATGCCATCCGGAGCTACAGTCCTAAAACTTGAACGCCATGTATCTAAGAAGCATACAACATTAAGAACTAAAATCACTAAACATACTTACAGTGTTGCCACATGTTCCCAGCAAGATCCTCCGCCTTTTTGGTTGCTTCTGCCGCTTTCTTCCCCCATTTTCCTAACGTGTCTTTCACCGAGTCCACCTTATCTTCTCCAAATCAAAAACACCACAAACAGAACAACTAAAATTTGCACACTTCAATTCAAAAAGAAATTTGCACAACTGAAGTCAACCCATTTCCTCTCAAAGTCACATGTACAAAGCTAACGATGCTTACTTTTCGAAGAGGATGACCCAACTGGTGCCGCGGAAACATAAGGATTGGACTCCTGAGGCATGGTGGTGGCGACGTTTTCGGTGATCGGAGCTGCGGGCTGGTGTGTCGCCGGTGGAGGCTGTTGCGTCCCTACAAAGATGCTGGACCAATTCTGCGGAGGAGGGGCGACGTCGTTTGGATCAAGCTTTGGGTATGGGGCATAATCGGACGTGTGAGGCTCGGTCTCCTGTTCTTGGGATTCTGGTAATTGGGGTTTGATCCTTTTCGTCGTCGTGTTGTTGGATTGATCCACGCGGTTCTGATTTTGATTCATGATTGTTTCCTTCTGTTACTAGTGACTTGCTGTGCCTTACCAAAGTATTGGGTTGAAGACTAGAACAAGGCTACGGCTTCACAACTTGTAATACTAGACCAAAACAAAGATTGAATTTCAAGGAAGAAGATTCCAATTTATGTAAGCAAATGGCAGCTTTTATAATTTACTTTAGAAGCAGCTGTTTCGACTTTCGTGGGCTGATGATATGATTTTAGGACTCAAACGAAAGAGACCATCTCTTTTATTACAGAAACAGAGCCCAAATTTCGTGTATCGTCTTGAAGAACTGCTTATTTTCTCCGGTTGGGCTTAAAGTCCACGGACTTCTGTTGGCCCTTTAACTGAAACTTGACAACTTTAAGCTATATTTGACCAATAAAATATAATAGAATGAGATAGAATATAAGATTTTTATATTATATGTCATTTCATCTTAAACAGTAAAAATAGAAAATTTTAATTTGAAAAGTTTAAAGTCAAATGTAAAATAATATATTATAAACCTTTCATCTGAACAATATTTTATTATATTACACGAACTTTTCCATTCTTTCCAAAATGTATGTCACCCCGTTGTCGCTCAGGCTCCTCCTATATTACTATAGCCTTAAAGCCTATATCAAGGAAAGCAGAAACGGATGCTTGGTAAAAGTTTACTTGGCTCTATTTTTGAATTATTATTTTATTGATTTTATTCTGTAAAATTCATCCATTAGCTTGGGGTGGAAAAAGGGAAGGGTCTTTGACTGTTGTAGCCAATCTATCGTCGGAATCAAATGTTCATAAATATGCAGACAAACATCACTTGGAAATCCAGCCATGACAACGAACTCCTCCAACAAAAAAAAGGGTGAGAATATCATGCGTCTGGAGACAGTGGTCCATTTATATCATGGATAGAGGAAACTATTTGCAGCTGCTGTTGGGTTTGCTTTTACTTTAGTAGACTTTGAACGAGCAACCAAAAATCCCAGCTTATACAAAACAAACTAAAATGGAACGGAGATCATCAGAAGATTTTATATGGTCCATGAACAACCAGGCGAGTCAGGATTGGGCCGGCTAGGTGACTGTACTTTTCTTTGACAACGACTTCTTATATCCTGTCACAATCTCCTTAGCCATTATGTTATATATATATATATAATGATTGTCATCGGTCATTTGTTTGCTGGATCATACCTTCAAACTACATGACTTAATTAAAGATTCCCAGAAGTGCAGATTATATTATGAACATCAGCGAGAACAGATCAAATTTAACCTGATGATCGAGATGACTTCACTATGATCTTTGAAACAAAGCTGATGCAAGAAAATTCCGTTGCGCTGTTGAAAACAATACAAGCAACTCGTAACTACGAAACTGAGAGCTTCAGTCATCATAAAAGAACAGTGTGGATGAAAGGAGCAAGAGAACTGATAAGGTAATGCATTTAGTATTTTATGTAATCGATAATTTAGCTAGGGAGGGGAAGTAAATTAAAGTTGGCGGGGGTGTCTGTGTACCATTTCATGCCTACATTGATGGTATGGATACCTCTGCAATATAGGGGTGAAAGCAAAAGGTGTGCCAGTGTTCTTCTATTTTCCATGTCTTTTTCTTTTACCAACAGATACGAAAAGATTCCCAATCTTGTAATAAACCAGGCCGAGTTAAGGTATCTTCTTACATAATAAATCTGTTCTTTTTTCCTTCTTCTGTTTTATGTTCTTAATCCAGTGAATGTATATGTATATATAAACAGAAGTCTCTGCCTCTGACTGTGCTGTGGCAGGCTCACAGTCATCAGTCAGAAGCTAGCATTCATGGCGAGAATAAAAAATATGATATTATGCACAAATAATAGCTAAAGTAAGGTTATCTTAGCTGACGGTTCTATGCAGGGAATAGGAATTGAAATGTTACTGTCGTACTTAGTTAAAAATCAACTTCTTGTTGTTAGAAGATGAAGCTTCAGATCTATCCTACTTTTACGAGATCTTGATGTTGTCCTTTTAGTAGCAGCAAGGAGTTAAAAAGGCCAGAAAACCCTTTATTATCAACTTGATGATCATTATCAATCAGCACTATATACAAGAGGGCTAATCATGATGCAGATTTTGAGACCAGGAGCTCCGAGCTCCGCTCATGTTATGGTCCCCATGTGGTGTGATACTTAACTAGGTATTCAATAGTTATCAGGAATAAAGTAACGGTCTGCATCCATTTAGACGCAACTAATGTGGTTTTGCATCTATATTCTTAGTTTAGGATTTGTTCTGCAATGACCATCCCTGATTAATCAAAATGACTTTGGATTCTAATGTGGCCTAAAATTATATGGAGTCAATCATAATCTGATTAACCATCATCTGCTAGTGCTAGTAACCATCATTCTTTGTTTTAGATCGTTGATCTCTCCACGAAAAGAAGCACAGTCCAATGTTGATATAACTTCGAAGCTCTCCTCCCCTGTCAAAAGCTTTTATTTATGCACCCAGATATTAGCCTAAAACAGTCAGTACTCAGTACTACTCACTACTCGGTAGGAGATTTCTTTTCTTTTCTTTTTGTTTTACTTTCAGTAGTAAAATTAAGAACGAGAGGGGGGCCCCGCCTTAGGTTAGATCCAAAACCCTGAGAACGACAAACTATGCTCACCTCAGCAAACAACTAAAATAAAAGAGGATAGTTCAATTTCATCCGCTATGTGCTATCTTCCCTTTTTCCTTCCTCCGGTGTTCAGTATTCACTACACAACAACGAGAGATAGGTTGGGAGGGAACAGTGGGTCATAAAATATTATATTACTGGAAAAGTTGCATAACGCGATCTTGTAGCGCGTGAATGGAAACCTATCTCAGTGTGCCATTGCCGTACAGGATTAGGACTTAGGAGCCTTTTTCATTATTGACTTATACAATATGTGCTAATTAGTTAATTTCGTGTGGAAATAAATGTGTTAGCTCAAATTCAAGAGATATGGTTTCATTTCATTCCTCATCGAGCGAGTCACTGTCATGAGGTTCTCCTTTTGCCATTTTAAAAAATGTATTAATTGGAGAAGTGTTTTTCACTTTTCATTAATAAGTCAATGATTCTCATTATCTTAATACCAATTCTCCATTGGGCTTTTGTGAAAATGACCTCAACATACGGTAGTTTCATTCATTAACCATTAGTCTACATAAACCAACTTTTTGGGGAGAGCCACTGGGTATTGCAGATGTGTGTGTGTGAGAGAGAGAGTGAAGCATGGAGAATCCCAATGCTCAATCAGTCCATCACAGCCAACTCTTCAGTCACACTCTCTTTATCACCCATTATACTAAAATAAATTAAAAACACCCAACTTCAACTTCAACTAAATCCCCCTTTTCCCATCCCTCCCACAGCTCTCTCACACGCATTATTTCGCTCCTTCTCCCTCACTCTTCAAAAGCCTTTCCTCTTTTTTTTCCCCCTTTTTTTCTGCTTTGATGATCTAAAAATCTAATCTTTCTTCAAACTTCCAATCAAGAACAGCCCTTTCTTCTTCCTCCTTTTATCTATCCAAAATTTTTTTTATGGTCCTCAACAACAAAAAGCCCAGATCAGGAGCAGCGGAGAGCGACCAAGACTTCAACAGGGAGGATCGCGCTCAAATGTCTGAGGAGGACGACCGATCTCCGCTGTTCGATTCCGTCCGTCCCACCGACTTATGCTCCACCAAGACCCGAACTTGCCCTTCCAGTTCGAGTTCTTCTGCACCCAGTTCTGTCCCCGACCAACAGGCGCCGTTTGCCGACCAGGTGCTCGAGAACGTGCTTGAGAACGTGCTCTGGTTCTTGACTTCACGGCGCGACCGTAACGCGGCGTCATTGGTGTGCAGGTCATGGTGTCGTGTGGAGGCGCTCACTCGATCCGACCTCTTCATTGGCAACTGCTATGCCGTGTCCCCTCGCCGCGCCACGTCACGGTTCACCCGAGTCAGGTCCGTGACTGTCAAGGGAAAGCCCCGGTTCGCTGACTTCAATCTCATGCCGGAGAATTGGGGGGCTCACTTCGCTCCTTGGGTCTCTACCATGGCAAAAGCCTACCCTTGGCTAGAGAAGGTTCACCTTAAGCGCATGTCTGTTACTCATGATGATCTCAATCTTCTTGCCGAGTCGTTCTTGGGGTTTAAAGAGCTTGTACTTGTTTGCTGTTATGGGTTTGGTACTGGTGGCCTCGCTATTGTTGCTAGCGGATGCAGGTCTGTTGGTTTCTTTGGAGTATGTGCTTTTCAATTTTTACACTTTCTGTGTGCGTTTGTTGTCTTCTTAGATCTGATTATATTGTTTATGTTCTGGGGATGCGATTCTGTCCTGTAGGACAATATTTGAAAGCTTATGTTATAGTTGTTTGTTTGACGTAAAGACGAATTACAAACAATTTTCAGAATCGATTTCTAGGTTTTTATCTAGATACAGCTTTTTCGATCTTTATCCGTTGTCAGTCAAAATTTTTTGATAGTTTAGCGTTGTGGGAATCAATATTTTGGATATACATTGAAATTTTTATCTCAATACATGTCTTGATGACGGTTCATTGAGTACTTTGGATAGCGAGTGAGGTTTTTGGTTGGACCATGGTTTGCAATTTGAAAAGCTGCTCCTTCATAGGTGGACTTACTGCATTTTATGGGTTGTTCCTTTGATGCAGACAATTGAAAGTGCTTGATCTGATTGAGTCTGAGGTGACAGATGATGAGATTGATTGGATATCATTTTTTCCAGAGGGTGAAACGAGTCTTGAATCTCTGATTTTTGATTGTGTGGAATGCGCCATCAACTATGAGGCATTGGAGAGGTTGGTCTCAAGGTCCCCTTCTTTGAAGAAACTTAGGTTGAACCAAAATGTATCAATTGGGCAATTATACCGCCTGATGGTCCGAGCTCCACAGCTGACACATCTTGGGACAGGCTCGTTTAGTCCCTCAGAGGATGTGGCCCAGAGTGAACAAGAACTGGATTACATTTCTGCATTTTCTGCTTGCAAATCCTTAATTTGCTTGTCTGGGTTTAGAGAGATAGTAGCAGATTATTTACCAGCAATATACCCAGTTTGTGCCAATCTCACATCTCTTAATTTTAGCTATGCCAATATCAGTGCAGAGCAGCTCAAACCAATTATTAGTAATTGCCACAAGCTTCAAATTTTCTGGGTAAGTTTTTATTATTGAGTTGTAGGTACATTGAAAATTTTCTCTTTAGCTGATCTGAATCTGGAAACTGCAGGTACTGGATTCAATTTGTGATGAAGGGCTCCAGGCAGTGGCTGCAACATGCAAGGATCTCCGAGAGCTTCGAGTCTTCCCTTTTGATGCGAGAGAGGATTCTGATGGCCCTGTTTCTGATGTGGGCCTCCTAGCTATTTCAGAGGGTTGTAGGAAGCTTCAATCCATTTTGTATTTCTGTCAACAGATGACAAATGCAGCTGTTATAGCCATGTCGAAGAACTGTCCTGATCTTGTGGTGTTTCGTCTCTGTATAATGGGCCGACATAGGCCTGATCGTGAGACTGGAGAACCTATGGATGAGGGTTTTGGCGCCATTGTCACGAATTGTAAGAAGCTCACTCGACTTGCTGTATCTGGCTTATTGACTGATAAAGCTTTTGATTATATTGGACGACATGGGAAAATGGTAAGAACCCTGTCAGTTGCCTTTGCGGGAGACAGTGACATGGGTCTGAAACATGTGCTTGAGGGCTGCTCTAGATTGCAGAAGCTTGAGATTAGAGATAGTCCTTTTGGAGATGCTGCTCTTCTCTCAGGTTTGCACCATTATTATAACATGCGATTTCTTTGGATGTCTTCTTGCAAGCTATCCCGTCATGGTTGCCAAGAGATTGCTAGGGCGTTACCCCTTCTGGTGGTGGAAGTGATTAAACATGAAGATGATGAGGACATGGATGATAATATTGGGACATTATACATGTATAGATCTCTTGAAGGGCGGAGGGATGATGCACCAGAATTTGTCTCCATCTTGTAGGCATCCTTGCCAATGGAAGTTGTTTCAGATGTTCTTACGGTGGCTGTTATTGGGAAGTGACATTTATTGCAAGAAAGTTGAATCAGGTGGGTACCTTTTAGATTACCCACAAGGTCTATGTAACCTAGTCAGAGAAGGTTGAATGAACAACTTCTGTCCTTGTAGTGAGCTGTTGATGATGACATCCCAAGCAGAAATCTCTATGAAAGGCCACATTTCTTCTTTATGTTGGTTCTTGAGAAATAGAGGGAGTTGATGCGGAAGATGGGCTGTGTAAGGTATTGGACCAGTGGATCTTGCTGTGTTCTAAGTTTTGTGTTTCGTTCTGTTTTCATATTCATTTAGTCGTAACACTTGTAAACAAGGAGGGTGGGAGAAAGAAGGGTTGGTGTGGGTGATGTGCGTCGAACAAGAAATGGGGGCAGGGCTGAATTGGAGAATTAGGAAAATGAAACTAATGGAGGCTCTATTTTCTTTTAGCAATTTTTAGCCACCAAAATGGAGGGAGGATGAAACCAAAAAAAAGACGAAAAGGAAAAAGCAATAGGAACAATCTCCCAGTCTTTTGAGGAAGTTAGGCAGTCTTACTTTGATTTACAGGGTAGCTAATCTGAAAAGCTGTAGGTGGCGAGAACTAAATGCCCAAGGACTGATACAACTCTACCCCCTTTCTTTCTCATCAGATGTGTTGTTGTAGCAGCACCTGACTGTTGAATTTATTATTGTTATTGTTAGCCAATGTGAGATGATATAATAAATGCCAAATATGCATGCATTTTAGCATGTTTTTTTCTTTTTCTGAATGTGGAATGATCAAATTGACAGTGAGGTCCATTAATTATGTGTGGAAAGTATTGTACAAAGTACACGTTGCAGGCCCCTCTTCCCCTGGCCTCTACTGCGTGCGTGGGGATCCACCCCCACTTTGCCATCCATTCCGATCTTTTGACGGCTTATAATAGCAGCTAAAATTACCCTCTTGGTGTGCTCTGACTTGCATCATGGATTCGAATGGGGCCTTTTTTCTGTAGTTGGATGTGGGATCAGCTCTTTGATGATTTGTCAAACCCCGGCCTTGGTTTGCGTTTGCGTTGCCAAGCGAATGCCTACCAGTGCAGTGAGTGATATGCTCTAAATCTGCCTTCTTTTGTTGGTAGTCTCTTTGGCAGGAAGGTAAAATCAGGGCATAATACATCAAAGTGGGATCTGACTCAGAATTGAAAACAAAAGGCCTTCTTTTCTTTTGCCTATCCCATTATTTGTTTGCGTAGAAAGTGGAGCAGAGCTGATATGAGTTTTCTTCTTACTACAATTTCATCCACAGCCACAATTACTACTATACCTCCACCTGCGTTCAGGCCAAGTACTAGTGTATCTTTATCATTCTCCATCTTAAATCATGAGGGTCATCTTTGGAGCTAATCAGGGGGGTTCCTAATCCTAATAGCTTTCCAAAGCTATGCACTTGTTTTTCAGTGGTAAAGGATAAGGGGCGTGAGTGAAGCTGCGCTTGTGGGTTCAACTCATTTTTAAACCTTTAAAATAACATCTTTTATTTGGAGTTTTCTGTACTTTGTTCTCATCTTATCCAACTTGCTTTGTGGGAATAGTCCTACTCTGGATGACTGACCACTGTCCAAAGACTGCAAGCTTCTGCTTTTTTTTTTTTCTTGAATTCTGCCCTTCTTTTCCCCCGTATATTTCTTTCCACTTTGTCCCCAAAACTGAAAAAAGTTGGAAGAAAATAATTGATTAAGACCTTACAAATGGAGGACCAGGACTGGGACAAGACCTCAGAAATATTGGCCCTTGGATTTGTCAAGCGCCGAATCCATCTCTCTGATGGACCTATCTTACCTACTTGGACACCTCTTTCTATCATTTTAGAGATGGATAGAGAAACAGGGCTAGTAAACCCTCCTAGTTCTATTTTTGTCTAAACACATGCCTTCCACTGTTTGCTATATATATATATATATAAAGAGCATTTATGCAACCCGTCCATTGGAACTGATAGGTGGATGCCATCTCAAACACGAAGCCCTAGCTGGCAGATCGATGGGATACGTAAATGTCTACCGATAACAAACCTGTTGGTGTCAGTAAAATATAATAATAAGTTGTTAATTAATAATGAAGAAATAACGAGGGGAAAGAGATAGAGAGAGGGAGAGCGTCCAACGTAAACATAACAAGTGAACATTACGGTGGCAGGTGATTGAAAAAAGCAGAGTCCCAGTCCCAGTCGCGTTGCAGTGCAGTGAGAGAGTGGATGGTTATTGAGAAAAGCAAAAAGAAGAAGAAGAATATACAGACTGACAGTGATTATGAATTTATAAAACTTTGTATGTTAAGCACATTCATGGCTGAACTAAGCACGAGGTCAACCACTAAGGTATGCTCTCTCGTGTTGCTCCACTTCATTAAAACTTTAATCCTTTGCTCTGCTTTTTCTCTCAAGTCCAAGTATATGTTATAGAATACTTGACGTTGCGTGTAAACAGCGGTTGCATGATCGACAAAAAATTAATTAGTGGAGACTTGTATTATTAATTGGCTTCTTAGGGTTGAGAACAACAACGTTCCGTTGCCGACATTGTCTTGGAGATGGACAATTAAAAATGGATTTGGTAGGAGGAAACAAACAGAGGTAGAGGCAGAGGACATGTGACCGCCAGACATATAAAACCTACGCCTATAGTTTTTAGACAATTATGCCAAACACCTAATTTTCTCTCATTGCTTGAAGACGATAGGTTGGGAAAAAGATAGTTAACTAATTCTTTTGGAAATTATGGACATACACAACACGTACAAACAAAGCCCTTTTTCACACAAACCTAACGCTTTTGACTTTACTAGGATGCCTACATGTGCCTTTTCTGTTTATATGAAGAAATTGCGAAGAAAAAGTCATTAGATTTTGCCTAACTCTGTATCTTGGCAGTTGCACAAATGCATTTAATTTCTTGATCAAGATAAGGGAAAACTATATCAACAAGGTATCAAATGTCAAGGCCTCAAAGCAAGAGAAGATCAAATATCTCAGGGAGATGGAGATATGCTATTTGACGAATGAAGATGCCCTCCATTGTTCTCTTTCCCATATGCAGCCACGCCTGTCCCTATACTGTCAAAGTCACCAGATAAAGTTTGATTCTAATATTGAAATTCTTTGGAAAACCATTCAAAAAAACTAAGCATATGTCTTTAAGTAAATAAGAATAACTTCAAGTTCAACGTCCTCTTTTCATAATATAAATTAAAATATGTTTATTTTGCTAATTATATAACTGTTTCTCCACTATCATTTTTTCATTGCCTTGCAATGCCATGATTACTATATGTACTATCCACCCTTTTTTTTTTGGTTGGTTGGTATAGGTTCATGCATAATCTGCCATTAACCATACTTTAATGGCAGGTCTAAATCACAACCCTGTTGTAAGTTGCATAGTTGTCGCTTGTCCAGGGGGATGGAGCTTCTTACTTAGCACATGATGATTTGTCTCTCAAATATTATTCTGACACTCAAACTATCAAATTATTATTAGATAGAGTTGTTGTTGTTTTTTTTTTTTGAGACTTTAAAATCTCTTTATTGAGAAAGACAAGTGCATTTTCTCCTCTATAGCTAATGGCTCTTTGGAGTCCTAACAAAAGAGCCATGGACTCTCCATGCTTTTCATTTCCTTTCCATACACTCCAAAGTATAAGGTGGGGGGTCATCATCATCATCAACTTCTCCTATTTTTGCCCATCTGATTGATAGGGGAAATCACCAAATGGATAGACCCCCACATTGAATCTTTACTGTTTTTGTCTATTGTAAAAAGGAACAATGAATTGCGTCTTGATCAAAGCCTTACAATTTTATGATGATTGATCAAAGCGACCAATGGCATTTCTATAATTATGATCCATCCTTCATTCCTTTACGTTCAAAAGCTTTATGTGGAACAATTTGGAGAAACTTATGGTAAGATATATTTGTGCTTGGGATCTTAAAAAACAAACCACCTTTTTTTTTTTTTCCTTCAATCAGAGAATGGCCTGAAAAAGACATCTACGTTTGGTGAGTTTGGGAAGTGCAATTATATTCGCAAAGGCAAATGCATGGCCAGCATTTGGTTCAACATCCACTGATAGACGCTCTTGGGCTGACGGAGTCAACAACCTTCAAAAGAAAGGCCCCTGAGCCCATTAATCGATAGCGATGGTGGAAGAACTGGAATCTCCCAATCATTTCTCCTTTAGAATCAGAAGATTTTCCCCCCCTCCTTTACTTCTTCTTGCATCTCAATTGTGATGTGCAAGTGTAAGGACATGAAAATAACAGTTTCCGCTGAATTAAGATTGGAATCTTGAGATCTTTATCCTCCACCAATCTCAGCCCCTGGAAAAGAAAGTGGTGTATGATCACCTTGCGTCAAAGTGGCCTTTCAGATAAAGTAATGCGTCAGAATTCAGGCTCAACTGGTCAAAAGAACCTTGAAAAGAAACCCTTCATTTTTGCTTCGTGGTGGAGCCCAGTTTGGTCAGGATCAATATTTGACCTTTCTCCAACCGTGTTGACGTGCCGTCGACATGTTTAACTATATTAAAAGTTGTACTCTTTGCACTTAAACTAATAGCAAAATCACAATGATTCAGAAAATATTTGGGGTCAAAGGGGCCTTTGCAACTACCGTTTACAGCTAGTTTAGTTTAAAGGATACAATAAATAAGAAGGAATAGAATAATTATTTTAAGAATAAAAAATAAAAATATAATAAAATGAGTATTATTTTGTTTGGTTTATTATTAAAGAATTTCTACGCCAGTATTTAGTTTAAAAATATAAACTTAAAATGATAAAGGAATAAGTAACAAAAGATCAAAATATCCTTATTATTATTATTTTTATTTTTTTATTTTATTATTATTACTTATTTTATTATTAATTTTCTACTTACTATTATTCTTATTAATATTAATTTTATTAATTATTAAATTCCTTATTATTATTATTAATTTTCTTATTATTATTATTATTAATTTTATTATTCTTATTAATTTTTTCTTACTAGTTATTATTATTATTAATTTTCTTCTTCTTCTTCTCTTCTTAATATTAATATTATCACTATTATTATTATCATCATCATCATCATCATCATCATCATCATTATTATTATCATTATCATTATTAATTTCTTCTTCTTCTTATTATTATTAATTTTCTCTTATTATTATTATTCTTATTATTATTTATTTTAGTATTTTTATTAATTGTATTTTATTTATGTTATTATTATTAAATTCCTTACTATTATCAATTTTCTTCTTCTTCTTCCTAATTTTAATATTATTGTTATTATTAAATACCTTATTAATAATAATAATAAGGATAAAAAAAGTCTTCATCAAATAACTATATTCTTGAAATAGCTAAAGACACCTTTTGATTATCTTTACTTGTTCCTAAAAATTGAGGAATACCTAATATTAGGATTAAGTATTCTGATATTTTTGTGTAATCAAACGAAAGGTTATTTAAATTTTAAGAATATACCAGGAATAGAATTCCTATTCATGTGAACCAAGGATGCCTTTAAAGAAGATGATTTACTGGTCATCATCGCTAGTCAGGCTTTCCAGCAAACACTTGGTCCATACTCTAAACTTCTCCCATGTTCACTCAATTTTCCATCCAACGTCTGTAAAGACTCGAAAGACTGATTGCATCACATATGCTTCCTATCTGAGTTACCAGTGCTACTCTTCTGCACCAAAAACAATCTTTTAGATGTCCCACCACTTTCAGTTACCAAATTCGTATATCAATAAACATGTAAGAAAATTTAAACACAAACTTTAATGTAGACTATGCATTGTTGATTCTTTCCATAAATTAGAAGATAGAGAACAGAACTTTTTTTTGAAAATTAATTGATCGATCTTTATATTTTTCTTTAGAAATTTAAGGCTATGTTTGGTTGTAGATTTTATAATAGAATGGAATGGAATATTATTCCACCGTTTGGGAGGAGATTTTATAATGAAATGAGATGGAAGATGAGGGTTTTATATTACATTTCATTCTATCTTAAACAATAAAAATAGAAAACCTTTGATTTGGGAGGGATTTAGGATGAAATATAAAATGATAAACAACTTTATACTATATTACATTATGAACCTTTCATCCAAACAACATTTCACTATATTACATTATAAACCCTTCTATCCATCCCAAACAATAATTTTCTAATAGTACATCCATTTACGTTTCATTTCATTATAAACCATTCCATTCCATTCTATTAAAACTTTACGTCCAACTGCTACATAGCCTAAACATAGAAGTTCAAATTCCTAAATACTCTTTAACAATTAGAATCAAACGTTGCATTGAGAGCTTGATCGCGCGTTGATTAACATTAACTCATGCCACCAACATACAATGAGAGCTTAATCGCGCGTCGTAACGCTAGTCAAAATAAAATAACTAGACTACTACTATAGCAGTGACAAGTCTAGGTCTATTCCACAGAGAGTGTGTGTAAAGTTTAAGAAATAAAATTAATCGGTATTTAGGAAAAGGGGGGGTTTTGGATTTTTAAAGATGAAAATAAAATAAAATTAACTAATAAAAACAAATTAAAGAAAACATGCAATAAAAGGAAAAATGTGGGGAATTCGGTAGGGACCCGGTTCTTTAGTTCAATCTCAGCCTACACCATGACTAAGCATATTTTATTAATTTGTTGTTCTTTAACCTCTCCTAGAAATTATTAATCGTGGGTTAATAATTAACCCGAGTTTTTCCTTAGGTTTTGTTTAATCAAGATACGATCGTTGATTAAACCTAATTACCTAACAACCTAGGATACGATCTCTAGATTTAATTAGGCAGTAGCATTACGAATTAGAAAAATCGATTAATCAAGGCAACAACCACACACGCTCGGGTCATTTAGCCTAAGTCATGTTATCCCTAATGATTACGAATCAATAGTCGCTACAAATGAATTTCAACATAACAATTACGGATTACATCGAAATTCTAACAATGAGTTTGAAATTAACGATTCAATGAACGCATTAAAATTATCAATTCACAATACCCGATGGGTTCATACACAAATAACCGAATAATAACAAAAATCCGATTATCCATACACAAAACCCAAATCGATTAAAATATGATAACACAATCAATTCCTAATGAGAGAAAGAAACAACAAACTAATAAAAAAATATTTAACCCGGATCGTCGGCGTCGATTTTACCTCCGAACCGGTATCGAGACGTTTAGCCCTTCATAAGTATTTTCTGAAAAATTGCTTTAACCTCCATTCCAAATACCAACCAAAAAATCCCTCACTGGTGGCGCTCAGCTGTGCTATATCGTCTACTGTTGAGTGATTTATTTTTCTCGGTCACGCCTTTGTGCTGCGCGCCTGCTTGATTTGCGTCACTTACGTGATTCCTTGCAGTGTGATGAGACTCACCTTCTAGCGCTATAGTCTCTCGTTACTTCCTGGACGCAGCTGTGCTTCTACTGATTTTATCACTGTTGCGCCGCACCTGCTCCTGCGTCCTCCTCACTGCTTTTTTCCACTGTAGCTTGATTTGACGAATAAAGGTCACCTCACTTAAAACCCTTTAATCCTCCCTGCTGTAGCTTCTTGAAACGCCAACGTATATGCTTCCTTCCTGTGTAACGCTGCACCTGTGCGTTTTCATCCTGCGTTTAACGCAGGTACTACGCCTGCGTTATGCGTTATGCGCTGGCGTTGCCTGCGTTTTGCGCACAACGCACTCAAAACGCAGGTCTCTGCCTCTGCACTGCTGTGTCGTTTTTGGATGCTCTCTTATGCTATGGGACGCTGCGTTTTATTCTCTTGGAGCTGTCGTTTCTGCATCTTTTTCCTGCTGCTTGCTTTTAAAATTTTCTTCTTATTGCCTCATGAAACAGCTAAAATTAATCTTCAGAAAATAACCAAATGCAGTACTTTCGACTCACTTTAATTTCTTTACTCTCAAATTGTACCTAAAATCAAATATAAATTAAAGTGAGTATCTTAAGTATTTTTATGTCAATAATTGCTAAGTGTAAATGATTAAAAATATCAACAATTAAGCACATATCAGATCTCATTGTCATATATTTCAATATGGCAAAAAAACTTGAGCCAATAATAAAATTGTAATAATTTAAAATATGTTGCTTAAAACTCATATAAGGCAACAATTTTAAAGTATTGCCTTTAATAATATTAAAAGCAACAATAATGGTGATTTGTTGTCATATGTTTTAATAGACAACAAAATTTAAAAAGTTGCCTTAAAATTTTAGATATGCCATTGCCACAATAAAAAAGTTGCTATTTTAAGTAATTAATAAAGTATGTTTACTCAATAAGTATAAGATTGATAATGAGTTTGGTCAATTAAGCAATAAATAAAGCTCGAACTTAAGCTTTACTAAATATATTTTTATAATTTTAAAAATAAAATTGATATTATTTTATTCAAAATGACATCATTTTACATAAATAAATTTTGGTTTTGAGTATGACAATTCAAGCTCAAGTGTGGTTTGAAGTCCAAATTTGGCTCCAGTCGATTTCAAACATTATATCCTATATAATATTTTAGGGACAAAAATAAAAGGAACTATATTTAACTTTTACATAATAATATAAAGATAATAGATAAAAATGTATTATATGATTATACATAATAAGTTGGCCGTTGGATACCAAAATCATTTTCTCCCTTTTTGCTCCCCTTTATTATTCAAGCCTTACCAAGAACTCTTCATTATTATGCCTTAAGTTTCTCCCGATCTTCTCCATCAATCGTACAAGTGTGGTAGATTTAAACACAAAGTTGAACTTTAGGAAGCTCTATGTAAGTTTTGGATTTTGGTTTTCCATTTTTTTATATTATTTAAATGCAAAACTAGTTGTTGTAGTTTTGTTTGTATCTCTATCTGCATTTTTTGTTTTCTCATCCAATGGCAATAGTTTCTCATCAATTAGTTTTCTCATCCGATAGTGATGGTTTTGCCTATATTGGTTGGTATTAATTATTTGAAAAATTATAAAAACTAAGAGAAGATTTTAGGTGGCATAACATATAACTTTTTGGGTTAACATGGTGTGATTTTATAATATTTTTGATAGCTTTCATGCAGAATAAAAGATAACTCTTTAGGTTCACATGGTGTGATTTTATAATATTTTCGATAACTTTCAGGTGGCATAGAGTAACTGATAAAAATGAATTACTTGAAGGAAGGCCTACAGGGTGTCATTTAAAATGAACTATATTGTCCCACAACCAAAGTTAGAGGGAGTGTGTTGTTTAATTTAAAGGTGTAGGAGTAGGAGACAATGAGAAAGGGCTCAAATGGTCAAGGGTGGCTCGGGTTAATTTTACAACCTTGCATTGCAATGACAATGATGGCTACTATTATGCACATCACTTGTTGCAAACCAAACCTTTGGTCAAGGTCATTACTTACAACAACATAATGATATGTTTTTTTTTGTATTTCAACCCTTCTGGTAGGGTCCTAAATAGTTAAATTTACCCATAATTTCTATAATCATTTGTTCAGTTCTCTATGTCACATAATTTAATTCCTAAGAGTTTAGGGCAAACTCTAGTGTACAAGGCTCCCCACTTTGAGAGAGTCGAGAGAGAGTCATCAATATTAGAATTGGGCTTGGGTCCCCGCTTTGCAAGAGTCGAGAGAGAGTCATCAATATTAGAATTAGGCTTCGGTCAACTATTGCCAAAATGACTAGAACTATCCATTTGGATAGTTAGCCATTATTATTTGTAAACCCTTTAACATCTTCATGTTTAGTCAATATGAGATATTCTAATACTCCCCCTTAAGTGCAACTAAGACTGGACATCCAGTTGTCAGTTGAAATAAATGCAGATGTAACCGAATCAGGCCGTCAGGACTAAACATCCAGACAGACAACCATCAGCTCTGATACCATATTACAATTGGGCTTAGGTTAACTATTGTCAAAATGACTAAAACTAGTCATTTAGATAGTTAGCCCCTACTACTTATAAACCCTTTAACATTTTCACGTTTAGTCAATATGGAATACTTTAATAATCAATTGTACGCAACCTTTCTTTTATATTTTACAAAGAGGTTGTTTCCATGACTCGAACCCTTGACCTTTTGATCACAAAGGAGTATCCTTACCAATTGCTCTAAGGCTTAACCTCTGATTCCCAAGAGTTTATTTTCCATAAAACAATACATACAATTGAGAACTTTCTTTTTTAGTTCAAACCTTGAAGCGAAATAGTTATTTTGAACATTGACTAGAATTTATTGTTTTGTGATATTGATGTATAACAGAAGCTTTTAGCTTTCATTATTACTAGCAAATTACCTACAATTTAGGATTTACTTTGTCTCTTTATCTCATGGTCCATAGAGGATGGTGGCATATGTAGTTGAACACTAATTTATTGGTTTTCCTTTTGTTTTCAGAGTCTTCATACCCTATTTAGATATAACACATTATTCTACAGTGAAAACAAGGGAACTGAACTAGTGATATGACATTTCTCTCATATTTATCAACTATCCTTTCTTCCAATTCTCAATACTCTTGTAGCTTTGGCTGCAATTCAATCCATTTAGAATTAGACACATTTGGCAATCAAGATATATTGCTAGATAAAAGCCTTTAGTAGTAGAAAAAAAAGTAATTTCAACTAGGAAAGAAGCAAGCAATTAAAGGAGCAGCCAAAGTGTTAATTGATTTGTAAGAAGTTTCCATTAACATTTTCGTAGTAACTACAAATTTACTTCACTTATAAAATAAGTTTTGCAAATGCCTTGTTATATGTTTATTGGTTTGTTGATATTAAAAGGACATTCTTAGTTTTGAACATATTCCTATAACATTTCTTACATTTGTTGTAACCTGCTACGTTTTAACTTTAATCACTAGCAAAATCACAATCTAACTTTTATTGAATTTTATAATATTTTTATACTTTTCAAATTCACAATTAGACGACTTTCACATTTAATAATAATCTTTAATTATTTATTTTCTATGTATATTATTAAATTTAAAATTTTAATCGCACAAGCTCATAGTTTCATAATGTATAGTAATAATATATAAGTTCATTATGCATGTTTTTTTGTAGGTTACAAAGTTACTACTAAAGCATTAGGGTTTAAATCCATTTTGAAGTAAAACCCAGAATTGACAAGCTTATTGCTATTATGATACTTCAGGTACATTTCTCTAAGACAATCTACCCTTAATTCAAATTGGTTTATTACATCATAATGTAATTTTCTGTACTATTTATTAGCCACCACAAAGCATAATGGTTTATTATGTCACAATGAAATTTTCTTGGTCGTTAACCTAATATATATTGAATATGTTACTTTGATGAACAATAAGTTGCCTATGGGAAGGAAGATAGGCATTGGTGAAAGATTCCAAAAGAATCTATTTGGGAATATGTTAATGTAAGAAATAATCATCTTAATGCTCCTTTCAATTTTTTATTTATGAAATTTAAATGAACACTCATTACATTATAGAAGAGATATATTCTTCCATTAAAAGGTAAAGAACGGACTTTTAAGACTGTTAGGGATACTTGGAGAACTTACAAATCCATAATGAAGTGAAAGCATTTCAAACAATATACGATAGATGCAAAAAAAAAAAGGCCAATCAGTCTAACTACATAAGAAAAGAAGTCTTTGAGGAACTCATTTCTTATTGGAACCACCCAAATATGAAGGCATGAAAATTATTAGTACTTTTTTACAAATTAGTTACATGATATATAGTTAATATAATATTTTAATGTGTAGCAAATTCTTCAAAAAAGTTTAAAATATAAAATAACAAATTGAAATGTGCATAGTTGGTCCTAATAGCTTTCATATTTATGCTAAGTTGGTAAGTTCTTAATATGTTATAATTTACCAGGAAAACACTTAAATTTTCTAAATTATATCAAAATTATAATTAATAATTGTTTTATGGATAGAAAATGAAAGAGAGGACAAATTTCGTTAATTCACTATTTTGTTGAGATTAACTGCTTATGTTCATGCTTTATGAATTTGTTCATAAAAAAGAACTAAATCATTGTATTGTTAGTTCTTCGACTACATTATTTGTCTTGATTAAATGAGGGTCACACTAAAATTGTTAGTATTTCATTTATATATATATTAACTTGTTTATAAGCTTAGTAGTTTTGTAAATTCTATTTTACTCCTTGCTTTTTTATGTAGGAAGGTGATGATTAAGAGTGGATAATGAGGTACTTGATGAAGGATTTTAGAGTGCCCATACATATTAGTTTTGATATGTATTTTGGTTAATTAGCTTGCGATTTTGACTATTTTATTATGAATATGTTAAAGGTTGAATTCTACAAGTCCTTCAGACTATATAACATATATAAATGCAATTTTTGGTAGTTGACATTTAATAGTATGTACATAATTAAGACATACATTAATGTATATATACTACTCTTAATGTATATATGAGTGTTGTCTACTTAATTACAAGAGTTTGCTTTACATTAACATATTATTGGTAGCGAAATAATAAATTTTTCTTTTATTATTACAAATTGTTGCTAGAAAATCCAATTCATTGCCTTATAAGGATTAAAACTGTTGTTATATCCATTTAACATTATTGCCTAAAGCTCTTTTTACTGTAGTGTTTGTAAGGAATATATAACATTTCAATTAATAAATTAAATCTTAAGTAAATTTAGTACGTTATACCATAGGCCATATCTCATGTTTTAATCTTCTTTAACCTTGTTTATTTCATCATGTTACAAATGTATTGAATTCTCTTACTAAGAATCAATGGCCACCTTTGAATACAAACCTTTTCTTATGCAAGTTATCAATTAAAATGACTTTCCTCTATTTTAAATTCTCTTAAATTGATTGTAATTTTCTTTCCTTAAATTATCCCATAAGATTGCAACAAATATAATCTTCGGTAATATTCTGAAGCAATAAATCATAAATTGAATTCTTAAAAATTATAGAAGAGTTGTAAGAGTATATTACAAGGCTCATTCAACCTTTAAGGTATCACAAAATTTAAGTTGAGACCTTATTACTTACATGAGGTCTATTTCATAGTCATTTTTGCATACATGGTAAGAGTCTTGTGCTATAATATTAGGTCATTTTCATTTAAAGCGTATGTCTTTTATTAATGTAATATCGTACAGGTTTTACTTCAAATATACTTAATGTTTACCCTGATTTCACTTATTTACCCTTAAATTAATCTTTTTGAACTCTCATTTGGTAATTTAAGATAGATATAGTGACCTTATAATCACTTAAAACTGATTTTCTTTTACTGATTATCTAAGTCGGTATTTTTAGTTTAAGTTTCTTGCTCTTGCTTTTAATTATCACCTTGATAATAAACTTAAAACTTGCCTCATCTCCAATCATCATAAATACTAGAGGTTATTGACCATATGAGAGGGCTAATCTTTTATCTATCTAATATACTCTTTGATTCATACTTTCATATAAAGAAAAGATATTTTAAAATCAAGTACCACAGCATTGCTTATTACATAATAAATAATGTCAACTCATATTTGTAGTTGAACATGAAAACACATTAAATGAACATATATGGAGAAATGTTGATCAATCACATTTCAATATATAGTAATCCTAGTGACTTCACATGCCCAATGTATATATCTTGAGAAATTGGTTTTTTCATTAGGCATGCCATTGTATCTTGTGTAGATATATACTTAATTCTTACTTCTTCTTGTGTGATTATATCTTTCACATAATTGTACTTAAAATCTATATGTTTGGTATTACGATAAAAATTGGAATCTTTAGTATAATGATTGTTATTTGACAATCACAGTTGATTATTACTGGATCGGTCTCGTTTTTAGTGACTTCCAACTTAACCAATAAATTCCTAAGCCACATGAATTCTTGAATTACTGCTAAAAATGCCATGAATTTAGCTTATATTTTAGATATTGCAATACATGATTATTTCTTATTTTTCCATGATATAGTACCATTGTTGAGTAAGAAAATAAATTTAGAGGTATATTTTCTTCTCATCTAAATCTCTTTTATAATATGCATCTATATACCCTTGTATATATAGGTCGTTGCCTTGTTAACAATGCATAATCAGTAATACCTTATAGATACCTCAATATTCTCTTTACTATTTTTTAATATGCTTGTCTTAAATTTGATTAATATCTGCTTAGCATTCTAACAATGAAATAAATATCTAGCCTTGTATATATCATTGCATATATAAGACTTCTAATTGCATTGAAACATAGAGCTTGCTTTATTTGTTCCATTTCTTATAATGTGGATGGGTAAAAGTTCTCATTGAGCTATTTACATTTAGCAATATGATCAATTAGTTTGTAATCTTACATATGGAGTTGTTTTAAATCCTTTTTAATTTTAGTTGTTTGAGGAAGTGATAACTATCTCTTTGAAACATCTCCTGAAATATTAACCCTAAGAATATATGTGGCTTTACTTATGCCTTTTAACTCAAATTTAGATGACAACTAATCTTTGATTTGTTTAACAAACTCACATTAATTACAGGTAACCAAAATTTCATCCACATATAAATCTAAAATCACAAATAATATATACATAATGGTCTTCATTGAACATATGAAAATCATATTAAATAATTATGCTATGAAAATGAATGTACTATTGCTTTAAGGGCTGCTTTAGACCATAAATTAATTTTAATAACTTATATACTTTATGTTCTTAGCTTGTCTCAACGAAACCTACATATTATTTATATAGATTTTTCTAATTATCCATTTATAAAAAGTAGTCTTCACATCAATTTAATGTAATTTAAGATCCAAAATGGATAATATAGTTAATTAGATGAATTGAAACAAATCTCACAACAAACAAAAATGTCTCATCATAATCAATTCCCTCTTATTATGTATATCCTTGAGCTATGAGGCATGCCTTGTATCCTTGGATACTGCCATCAACTTTTCATTTGATTTTAAGAACCCATATGTTCTCAATTCTTTGTGCCTATCAAAGAGATCAACCAAGTCCTATACCTGATTTTAGCTTTAAAAAAGTCATTTCTTCTTTCATTTCTTTCATCCATTCTTATTTAGCATGACTAGTAAGAGCTTTATGTACATTCCTTAACTTATTCTCTTCTTGTTGGATAATTATATGGAATTTTCCTTTGATTTCAAAATAATGTCAAATAATTATTCTATGATTGCTATGAGGTGAATGAGGTTTAAGAGAAACATATTCATAAATATCCTGATTACTCTCACTCGGATCATAGATTATAGATAAACTTTCAGTGAGTTGTGACCTTAATTGTCCTTGAGTTAATTCTTTAAGTTCTAAGCTACTTCTATTCGGATAAAGTCCCTCTTCATGATTCCTTACAGTAGAATCATTTTAATGAAAAGTATCATATCAAAATACATCTTTTTCCTACTTCACCTTGCTTTGGAAATTTATTTTATAAAAATATGAAATCTAGTTATCAAATTTAGTTACTCCTTTGTTACCTTATTTACCTATGAACATATATCCTTTTGATATTTCATAATATTAATAAAGACAATTTTCTTCTCTCTGGGGTCCAGTTTCTTATATTTGTGAGAGAGATCATAAACATAGGTAGCACACCCTTATGATCTTAAATTTTCCATGTCAGTTTTTTACTTATATATAACTTATAAGAAATGTTAATAATTGATTTTATAGCACTTTATTAAATACATAAGTGATTGTAAGCAGTGCATCTCTCTGATAAATGATTAGTAAATTTGGTTATTCCATCAATAACCTAACCATTTCTAGTAACATTTTATTAGGTCTTTTCGTAAAACATTTTATTGTAAGATTTGAGGAATAGTTAACTGTCTTTCTATTTCTTTTTCATCACATATCATCGTGAACTTATCAGACATGTTTTCTTGTCCTTAATTAGTTCTTAAAGCTTTTACTTTCTTGTTTAATTGATTCTCATCAAATTCATATACTTTATGATATAAGTCAATGTTTATATTTATGAGAAATCAACCATATGTGATCATACTAAGTACAGTTATCCATAAAAGTGATGAAATATATAGTCGCACATTGTGCCCATATATTCGTTAGGCCATAGATGTTAAGATGAGAAAAATGTAATGGATAGGAAGCTCAGGTTCCCTTTTCAATTGTCATTTTTTCCATTTTACCAGCTAGACAATGTTCACAATAGGTAAATTTACTTGATATAAATCACTTAAAAGCCTTCTTTGGTTAATCATCTTATTTGATTTTGACCAATGCGACATAGTCTAGCTTATTACAAAATTACATTGTAACATCCCGTTACTGATATGTTAGGACATATTGGTAATTTGGGATGGTGTAGGACTGCATATTGCATTTTCTTACTAATTGAGCATTCATTGACCTCTGATTATAGAGGAATGAATTAATTACACATGCATTGACTGTACATGCATTCATGGTATTTTCTGACGTCTAATTGTGATTATGAATTGATTGGTAAATTTCGAGATGATTAGGTCTAATTGTGATTTATCGGGAATTATGGCATTATTGTGTTTGTATAGTTAAATTGGAGTGAGAATTGACTTTTAGAGATCTGTAAATTTAAATTGGAGTATAGGATCGAGTGTCTGATGTTTTTGAGGATTTATAGAAATTTTTCTGGAATTTTTAGAGTTATGGGTCCGGACCGAGAAATTGACTTAAAGACTGATGGATTAGATTCCGGTTCTGAAATTGATGAGTAAATAGCATGGAAAATTTTGATTTGAGAGTTTATGAATTTTTATGACGAGCCATTTGAATTTAGAGACTGGAAATTAAAGAATTAGAGGACTATGATCTATAGGATTAACTCAACCCTTTATATAGCCTTAGGGTTTGAATTTTGTAAAGAAAGCCAAACTTTCCCTTTCTTCCTTCCTCTTCCCTTCGACGACCTTGATCTTCTTTCCTTGGAGATTTTACTTGCTTCCCTTCCATTGTGGTTGGAGAGTTGCTAGAAAGCTTGGTGAAGATGATGGTTGGCTTGGCTGTGGAGAACCACCGTGGGTGTTAGAGTTTGAAGGAATTTCGGAGGTTTTAGGGTTTACGGATTTATCTTCGATTTGGTAAGTTTTATGACTTTAATGTTGTTTATTATGGTTTTTAGATGCATTTATGGCATTTATGGTGAAGGATTGAGTAGTTTAGGGTGTTTAATGTTGAGTTTAGAGAGTATTAATGGCGGAAAAAATCGAACGGAGAAGACGAAGTCGTCCGCACGTCGCGACGCCTGCAATTGGCCTCGTCGTGACGAGTCAGTGCGTGTTCGCCGCGACGAGCGGGCCGAGTCGCCGCGACGAGCTTGTGGATCTTCGTCGCGATGAGCGTGTTTCCACGCTGCGACGAGCGTCCCTTCCCACGTCGCGACGAGGGACTCTTGGTCGCGACGAGGGGCTATTTCTGAAGTGAAATAAGTTGGTATTTGGGCTGTATCTTATGGTATAGACCTCCAATTGAGGTGATTTCGGATTCGTTATGAACTAGAGAAAGAGGTCTACGAGTGAGGTAAAGAATAAAAGTTCGAATTTTAATTAGCAAGTTCTCAATTATAGAAAGAGAGTCGATCATAGTTTCTATTGTGTCCTAAGAATTTTATTATGTCTATAGGAGTTTAAATTGGAGACTTGTGGAATTAATGGGTGTTATTGATCAAGTGAATAGTGAATTTTTGGTTATGAGGCAAGAGATAGCGGAATTGGGTTTTAGAGTCGGAAAATCATGAATGTGCATCGTACATATTTTCAATTAAGACATGCATAATTGACTTGTTTTAAATTGAGCTTCTAGTAATGAGAAATTATTATACTGTTATAGAGGCACCGTTGGATCGTCATTCCACGGATATTGCTGGGACTTCCAGGCAGTAGCTCGGAAGTTAAGGTGAGTAACCTAGTTGGTTCCTCAATTTCTGATGTGCTAAATGCTCTACGTGAAATTGGTTGCTAAAGTGAATGATTAGGATTGAGATGCATGATTTTGATAATTGGAATTCACTGATACATGAATACGGGAAACTGTATTTAAATGGGCTTATAGCCATATGACTGTGAATTATCGGACATATGCATTGCATGAACAGATAATGGACGTTGTGACCTGAGACGCTGCTGTTACTGAAAGGAGCTTTAAGCTCTAATACTGTTTCTGAACCGAGCTTCGAGCTTCGAGCTCGAGGGGAGTTAGTGCATCCTGCTTGAGGGCTCTCCTACTCCCTGACGCGTCCACTGATCACTGTCACTGAATCAGCGCTCAGTCACAACACTGAAATAACTGGAAAGGAGTCACATGTGCATCGCATTATAAAATTGTGATATCTGAATTGTGAACTCCTTGTATGCTGTAAATTGCTATATGATAATTTAACTGTTGCTGTATGGTACTGTACGCAATCTGCGTAATGCATGAATTGAGCGAACCATCGATGATGGTTTCTCATTGAGTTCACAAACTCATCCAAAATTGCACGTTGTTTTTCAGGAATGATAGAGTAGACTCCTAGCTCCAAAGTTTCTTCTCCTACCGCGTGAGCGTTCTGGTGATAGAGGCGATGGCTCACAGGTCGGTCAGCTGGGATTGGATTTTTGGGACGACTTAGTATAGACTTTTGTATCAGTTTCCTTTTTGGATTGTTGTAATTAGACTGTAGGGAACTGATAGACTTGTCTATATTTTGGGATTGATATTATTGAAATGAGTAAAGTATGATGGTTTTAATTTCTGTGGTTTTAATTACTGCGATATATTATATTGATTCCATGAGGTTTATAGAATTGATCGGATCATAGTGCACCCTCGTCGTAGGATATGCATCGGTACGACCTACGGGCGTCCCGGTGTATACTCTTCGGTAAGGGGGCGCTACATTAGGTGGTATCAGAGCATGATTTGACATCTTTTGGGCATAGTGTATTTTTAGGCTTGAATTTCAGAAAGAAAAGTAGGAAATTGATTGAAATTCTTATTTGTTGTAGGTAAATGCGTTCTCGGAGATCAAGTGGATCAACCGGTGACCTAGAATCGGTAGGAGCTAGTAGGAGTCTTTGATGCCTCATTCGAGGATCTCGCCGAGAGTTCCGTGAGGCGGAGAGGAGGTATGATCGATCATTGCGTAAGCGGGGTGTTGATTTCTATGGCGAGATGAGACCTGCGGAGGCTGAGAGATGGTTAGAGAGGACCGAGCGAGTCCTCGATCAGATGGATTGCGACCCTGAGGAGAGGTTTGATTATGCCGTCTCTTCACATGTGGTCCGACGATCGATGGTGGAAGATCGTTAAGGCAATACCACCAGGCCTTGCATTTTGACTTGGGATGACTTTCTAAGGGCATTCAGAGATAATTACATGCCCAAGGTGTATTTAGAGATGAAGATGCAGGAGTTTCTTGAGTTGAGACAGGGTGCTATGACAGTGGCTGATTATGAGGTGCGGTTCAATGAGTTGATGGGATATGCCACAGTTCTGATTGCGACTGAGGCCGACAGGTGTCAGAGGTTCGAGGGCGGACTCAATATGGAGATCCGTACCATATTGGCCCGATCGGACATGGGCACTTTCATTGAGCTGAGAGCGGCTGCCGTGAGGATTGAGCAGTTGCTGAGACAGAGTCAGACTGAGACGGGACAGGGGCCTAGAGGTAAGAGGCCTAGTGATAGCGTGGCGATGTCGATGAGAGGGTTCAAAGAAGCGTTAGAGTAGGCCCTTCAGTCCGTTGGAGGGCGAGACGATCTGGTTTTGGGCGAGAGGCGATTTGTGCGGTGGTAGTGGCGATGGCGGTCTCTAGAGGTTGTGACAGATCCTCCATCTGTGAGCATTGCGAGAGGAGGCATAGTGGAGAGTGTCGGTGGTTGTCTGGAGCATGCTTGAGATGTGGCTCGATGGACCACTTGGTTAGGAATTACCCCGAGACCTTGGGAGCTCAGTCTACTATGACTGGGAGATCTGGCAGCAATACCAAGGTGCAGAAGAGCCGTGGAGGCGGATCGGGATGGAGAGGCCGAGGTCGAGGCCGAGGCTGAGCTGAGGGGTCCGTGGTTAGGACTGAGGGACCGAGTAGCAGGCAGCAGTCCCAGGCTAGAGTCTATGCCATGACTCGGCAGGAGGCTCAGGATTCCCCTGATGTTGTTGCAGGTATGCTTCTGATTTCTGGCTTTGAAGCATATGCATTGTTGGATCCTGGATCCACTCATTCATTCATTGCACCGTATTTAGCATGTAGACTGCATGGGGATAGGGAGAGATTGCAGTATGGGTTAGAGGTGAGTACGCCTCTAGGTAGTACGACGGTTTTAGGTGAGGTCTGCAAGGGATGCCCGATTCAGATAGATCGAGCAGTTTTGAGTGCAGATCTGATGGTACTAGCTCTGAGGGAGATTGATGTGATTTTAGGGATGGATTGGTTGGCTGCGCATAGGGCCGTCATGTACTGTTATACCAAGGAGGTGGTATTAGAGTCTCTTGGTCAGCCCAGAGCTGTTTTTCGAGGTGTTAGTCAGGCAGTGCCAGCCAGGATGATTTTTTTCCTGAGTGCCTTGAGGTTGATGCAGGAAGGTTGTGAGGCCTATCTGGCCCATGTTGTGGATACCAGAGTCGAGCAGAGATTGCAGGATATTCCCGTGATCAGGGAATTTCTGGATGTGTTCCCCGATGAGTTACCGGGTTTACCGACGGATCGGGAGACAGAGTTTGAGATTGACCTCGTTCCCAGTACCGCTCCTATATCAATCCCTTCGTATAGGATGGCAACGGTAGAACTGAGGGAGCTTAAGGCTCAGTTGCAGGAGCTTCTGGATAAGGGATTTATCAGACCGAGTGTTTCACCATGGAGAGCTCCGGTGTTGTTTGTGAAGAAGAAGGATGGGACGTTGAGGTTGTGCATTGATTATAGGCAGTTGAATCGGGTGACAGTGAAGAATAAGTATCCACTACCTAGGATTGATGATTTATTTGATCAGTTGCAGGGAGCTCAGGTGTTCACCAAGTTGGACTTGCGATCAGGTTATTACCAGTTGAGGATTGCAGAGGCTGATGTGCCTAAGAGTGCCTTTAGGAGCAGGTATGGGCATTTCGAGTTCCTAGTGATGCCGTTCGGGTTGACTAATGCCCCGGCAGCCTTCATGGCCTTGATGAATAAGGTTTTTCAGCCCTACCTGGATCAGTTTGTGGTAGTATTCATTGATGATATTCTAGTGTATTCGAGGAGCAGACAGGAGCATGCGGAGCATTTGAAGACCGTATTGCAGATTATGAGAGAGAGGTAGTTGTATGCCAAATTCACTAAATGTAAATTTTGGCTGGATGAGGTAGTGTTTCTGGGGCATATCGTATCTGGTGAGGGTATTCAGGTAGATTCTCGCAAGGTCGAGGCAGTGCTGCATTGGGAGGCCCCTAGGAATGTAGCAGAGGTTCGGAGTTTCCTAAGATTGGCCGGATATTACCGGAGATTTGTCGAGGGATTTTCGCTGATCTCAGCCCCTCTGACAAAGCTTTTGAGGAAGCATGTGCCGTTCAGATGGACTGAGGAGTGCCAAAAGAGCTTTGAGGAGCTGAAACATCGGCTGACTACTGCGCCGATGTTAAGCATCCCGTCTGGTACTGGAGGCTATGTGGTGTACAGTGATGCTTCGCATCAGGGACTGGGATGTGTATTGATGCAGCGTGGAAGAGTGATAGTTTATGCCTCGAGACAGTTGAGGTCTCACGAGGTGAACTATCCAGTGCACGATCTAGAGTTAGCAGCAGTGGTTTTTGCTCTGAAGATTTGGAGACACTATTTATATGGGGAGACGTTCCAGATCTTCACTGATCATAAGAGTTTGAGGTATTTGCTGAGTCAGAGAGAGCTGAATCTGAGACAGAGGAGATTGATTGAGCTGCTGAAAGATTATGACTGCATGATTGAGTACCACCCAGGGAAGGCCAATGTGGTGGCAGATGCATTGACTAGGAGATCTCATGGTAGTGCAGCTCAGATTCAGGTTTCGAAGTTACCTTGTTTAGTGCAATTAAGAGCTCTTAATGTGCAGATGGATTTGGGTCAAGATGGAGCTCTGTTAGCCACTCTGAGGCTTAGACCGATGTTGCATGGCAGGATCAGGAGAGTTCAGGATCGGGATCCGATGTTGGTGAGACTGATGGATAGAGTGAGATCTGGTTTGCCTTCCGATTTTGAGCTGAGAGATGGGACATTGTGGATGGGACAGAGACTGTGTGTGCCTGATGTAGATGATTTGAGACGTGAGATTCTGGAGGAGGCTCACGTGGCTGCCTATGCTATGCATCCTGGTGTCACCAAGATGTATCGCACTCTTAAGTTGCATTTCTGGTGGCCAGGTATGAAGAGGCAAGTAGCAGAGTATGTTTTTAGGTGTTTGACGTGCCAGCAGGTTAAGGCTGAGCACCAGACTCCAGTGGGTAAGCTGCATTCGTTGCCTATTCCGGAGTGGAAATAGGAACGGATTACCATGGATTTTATTATGGGATTGCCTAGGATGCCGAGATAGTTCGATGCTATCTGGGTCATAGTGGACCGGTTGACCAAATCGGCTCACTTCTTGCCAGTGAGGAAGAGTAATACTCTAGATCAGTTGGCCCAGAAGTATGTGGCAGAGATTGTGCGGCTGCATGGGGTTCCGTTGTCGATAGTCTCAGACCGAGATCCCAGATTTACATCGAGGTTTTGGAAGAGTCTGCAGTCTGCATTGGGTACTCGATTGAACTTCAGTACTGCATTTCATCCTCAGACAGATGGGCAGAGTGAGAGGATGATTAAGACTATTGAGGATATGCTTCGAGCTTGTGTATTGGAGTTCAGAGGATCGTGGGATCAGTATCTAGCTCTGATCGAGTTTTCTTACAACAATCAGTATCAGAGCAGTATCGGGATGGAATCGTATGAGGCCTTATATGGAAGGCCGTGTAGATCGCCACTGTATTGGGATAAAGAGGGTGTGAGGATGATTGAGGGTCCCGAGCTGATCCAGGACACTGTAGATAAGGTTAGACTGATTAGGAGTCGCATCAAGGCGGCTCAGGATAGACAGAAAAGCTATGTGGATCATCATCGGCGAGAGATGGAGTACAGTGTGGGTGACAGAGTGTTCCTCCGAGTGTCACCTTGGAGAGGAGTGTTGAGATTTGGTCGTAAGGGCAAGTTGAGCCCTAGGTATATCGGTCCGTATGAGATTACTGAGCGGATTGGACCGTTGGCCTATAGATTGGCGTTGCCGAGTGAGATGTCTCAGTTGCATGACGTTTTCCATGAAAGCATGCTTCGGAGATATCGTTCTGACCCGACTCATGTGATTCCGACTCAGGAGATTGAGATAGCTAGTGATGTCGGAACCCGACCCGGAGACCGGACCCCAACTGTTGGATCCAAGACCCAACTACATGGAACTTACACTTATCACATTTGCTCTGATACCACAGATGTCAGACCCCACCCCCGGAGCCTAACTTTCGTAGTCCTGAAACCTTATGCTTATAACCTTGCAGAATTCTTAACTGTAACTCCACCTTCGAGGCGAGTGCACACTACTTAAACATCACAAATACATATTGACTTGTTCATATCAAATATATCTTGAAGCCTCACACTCGTATAGAGGCAAGAATCACCTTGATCGGAGTTATATAACTCAAGATACACTCCATAAATCTAAAGGAGTTCATATCCGAAACCTGCTCTCTTAACTGACCTCTCACTTGTTTTAATGCAAACTTCCTCAATTTAACTCCAATTTATACCAATTTTTGTATCAAGAATGGTACATGTCTTATAAATCCAATGGTTCAAACCTCACCTCAATTGAAGGCCGGATGAGGGAATTATGCCCAAGAGAGCAGACCATGCTCACTTCTAAAACCCAAACAAAAGCTTAACCTTGAAAACATAACTTACCTTGATTCTTGACTAACCCAAAGGGTTTCTTAGCTTAAAAGGTAGCTTAGCTTCTCCTCTTCACTTTTTCTTCTTGCACTTTCTTCAAAAACTCTCTAAATCTCAAACCCTAGCCACTTCTCTTCTTTTTCTCCTCTTCTTCTCCTCTTCACCGAAATCCTCTTCTCCCTCTCTCAATTTTTGTTTTTTCTTCTTCCTTCCTCCTACAACCTCACTTAAAATCCTCCTTTTATACTTCTTCCATTCCACTTAAGCCCATAAGGCCCTATGTAACATCCCATCACCGATGGGAAGGGTATGTTGGTAATTTGGGACGGGTTAGGAGTATTAAATTATATCTCGGCATGCACATACAACTTATCGCCTCTATGAATGATGGGTTGTTGCACTTGCATATGGTAAACATGCATTCATGACATTTTCCGGCTTAGGTTTCAAAATGTGATCTTTTATGAAATTTATGGGATAATAGTATTTGAAAAATTATTTGGAGTGCGTCATTGAATGTTTTACATTTTATGGGATTTTCAGAATTTTCTGGAATTATCCGGAGAGAAATTGGAGTGAAATTTGGAACCGGAATTAAAATCAGGACAAATGGCAAGTGACACTTGTCACTTACCTAAGGATATCTTAAGTTATTAGTTTAATAATTGTTTTAGTGGGCTAGTTGCCCACGACTCTTTCCTTCATCCATTTAATTATAAAGCACTTTGGAAGCCCTCACTTTCACTCACCCGTAGCTTCCTCCATGGCCTTCTCCTTTGAATTTTCTCATTTTCTTTATACACAAGACATTTCTCGTGGTTTTCCTTACATGCTTCTAAACTTAAACCTTCTCCTCTTTGCTATGATGATAACCATGCATGGGGTTGAGAAGTGAGGAAGTAGAGTGGTTGGAGAAATTAAGAGTTGGGTTGGAAGCTTGAATTGGTAAGTGTTTAGTTATGCTTTAATTATGTCTTATGAATTATGGTAGGTAGAAGCATCAAATGGGAATTATGGTGTGTTTATTATGTTTATTGATCCATGATTTGGCTTGGTTTTGGATTGAGTGTGTAAGGTTAGATGCATGGAAAGTAATGAAAGTAAATTGTGTATATGCTGCCAAAGTTTGTTTAAGTATACAAATAAATGTTGTGATAAGTTTATGGCTGAATTGGAGGTGTAAATGAATGTATATTAAGGTAGGTAAAGTGATAGAATGGAAGAGGATGAGGTATAGATGAAATCTGGAAAATTGGTGTTTAACCTATTGAAATGTTTTGATCATAACTTATTGTGTAGGTGAGAAAATGAGGTGAGGTTTGTGCCCACTGAAACTTTGGGATGTTGGCTTCAAATTTGTGTGAAATAGGTGATGTTAAATTGTAATGTTAGAAGGGTGAATCTTGGCATGGAAAGTTTCTGTTTCTGGGTCTGGGAACAGTACCCGCAAATATGTCACATGAGTTTTGCTAATTTTTCTAAATTAATTGGTATGGGATTAGGGAAAATGGTCTTCATGAAAGTTGTAGCCTATTGAGTTAGCTTTCCATTACCACTGATCTTGTTAATTTTCGAGTTGTATATTGGGAGATATGAACTGATTTCTAATGACTGTTTTTATGCCTTGACTGAAACCTAGTTGAAGTGGCACATTTAGTGCACATTCGGACTTGGAAGAATTTTTGTAATTTTTGTGAATTGAATTGGAGTTTGAATTGTACTGAAGAGTTCTAAATGACAGATTGATTTTGAAAATGATATATGGCTTATAATTTTTGGAAGTCAGATGTGGGAGATATGGAATTTCAAAATCTGAACCTACATTGTGATGTTAAGTGCTGGTTAGGTCAGAAACTTGCATAACAGATTTGAAAATGTTAGAAATCGAATTGGAGTTTGAGTTCTTCATGAACATTGAAGTTTGGGATCTTATCTTTTCAGGAACATAAGGTTGTGATTTTTGTGACATTTGTACTATGAGATATGTTGAATGGAAAATTACTGTCCAGATTGGTTGATTTCAGAAGACAGATTGTTTATGGAATTGTTTGATACAGTTAAAAATAGAATTTGATGTTGGGTTGTTCATAAGAGTTGTAGATAACATTGTGAACTTATGGAGCATATTTATGTGGTAATTTTTGGCTGAAGAATCAAAGAGTTATGGAATTTGCAAAGTACTGTTCTGTTTTAACGGGATTTGAGTAGGCAGTAGCTTTGAAGGGATTTTTGACACCCTTAGGGGTGAGATTGATTTTTATGGTCTTCTTGAGAATTGTAGAGGGTTTCTTTATCTTTCCAATAAGGTATAATTTGTATTTTTCTGATTTGTGTGCTAAGATTTATGATTGTTGGAAATTTGGATTGAAAACAGGAAAAAGGGCAAGGAAGTAGAGGAACCTCGTCAGATCGCGAGGGCGACGCCTCGCCCTCGCGAGGCGAGGTAAGTCAGCCCAGTCGCGAGGGCGACGACTCGCCCTCGCGAGGTGAGGTAAGTCAGCCCAGTCACGAGGGCGACGCCTCGCCCTCGCGACGAGGCCAGATGGGTCGGCCTCGCAAGGGCGACGCCTCGCCCCTGCGAGGCAAGTGTAATATGAATGTATTATTATTTGGTATTATTTTGATTATTTGGTATTTGGTGTTTCTTTTGTCAATTTCTTTTCCGTCCGACGTCCGATTGACCTAATTCTTGAGGCATCGGATTTGTGAAATATTGAATTTCATTTTGTGAGAAATTGGGAATTTTGAACGAGAAATTAGCGTGGCCGGGTAATTGTTCTAAGTTACTGCTTTTGTTTAATTGGGGACCTATAGAGGTCCGAATTGCACCACCGTCCGCTTGAAGGTTTCTAAATTTTAGATGGAATTTTATTGGGAAAATTTGGATTTAGGGCGGAAATCTCATGAACATGCATTATACACTTACATGTGCATTATACTAATTCGGATTGGATAATTAGTGATCGGTTCCTCTCTTTGTTATAGAGGCACATTTGGAGCGTCGATCTACCGGCGTTCATGAAACTTTCAGATGTTAGCTCGAATGCGGTGAGTAACCTAGTTGGTTCCTCAACCTTTATGTGTTTAAGTTTTGCAATTATGCCATATGGAGATAATGGAGGGTTTATAGTTTATGTGTATTTGAATTTGATTGATTTGGACCATAGGTGTCGAAATATTTGGAATGAGATAACGAAGTGCTACTTGTGAGTAATGCTTGTTTGTAAATGTTATATTGGAGATCTCCCCGAGGTCAGAAATGGAAATTGATATTGAAGTGTTAATTATGCATTTCGTTTGATACATTGGATGGGATTGTAAATGTGATATAGTAGGATGCAATAAATTGGAAATGTAGATAATTGAAATACCGGACCGAAGTCAGAAGAATTGGCAAATAGTAATGATATGTAAATGGAAATTGGAATATGTACATTGCATGCATAAACATAAATGTATGATCGGATAAAAGCGGTTGTGGACCGAGCGTGACCCTTCGTATCGGGGCATATCACGCCTAACGATGTGAGCTTTCACTCAACGCACGAGACCTCGGGTCCAACGTATTGAGCCTTGAGCTCAATGTATCGAGGCTTCAAGCCCATGTTTTCGAGCCACCGCTCAACGCAATGTGCCGTTCTTTGGGGCGATTTGGTAGCAGTCCACAACAACGAAATGAAAATGGAGCAGTGTCACATGCGCATTGCATATATATATATATTGTAAATGATTGGAAGATGTAAATGATGAAATTGTATGTGTATATGAAATTGGAACTGAAATGTGATAATATGTGATATTACATTAATGCTACCGTGTGCTAATATGATTGGTGAATGCATGAGTTGAGTGAACCATCGATGATGGTTTCTCCTGAGTTCGCAAAACTCACCCAAAATTTGCATCTATTTTCAGGACTTAGAAGAATACCCGTTTAGCAGCAGGCGTATGACATCTCGCCGTTGAAGAAGCGGAGAAGTGGTCGGGATCGATTAAGCGTCTGTCTTAGTGTTTCTATTCTTGGACTTTTGTATTACTAATTTGGACAAGTTGTAAAGTCAATTGACCGAAATAAATTGTAAATATAAAAAGTGGGCCCAAGGCCATTGAATTGATTATATAAATTGCTTTCGCGTTAATGATAATATGTAATGCGATTGTGTAAAAAAAAGTGTTATCTTGAGTTTTATTCTTGAGTGATGTAGACGCCACCCTCATGAGCACGGACTGGATATCACCGTCGATGTCGGGTTCGGGTCTTCAAGAGGAGTGAGGTGTTACCCTAAGCCCACTCATTTCCTTCCTTCTTATTCTTTACTTCCTACTACCTCTTTAACTACTCAAGCCTACTTCTTCATTTAAGCCCATTAATTTCTCAAGCCCATCTTATTCTTATTCTCTTCTTTCTTTTATTTCATTTGGACCCAAAGCCCAATTAACACATTAAATTACCTCTAATTTATTTAAACCAACTATCACATTTAATACTTGCTATCTAACTCATTTAATCACATTTATTTATTACCCAACTCATTTAATTCATGCCAACTAATACATTTACTAACATTAATTCTTAACACCTAACTCATTTAATGTCATATGCTAATCCATGCTAACTTTATTAAATACTATATTAATTCACCCCATTAATCTAATCATGCTTGATTTATCATTAAAAAAATTCGAGTAACATTTCTCCCCTTAAGAAATTTCGTCCTCTAAATTTTACCTTACCCCACTTGCTTCCTCTTGCACTCTTTGTGTCGCCATTTTACTCCATCATTCCTAAGCTTTCTTTCAAATGACCTTGGATAACGGATTTAAACAATCCCTTTTAAATGCTACAACATCTTATCTATTTCTTCCATATTCTTCAAATTAGTCAAAATTTTATTTTCACTTCAACAACCTATCAATCTTCTTAACATACCCTTACTCGAGCTTGGGCACACCTTGGCATGGTGGTATTCATAAACATGTACTCATATGAGTATAAACGATAGCTCGAGAGTATCACAAAGGAAATTTGTCTTATGCTTAATGACTCACAACAGGTAGTGCAAGTGACTGTATGCCAACACACTTAATTCTCATGCCTATTTTTACCCAAGTTTCATGCCCTTGACATCGATCCTCCTAATTCATTCATCTTTCTCATTTCACTTAATTTTATTATTCATCCATTTCACCTGTTTAAGACATCTCTAATTCTAGCCTTCAACGACTTGCAAGCCTTACTCAACCATAAGACAAAAACAATGACTCATTCTATTATCTAAGTTCTCATACAGTGTTCACCTAAACTCCCTAGGACGGTGACTTTTGTGCTAGGGGTCAAAAAGACTATACTTGGATCTTATGTTCCTAAGAACCTCAAACGATATGTTTTAAACATATTCTTGCTAATTACGACTATCAATTCAAAACTTCACTTGCTTACTTTGACATTTTTAGTCACTAAAAAGGTCTTTCAATGTATCCCTACTAGGATACGAAACTTATGCCACAAATTTTTTTACTTTGCTTGCAATCTCTTCATCTTTATTGATTTCACACACTCCTTATTTCATTCACGACGTATCATTCTTCTCATTCGAACTCGAAATTCAGATCTGCTTTCAATCTCTTAATAAGGTTCAAAATCTCATAATCCTCAATTTGGGCTATACTTGGCCCCACGTGTTAAGCTTTCTTTCACTCTAGTTTTGGTGATCATAAAATCAAAGTTACACTTAACATATCTGAATATAACACTTAGCCTTACTTGGAAAATCCCACTTGTACAATTATAGTCTTTTGGTAATTATGTCAATCTCCTGGGTCTTATATTTAATTCTCCCAATTCAGTGATTGTCTCATACTTGTTCGATCTGTACTTGCATATGTATATCTAAGATGTCTCTGCATATATCGCTCCAAAACTTTCAAAACAATCATATCAATTAAGTAAGACTTCATTGTCTCCATACATATGAAATCACTTTGCTACATTGCATTGGATTTTAGCCAAATGTCTTACACAACATCATTGCATTTCATAAAATCTTCAAATCTATATGTAATATATGATATAGTCCACATCAGATAATTCTTTCAAAATTCTCTTTACTTACATTACTAATACGCTTTACACATTTTCTTCATATATTCAAACGATTTTCTCCATTCCTTGAATATCCTTAATACATCATCAAATCTCTCGATTAGCCCTCGTGATTTCCTTAAACAACCGCTTCTCAACGAGGTACATTGTCTCACTTTCTTTCCATTTCCTATTAACTTCCTTCCGCAAATGATTTTCTATTTCTTGCATTTCATCAATCCTCACTGGACTCACTATCATGTTTGCTCATCCATACCAATTTCTCTACCCATTGCAATCTATTTGCAAATTTAACTTTGGCGATTTTAATACATTCCTCGTGTCGATTAGTTCCTCCCAAACATATTTTCACATAACACGTGCTTATATATTCCTCATACTAGCAATCCATGTCTTCTTAAATTCAGAAATCCACTTATGTGATCCTTTACATCAACCTCGATACATACTTTTGAATCATTATATTTCCTTCCCAATCAGTTCTTTCATCGATCACTCTTAATATAAGCCTATCTAATCGCTTATTCTAACTTAATAAAATTCTGATGAAAGGGGGTTTTGCTACCATTATCTATGCTATTTATGCAATCTTGATCAAAACCTATTATCCTCCTTACCAACTATTCTTAATACCTTGAGAAGACCTGTTTCTATCATCCTCATAAGGTCATAAGGTTCAAGTCACTCAAAACTCAATGGAGTAAAAGAACATACTTGTCAGATATGCTTCGGGGCATCATCAAATTCAACCCATTTTGTTCACTTGCTTATCTCCACCAATTCCTAACTTGTCTCTTACATGATTGATATTTTGATCTTCATTAATCCTAGAAAATATTCTTCTCTTGATCCTTTGACTTTATTTCTCATTGCAAGATCGTCAACAATTTTCCATCAATCTTCGCCGATCATTGTGAACACTTTCACGTGTCACTCCATATTTCCTTAGGCTCTAAACTATGGGAACTATGACTAACAAATATTTAATGAGTCATAGGGTTTTATATATCTATCCTATACTCACTTGTGTATGATGATAGATCATCATATAACTACTCACAATGGCTATCAATTTAACCGTCTCCGGACTTGTATTAACATTACTATCATTCATCACATCTTCCCATTTCTTCCCATTACATTTTACATATATTGATATTAACCATTTGTTCGAACTTATAGATGAAAATCATCACACAATTCACATATTAAACATGTAGCAACTTCTCAATGCATTCAAGGCACAATTTATGCAACAATCATGATGCAATTTAAATTATTCATAAAGAATCGTCGTAATAATTGAAAAGATTTCTTAGATCATTGAAAACCATGAACTTGACAATTCATAAATCATTTGGAAAACAATAACTTATAAACATGCTTATTTTCTTAATTTTCTTGAAAATACATTAAGGGCTCATTACTTAAATTATAAACATGAAACCCACTTAGGTTCCGGTTTCATCTTCTAAGACCATATGCATCTCTGTTTTCAAAACACTTTACTTGTTCACTTCAAGCTCAACATTTCCACTCACATCCTCGATTTCCCCAAACAAGCCATGATCATACATTTTCATCGAAATCACATGCGAAGGTATACCATCATAATGCCACACACTGCATCCCCCACTAGAAATACATTGAATCATTACCTATCATCTTTGACCATGTACTATTTCTCATTTCCATGTATCCATAGCTTTGCATTTTCTAATATCATGAAACAATATCACCTTGCGCACTAATTCAATCGCCTAAACCCTTATCAGATTACTTATGTGTGTAACTTATACACGCCCACGCAAGATCTCAATTCACGAAGATCTCAATTCGAGACCGGACCCCAACGCACCGATACCACGCCTGACCTCATCAGCTACTTATGTGTGTCATGAAGATCTCAATTCGACGATACTACGAGACCGGACCCAACTGTTGGATCCAAGACCCAACTACATGGAACTTACACTTATCACATTTGCTCTGATACCACAGATGTCGACCCACCCCGAGCCCAACTTTCGTGAAAATCTGAAACCTTATGCTTATAACCTTGCAGAATTCTTAATCAGAACTCCACCTTCGAGGTGAGTGCACACTACTTAAACATCACAAATACATATTGACTTGTTCATATAAAATATAGCTTGAAGCCTCACGCTCGTATAGAGGCAAGAATCACCTTGATCGGAGTTATATAACTCAAGATACACTCCATAAATCTAAAGGAGTTCATATCCGAAACCTGCTCTCTTAACTGACCTCTCACTTGTTTTAATGCAAACTTCCTCAATTTAACTCCAATTTATACCAATTTTTGTATCAAGAATGGTACATGTCTTATAAATCCAATGGTTCAAACCTCACCTCAATTGAAGGCCGGATGAGGGAATTATGCCTAAGAGAGCAGACCATGCTCACTTCTAAAACCCAAGCAAAAGCTTAACCTTGAAAACATAACTTACCTTGATTCTTGACTAACCCAAAGGGTTTCTTAGCTTAAAAGGTAGCTTAGCTTCTCCTTTTCACTTTTTCTTCTTGCACTTTCTTCAAAAACTCTCTAAATCTCAAACCCTAGCCACTTCTCTTCTTTTTCTCCTCTTCTTCTCCTCTTCATCGAAATCCTCTTCTCCCTCTCTCAATTTTCGTTTTTTCTTCTTCCTTCCTCCTACAACCTCACTTAAAATCCTCCTTTTATACTTCTTCCATTCCACTTAAGCCCATAAGGCCCTAAGCCCACTCATTTCCCTTCCTTCTTATTCTTTTACTTCCCTACTACCTCTTTAACTACTCAAGCTTACTTCTTCATTTAAGCCCATTAATTTCTCAAGCCCATCTTATTCTTATTCTCTTCTTTCTTTTATTTCATTTGGACCCAAAGCCCAATTAACACATTAAATTACCTCTAATTTATTTAAACCAACTATCACATTTAATACTTGCTATCTAACTCATTTAATCACATTTATTTATTACCCAACTCATTTAATTCATGCCAACTAATACATTTACTAACATTAATTCTTAACACCTAACTCATTTAATGTCATATGCTAATCCATGCTAACTTTATTAAATACTATATTTATTCACCCCATTAATCTAATCATACTTGATTTATCATTAAAAAAAATTCTGGGGGTAACAAGTGATTTGAGTTATGTAGAGGAGCTGGTGCGGATTATAGGATCTCAGGTCAAACAGTTAAGGAACCGGGTGATTCCATTGGTGAAAGTCCTTTGGAAGAACCATTCGACTGAGGAGGTTACTTGGGAGACTGAGGAGCACATGAGGAGGCAGTACCCTCATCTGTTCGACCAGTCAGGTATGAAATTTAGGGACAAAATTTTTTATTAGGAGAGGAGAATTGTAACATCCCGTTACCGATGTGTTAGGACATATTGCTAATTTAGGATGGGGTAGGATTGTATACTGCATTTTCTTACTGATTGAGCATTCATTGACCTCTGATTATAGAGGAATGAATTAATTACACATGCATTGATTGTACATGCATTTATGATATTTTCCGACGTCTAATTGTGATTATAAATTGATTGGTAAATTTCGAGATGATTAGGTTTAATTGTGATTTATCGGGAATTATGGCATTATTGGGTTTGTATAGTTAAATTGGAGTGAGAATTGACTTTTAGAGACCTGTAAATTTAAATTGGAGTATAGGATCGAGTGTCTGATGTTTTTGAGGATTCATAGGAATTTTCTGAAATTTTTAGAGTTATGGGTCCAGACCGAGAAATTGACTTAAAGACTGATGGATTAGATTCCGGTTTCGAAATTGATGAGTAAATAGCATGGCAAATTTTGATTTGAGAGTTTATGAATTTTTATGATGAGCCATTTGAATTTAGAGACTGGAAATTAAAGAATTAAAGGACTATGATCTATAGGATTAACTCAACCCTTTATATAGCCTTAGGGTTTGAATTTTGTAAAGAAAGCCAAACTTTCCCTTTCTTCCTTCCTCTTCCCTTCGACGACCTTGATCTTCTTTCCTTGGAGATTTTACTTGCTTCCCTTCCATTGTGGTTGGAGAGTTGCTAGAAAGCTTGGTGAAGATGATGGTTGGCTTGGTCATGGAGAACCAGTGGGTGTTAGAGTTTGAAGGAATTTCGGAGGTTTTAGAGTTTACGGATTTATCTTCGATTTGGTAAGTTTTATGGCTTTAATGTTGTTTATTATGGTTGTTAGATGCATTTATGGCATTTATGGTGAAGGATTGAGTAGTTTAGGGTGTTTAATGCCGAGTTTAGAGAGTATTAATGGCGGAAAAATCGAACGGAGAAGACCAAGTCGTCTCGCACGTCGCGACGCCTGCAATTGGCCTCGTCATGACGAAGTCAAGGCGTGTTCGCCATGATTGAGCGGGCCGAATCGCCATGATTTAGCGTGTGGATCTTCGTCGCGACGAGCGTTTCCACTTTCCCACGTCGCAACGAGGGACTCTTGGTCGCGACGAGGGGCTATTTCTGAAGTGAAATAAGTTGGTATTTGGGGTGTATCTTATGGTATAGACCTCCAATTGAGGTGATTCCGGATTCGTTATGAGCTAGAGAAAAAGGTCTACGAGTGAGGTAAAGAATAAGAGTTCGAATTTTAATTAGCGAGTTCTCAATTATAGAAAGAGAGTCGATCATAGTTTCTATTGTGACCTAAGAATTTTATTATGTCTATGGGAGTTTAAATTGGAGACTTGTGGAATTAATGGGTGTTATTGATCAAGTGAATAGTGAATTTTTGGTTATGAGGCAAGAGATAGCGGAATTGGGTTTTAGAGTCAAAAAATCATGAATGTGCATCGTACATATTTTCAATTAAGACATGCATCACTGACTTGTTTTAAATTGAGCTTCTAGTAATGAGAAATTATTCTACTGTTATAGAGGCACCGTTGGATCGTCATTCTACGGACATTGCTGGGACTTCCAGGCAGTAGCTCGGAAGTTAAGGTAAGTAACCTAGTTGGTTCCTCAATTTCTGATGTGCTAAATGCTCTACGTGAAATTGTTTGCTAAAGTGAATGATTAGGATTGAGATGCATGATTTTGATAATTGGAATTCACTGATACATGACTACGGGAAACTGTATTTGAATGGGCTTATAGCCATATGACTGTGAATTATCGGACATATGCATTGCATGCATAATTGCATGAACAGATAATGGACGTTGTGACCTGAGACGCTGCTGTTACTGAAAGGAGCTTTAAGCTCTAATACTGTTATTGAACCGAGCTTCGAGCTCGAGGGGAGTTAGTGCATCCTGCTTGAGGGCTCTCCTACTCCCTGACGCATCCATCGATCATCATCATTGAATCAGCCATCCACAACATGAAATAATCGGAAAGGAGTCACATGTGCATCGTATTATACAATTGTGATATCTGAATTATGAACTGCTTGTATGTTGTAAATTGTTATGTGATAATTTAACTGTTGTTGTATGGTACTGTACGTAATTTGCGTAATGCATGAATTGAGCGAACCATCGATGATGGTTTCTCATTGAGTTCGCAAACTCATCCAAAATTGCACGTTGTTTTTCAGGACTGATAAAGTAGACTCCTAGCTCCAGAGTTTCTTCTCCTACCGTGTGAGCGTTCTGACGATAGAGGCGATGGCTCACAGATCGGTCAGCTGGGATTGGATTTTTGGGACGACTTAGTATAGACTTTTGTATCAGTTTCCTTTTTGGATTGTTATAATTAGACTGTAGGGAACTGATAGACTTGTTTATATTTTGGGATTGATATTATTGAAATGAGTAAAGTATGATGGTTTTAATTTCTGTGGTTTTAATTACTGTGATATATTATATTGATGCCATGAGGTTTATAGAATTGATCGGATCGTAGTGCACCCTCATCGTAGGATATGCATCGGTACGACCTACGGGCGTCCCGGTGTATACTCTTTGGTAAGGGGGCGCTACATGCATCATCATTAGAATCACTAAATGATGTAAATAAGGAATAAATCATGTTATTATTTGAATAAATAACATCCAAAATAATAAAACCATCTAATATAAATCCATTATCATAATAAACGGTTCCATGATATAACTTCATATCACCATTTTGGAAATTTACATCAAACCGATACTAATTAATACCAACACACAAAAAAAGATTTCTTTGAATTTTTAAAGCAGACAATACTTCATGCAAGATGAGGGATTAACCACCACGTATGTCTAATTTGCATGTTTTAATTGCTAGAATAATAACTATTCATTTATCTCCTGCATAAATCCAACACATTCATACATAATTTTCTATAATTATATAAAGGCATCCTTATCCATTGCTTTATAGTTAATTGCTCCTAAGTCTACAATTTATAAATGATGAAGTTTAGTTAGAAATATAAAACAAAAGATATTCACAAATTAAATGTTTGTAGAATAAGATTGTACCTTTTGGGCTTGCTATAATTGTGAGCAAAGTGATTTTTATTACTAAAATTAAAACATTTGACTTTTTCATGTTTTGCTTTTTAAAATGATTTTTTTCCATAATGGTCCCACTTTGCCTTCCTTGAGCCTCGAGTATAGTAGGTATTTTTAAAAAACACTTTTATCCATTTGGGCCCATCATGATGCTTTACATTTCTTATTCATAGATCTATGTGAGATAGAACCATCTGCATATAACTCAGAGGACATCTTGAAGGTTTCAAGATGTTCTTCTTTTAGTATAAGATGTCTTGTAGCATCTTTCATTGTCTTAACCCTCTCATTGTAGTTCAAATGCATCTTTATATGCTCCCAAATAAAAGGAAATGAATATCACAATTTGTACTTATTGCTCATTTGATAATTCCTTACCATCTTTACATAACACGCTTATCATATTTGATATATGTCTCAAATTCTTTGGCATTGTGCAATCTGATCGCTTCTTATATGTGCCAAATTTGCTAGCGAGTGACCATACTTTGGTTGCTGAGTTATGTTGGACCCCGAACTTCCTTAGATTTGTGAATTTGTAAATTGACATTAAATGAGAAACTGAGGTGACTTAGTCTTGTGTAAAGGAAGAGAAATATATGAATTTGAATGGTTATGTTTAAGGTTTTGGGTGAACAATGTTAGTTTGGACAAATTAAGATGATGTTTTGAGGTTAGTACATGAAATGAGTTCGATACGAGGTTTGAGTAGATTCGGTTGTATTATGAAAATTGTTAGAAAAGTTAAAGTGAATGAGTTGATTGAAATGGAGTTGACGAATATGAAATAAATAAATAGTGAAAGAATGAGAATTTGAAGAACTGAGAAAGTTGACTTTTTGGAGTAGAAAGAGTTGACTTTTGATTTAAGCAGATTTTGAGAAAATAATCTTAAGGAAAATTGTAGCTTTTGTGAGAGCTCTTTGTAGCCATAAAGTATGATATGTTTCGATATCGGGAGTGGAAGTTATGATCAGTCAAAGTCGCGGACATTTGACTTTGCTTTTATAAATGTTCTTAGTGTAGAATTGTATATGCGGTGCTTGAGACAAGTTAAGTATTTGTGAAACTGTTCATAAGCGTACATTTAGGTGTGTAATGTGATTTGAGGCAAATTATAGATAGACATGTTTTGAATTAAGTTCGTTGATCTATATAAAAGATATGTAAGAGTATCCTAGTCCATCAATGATGTAGAATATGTTATTTCGGTTATGAAATTTGGGAGATATGAAATGTTATGAGTTTGGATGAAGTATAGGATGAGACATTTCTAGATGAAGTTTCGATCGATTTAACCGACCTAATTAGAGGTTGCTATTGCTTTTGAATTCCTCGTGAACATTTTTGATTATATTCGATATATTCATTGTTATAAGTATGCAAATTTGGACCTTGGCATGTACATGATAGCAATTTCAGAAATTTCAGAATCGCTGTGGTGATTAGCCCTCTTTCTTTTGTTGCTTTACATTTTCCAACCGACATCCGATTAATCTGAGTTTTGAAGCGTTGGATTCCTAAGACAATTACCTACCTCATGATGGAAATTATGATTGTTTAAGGATTGTTTGAGTCGAAGTGAGTTAGATATCTTCTGAGCATGGTTAGTATTGTGATGATATCTTGATCGGTTGAGATCTAATCAAGTTGATTATTGTTTCTAAATAAGTTAGAGGCATGGGAGTGCAATTATTTGAAGGAATTAAAATTTACTTCAGTTCCGAAGATTTTTGAATTTATGAACTTGAGGTATTAAGGTTATAAGAATATATAAGGGTAATTTGGGCATGGTACTTAAGTATAAGAGTATTAAGGTTTGTGTGGGAGGGCAATATGGACTATTCCCCACTCATTAAGAGGGTGATATAAAAGAGGAAAATAAGAATTAGAAAGAGAAAAAGAAAGAAATGGAAAATGAGAAAGAAGAGGAAGTCGTAGGAGGAGAAGAGAGAAGAAGAGATTTAGGTTTTTGATCCTTGCGATTTCTGACGGATTTGGAGCAATACCTGGTAAGTTCTAACCTTTTTATCTTAGTTTGAGTTGGATTAAACCCTAGATTTGTATGGATTGAGTAGAAAACGATGGTTTAGGGTTTATGGGGAAAATAGTTAGAAATTGCTGGGTTGATAATTTTAGGATGGATTGGAAGCTTAGAATGAGTTAGAAATGCATTATAGTTCTTGATCTATTGTTGAGATGTGTTGGATTTGGTTAAGGGAAAGAATCGAAGTTGGGTTCTGCAGAGATCTAGGTTTCGGAGTCGAACTCCAGACCAGACGTCGCGACGTGTGTATGAATAGCGCCTCGACGTGTGAGGAAGGGAGCCACGTCGCGACGTGTAAATAATTTTACGATTATTCATCGCGACGTGTGGAACGCAGGAGTCGTCGCGACGTGTGATATTCATTCACCGCGACGTGTGGCAGCTTGTTCGTCGTGACGTGCGAAGGCCTTCGCCGCGACGAACGTCCGTTTGGCTGAAGTGAGAGTTGTACTATTTTAGGCATATCTTTTGTTATAGATATCCGATTGAGGTGATTTCAGATTCGTTATGATCTAGAGATCAAAGATTACAAGTGCTATGAAGTTGGGAAGTTCGGAATTAGCCTTGAAGGGTTCGGAATTTTAGGAGAAGGTCGAAGATAGATTTATAATGCTTTATTTTGGATTTCAAGCTTTGAATATTTAATATGAATATTGAATAAATGGAACTTGGTTGTTTTAGGAAACCAAGTGAGGAAAGAGGAGCAAGGGGAACAAGAGGAGAGGCATACCTAAACAAGTTTATAAGCAAGGAAATTCGAGTGGGTTTCATGTTTATAATTTAGTAATGAGCCACTAAAGTGTTCTCCCAAATCAAAAATGATTTCAACTATTTCAGTAAATATTGTTTTGTTACTGTGAATGATTTGCAAAAATAAAGATGAGAATGCATTGAAATATTTATGTCATATCATTGAGACATTTATGTCATGCCTCATAAACTCATGGCATTTTGTATATTCGAAAATGAAAGAAAAGAGCACGAAAGAGTATGATTATGTGCTTTTGTTTAGGCGAGAGTGGAACCATTTCGTTAAATCACGTGCACGTCGACAAGAGCCTTCTCCGCTGCCCGCTTGTGACCTATGAGTTCGAATAGACTCATTTCGCTTCGTGGTGTAAACTTGATTTCTCCTTTTGTTTCCATAGAACCCTCGAGCCATTTGCTTGTGCATTGCATCTATGACTTGTCAAGTATGTGCATAATTTGAGCATTTGATATTGATGATTGATTGAACATGTTGTGTTGATGTGATAATACTTTTACTATGCAATGACACTTTTCAGCTATGGGTTTCAACTCGAATTTCAGATTTGACCGAGAATTTGGGAGCAAAACGCTTTATGAACTTAATATGAATTTTGTATAACAATGAACTTATTCAACAGCTTTGCTTATGCTTCGTTATAAACTCGTTACCCACGAGCTATAAGCTCACCCCCCTTTTCATCCCCATCTCCAAGTAGTTGAGCGGGAGATTGGATGAAAGACGGTCAAAACCGTTTGTTCGATTGTGTATGGCTTGTATGTTATGATGAAATTGATTTATGGATTTGTATATAGAATGGAAAGTGAATTAAGGTTGTGTAATGAATTACGTACATATATATTGAATTGAGAAGTGGGAATGATTTGGGAATGTATATGTATGATTGATTTGGGAATTTGATTGAATTATGAGTTTGGTATTGAATTGAGAATTATGGAAGTATTAGATTTAGGTTTGTGTTTCTGCTGGTATTTGGATGCCGGACGGGAGGTCCGATGTTGCTCGGTATTGTTGAGTTGTAATATTAGAAGTGTGTTTCTTGTGTTTTAAATTTTGGGCTGTCCAAATACAAAGTTAGAGTCGTCCGATTTTCGGTAAAAATCGGGCTAAGATAAGAAGAGATTTAGTTGTATTAAGATGTTTTAGATGTATAAGAAATGATTAAAATGAATGAAGTGGAAACGAATAGAAATGTATGGATTGGTTATGTTTTGTATGAGTGATTATGAGTGAATGAGTTTGAATAAAGATGAAAAAAATTTTTTTTACCGGATTTTGGAACGCCTTAAGATTTCCAACGCGATCAGGTTACTTTGTTCTTTATTTTCGGATGTCGGATTTTGTTTCCGTTTCCTTCCGTTTTTGGCCCGATGTGATTAGTTGACTTTCGCCTTATGTTTTGTTTCAGATTCCGTTAACTTTAGTTGTCGATCGAAAATTTGTTATTCGTTCGCCTTCGAATTCAAATTCTCCAATTTGAATCCGTTTGATTTCGGCAACTTCCGTTCGTTTTCCGGTGGGGATTCGGTTCCCGGATCGGATCCCTACAAGTTACCTCCAAAACTTGTAGCTAATGTAGACCATATGTTTTTAGCAGTTTCATATTTTTAAAACTTATGCATTACATCGTTATCTGTGCTACTCAACAATATAATGTGATATGATGAGTTCTTTTTTCTCCATAATTTAGAAGCATCACATTCCCTTTTATATGAGTCATTTTGCTTTCCTTAAAACATCCATAGTTATGTTTAATGGTTATAGAGTCTCTTGTTCCTCCAGAACAGATTGAATGTTTATGCTTCAGATTTCATTATTGTTACTATTTAATTTCTAGCTCGTGTTGAGTTCAACAATAATATTTTTTGATGAAGTAGCCATAACTGAAATACAAAGTTTCCACATGAAGACATATATATTATAGGTGCACAATGATGTCATGTCACACATACATATATTGAATAATCAAATTCTAATTATCATGAAATCGAAAGAGCAAGTATGTTCTCAATCATCATTCGAGTGGCAATTAAATACCAATTATCATACTCAAATACAATTATCAAGAAGAATTTATGTAAAATAGATATTGAGAAATTGAAAATATCAAGTATGGCATATTTAAATGAACATAATATATATAATTCAACATAACTTAGTTCAACAATTTTTTTACATAACATAAGCATCGCTTAAATGTAAGGAACCCTAAATGGAATATAATCAACTAATTCACATGATAATATCCTCAAAGCTCAATATATAATATTGTAAATTATTTCGATTAGGAAGCCAACAGGATACAAAATTTTAATTAATTACCTTTTTCAAAATTCTCTCATAAACATTATCACTAACCAACTAAACATTTTTAGACTTGGCATATCTAAATTTTAGAGCATGCTTAACTATTCATTTTCTTGTTTTAATAATATTGAGAGTAAAGTCATGTACTTTACTTCAACATACGTGAAAGCCAAACAAACTTCGAAATAGAACTTTTGTATTAAGTTAACAATAATAATAATATGTTTATGAGATATTCTCTAGACATGTATTGTATTTGGAGTAAATGCACTAATATAATGATGGCTTGACTCATTTGTGTTGCAGTTCGTATAAATTTGGGTGTCCATATCATAATGAGTATTTTCTTGAAAATAATTTTCAGAAAATAGAAATAGTTACAAAATCTACAATTCATAAAATAAATTATTTTACTAACATAATAATAAGCTCATCCTCATTATGAAATTATGATTATTATAATTAACTCAAAACATCCATTTTCAATCATTATTGAAATAATTAAAATTTAATTTAAATTGTTTCATTTTAATTATAAACTCATTTCTAATTATTATTGAATTAATCAAATTAAACTATGAATTTGATTTAATTAGAAACTTCTAATTATTATTCGATCAATCATAGTAAAATTTTAATTTAATTAGAAACTTATTTTTAATTGTTATTAAACATATGAACTTAAATATTTGAATTCAATATGTCCAATTATAATTGAACTAATCAATTTTAATAATTATAACTTATAATATGTTCATAAACTTATTTCTAAGTGTCACCAAATTAATTCAAATTCATCATAATTGCAAACTTAGAAGCTTGTTTCTAAGTAAAATATATCATTTAATTCATCATATCATGTGTGTATATATATATGTTTCCCCAAGTTGTATTATTACTTATCTAATCCTCAAAACAAAAATTTTTACGGCCCAAATCTAGAAAGCATTCGACCCATTTATCTTTTATTGTTTTACAACTCAATGACACTGGGCTATAGTTTGTTCTTGCTGGCCCATAATTGGTCATGGCCAGGAGTCAAAACCCAAGTCATGCCGGTCACTGGTTCATGCCTATGCCGACAATTTGTTTTTCCAATAACTCATCAGTTCTGGGTTTACTAATGTCCACTGTTTCTGTTCAGTCACTCTTCAACAGATTCAATTGTTTGGGTTTGTTTTGTATGTACTTAGAAATTTCTCCAGTTTTCAGAATCAATGGTCACAAAGGAAACCCGAAACAGAAGTTTGTAATTCTGGTCAACCAATGGGTTGATATTCTTCAGATTGTGTTCGAGGACATGTAACTTTGCAATAAAATAACATTTGAAGACGAGTATTAATACACAGAGTGGAGATGATCATATCTATATCACAATTTGACCAATCAATTTACTGAGATAAAGGCGTCGTTTGGTTAGCTACCAATCAGCTATTTTTTCAGTTGATTGATATGCTTCAACTGTTTGACTATTCAAACAGCTATAAAAGTTGTTTGGAGAGCAGCTGATCCCATGACTGTTTGTCTTCAAACAGCCAAAAATGAAAACACTCCTATAGAGGAGCGTTTTCATCAAACAGCTAAATTAATTTCTTCCAATGCCGATTTTGTCCTCTTTGTTACAGTCTCATTCCATTCATTTTCTTTAGATTCTTTACTTTCTATTGGGATTGTTAAGGATTGCTATTTCGGATGAATGATTCAAAGTTGCCCTCCATGTTGTGATGAGACACGGTTAAATCGTTTGAGTAAGCATGCATTATCATTGTTGATGTTCTCGTGATACCCTTTTGATTTTCTTATTATTTTTGTTGTTGTTAATATAATAATAATAATAATAATAATAATAATAATAATAATAATAATATTATTATTATTATAATAAATAATAAATAATAATAGTACTAATACTAATACTAATACTAATACTAATACTAATAATAATAATAATAATAATAATTATTATTATTATTATTATTATTATTATTATTATTATTATTATTATTATTATTATTATTATTATTATTATTATTATATGTTCTATGTTTTATTAAAGTTATAAATTTAATTTTGTAAAATTAAATATCTAAAATCTAAATTCTTATAATAATATTTATTGAAATACTAAAATATATAATATTTATATTCTTATATTTTTTTAAAGTCATGTCCTTATAAGTCATTTTATACTTAAACAGCTAATACTAAATAGCTAATTTTACCAAACATCTTTAACAAACAGCTAATGTAATCTGCTGGTCAAATCAGCTTATATAATCAGCTATCAACTAACAGCTAATAAAATCAGCTATCAGCTATCAGCTGATTGCCAAACAGGGCCAAAGATTGCCAATATAAGTAAAGTTAAACACAATCTTCAGAAAAGTTCAAGTACTGACGAAACGAGTACTAGACATCCATGTGGCAGTAGTCGTGACCTTCACAATGACGAAGCTGGAAGTATTAGTCGGGGAGCAAACCGCTCAATTCACGTAAAGATTTAAACACAATTAAAATCGCAAAGCTCGAGTAGTATACCCCAGTAAAATTTGAAAGTAAGCCAATTTTGTTTTACTTTCTTTTTTAAGGCAGCCAAAAAAAGTTAAGAAAACCTATGCCCTCTCACCAATGTTATGAATACTGTATCCGGTTCAGTACTAGATTGAACTCTGGAATAGAACTGTACCGGTACCAGTTGACATCGGATACCGTTTTAGAAAATTTTTTAAATTTATGAAATAGTCTCTAAAATTTTTAAGAATTGAAAAATAGTCCATATTGGTATATTATACAGTTGTACTTTATACTTTACTAGTTTACTATTTACATCAACCATGTTTTCAAAATCTTAATAATAAATAATAATGACAATTAATATGAAATAACAATAATTTTAAATATTTTACATATAAATAAAACTACAATTAATATAAATAAAACAATTATCATCATACAATTATAAAATTAAGAATAATACAAAGTATTTAAAATATTACAAATTTTAAAATATATAAATTTTGATTTAATAATTGAAAATATATAAAATAAATATTAGTTTATAAGTAATAATTTTAAAATTATTATTTATAAACTAATTTATTAGTATTTATTAATAAAAATTATATAAAATGTTAAAATAAATTTAAATAAAATAATTTATTAGTAATAAAATAAAAATAATTTATTGGTAATAAAATAAAATAATTTATTTTAAAGTTTTATTTAATTTATAATTATTATTAGTAATAAAATATTTATTATTATTTTAAAACTTTAAAAAAAGGGGGGAATGAGAGGTAGGAGAGAGGGAGGGAAATTTTGCAAATTTTTAAAAATTTTGCAAAAAAGTCCCCTAATTTTTAAAATTTTCAGTACCGCCGGAATTGGCCGGTACCAACCGGAATTTATCCCCAGTATTTTTATATCCATTACGGTACCGTTTTCACCGGCCGGTACTGACCGAAACGGAACAAAATTCAGATCCTTGCCTGTCACATAAGCCAGAATCCTGTTCCTACCAAAATTCAAAGAATCCTGTTTTAATCCTGAAACCTCTCTAGTTGTTAGGCCTTTGAATGGATCATATTTTTATGAAACCAGTTCTAATAACTCATACAATAAATTAAGGATTTTGAGATAAATGATACCTTTATATTCATCTATAAATGACAATTTAAGTAATTAGTATTCTTAATGATGATGTCATTCATATAATCCTGAAATATAACATTTTGTATTTATATTTTTGCTAATTTGATCATAAGAGGTCAAATACTAAAAAAAAATTCTATGTGTGGTTCTACAAGTTAGATAAAGTGAAGCTTGTAAAGTAGACGATCACAAATTCTTAAATTTTTTTGATAAAATATGGAATCGGTGAAGTCTTCCCCTCAATTCATATAACTTCCTCCAAACTTTGATTATACGAATCACCGATCAATACTGGAGAGTATACAACAATAATTAACTACATATCTTAGTCATAATTCTTCAATTTATATCCGCGCAAGTAGAGACTCACAAGGTTAAGTCTAAACTACCTATAAACGCATAATAGGCTAAACTAGATGAAACCTACCATAATGGATCGAAAATTTAGGAAAGGTCGACAAATTGACACAATATTTTAACCCTGCTTGATGCATACTATTGCAAAATTAACATTATTTGATGGGCAGAAAAAATAAGACCAAGACCATACTTATGTCAACTTTGGAATACCCTTGTTAGCAAAATAGCAATAAAATTGGAACAATTTCTGTGAATACAAGGTGCTATGCAAATCATTGCCGTAAATCAGAAATCCTCACTCTACGATGTATTAGGACAATAAGATTCGACCTTAGGGTTAACGTCTTCTCCACTAGCTTCAATGTACTCTAAAGAATGGAGTAGGAATTATCTCCAAGTATTAAAAAACAGTTGAAGAATGGAGAAGAGAAGATATATGATTTTTGTGTGTCTTGCACTATACATAGGAGATGGATATATAGGACAAACAAAGAGAACATTATTCTACAACAGGCATAAGTATGGGTGAGAATAATAGGGAATATGGAGAGATTTTAGGAAAAGTGGGAAAATACTAGGTCAAAATAATGTTTAGTAACTAAAACAAGCATTAAAAATGTACCGAAAATAAGAATTAAACCAAGTGGGCCCCAAAAGTTTATGTCACACATGCCATGCAGCATTCGATCTAGAATAGGTCGAGCAACATGGCGCGCGCGTGTGGTATCCATACCCTCCTTAAGAGACTTGATTCAAAGTCTCATAAAGCACACTAGTATATAAACTAGGTTGAAAGTCCATTACTCTTTCAATATGGGATACAAAAAAAAGGAAAGAGAAATGTTCTAAGTTTTGAAACAACACCAATAATTTCCCACTTGGTCCAAAACTTGAGAAACAAATTGTAACAGTTTAGAAAAAGGATAGGAGAATAAGTAAGTGAACTAAGTCTTGAACCTAGAGTCCAAAAATTTGGAGATAACTTGTTAGAGAAATAAACAGCCTCAAAATGCCCTAGTCTTATGATTTTTCTAGAGAGATAACCCAAATGCTATCATAGGAGGGTGGCTAGCCTCTCACGTCCAGGTAGGTGAGTTCATTAAGTATGTATTACTCACACCACCCAAACTTGGGCTATGGAACTCGCTAAGGATTAAACCATCCAACCTAATCAAACGTAATAAATTTATAATAAGGGACACAATTCAACAACTGAATATGCCTTAGTATTATTCCACAAACAAAGTACAAGTAAGTAGTCACCACATGACTTCGTTTGACCCATTGAACTTGGTTTCTCAAGATAGATGTCCATCACGAGGTTACTACACAATTGGGCTCAACCTCATCCCTTTAGCATGCTCAGAAACTAGTTTCCTACTTAAAGCTTTTGTAAATAGATCCACTAAGTTTCTCTCTGATTTGACCTAGTCTAGAGAGATTATACCATGTCTAATCAAAGTACAAACAATTTTATGTCTCAATCTGATATATCTACTTTTGCCATTATATGCATTGTTCTTGGCAACATGAATGGCTGCTGAATTACATTGAAGGAACACAGAAGGAACTGGTTTTTTACCAAAGTGGAATATCTGCTATGGGATTTCTTAGCCACTCAGCTTCCCGTCCAGCCAGCTCTAAAGCCATAAACTCAGCCTCCATTGTTGATTTTGTAATACATATTTTCTTGAATGATTTCTAAAACACAATAGCTCCTACCAAGGTAACTATAAAGCCCACAAAATAAAACAAACAGCGGCCCATCTTATTAAACCATTAACTGGAGGAGTATAAAGATAAGTAATCAACTGGAAATAATCATTAAACACTAATGAAACAATCTTCTTCTTCTTCTTCATTTTCCCCTCAACTTTTCTAGCTGGTAAGTGTATAGAACACCACTTTTTCTCCTGCATTTGACACTTCTCTCATAGGTTCCCTTCTTATGTTTGTTTTGTAGAAAATTAAGAGGAAATTGTAGAGGTTAATAACTCCAAGATTACTTAACACTTAGGTAAATTTCTAACAGCTATTTTTTGTCTTTTTTTATGATTTTTGAATAATCCTAAACTAGTTTATAATTGGATAGGATGTTGTGGTTGTTTGGGACAATAATTGAAGTCATGGAAAGGAAAAAATGGTGAAAATGTGACTAGAAAATGAGAAAGAAGAGAAGATAAGAGAAGGGGAGAGGGTGAAGAAGATGGTATTTATAAAAATTTAAGTTGCATGAAGGGGCATAATAGGAAATGCAAATAGTGAAGGGTAAATCTAGAATTTACTTCCAAGAAGGGTGTTTTTGGTATTAATTGAAATGAATGAGGGTAAAATAGGATTTTTTAATTAGTTCAGGGTATTTTAATAATTATGATGGTTAGGTTAGTAAGGATATTATTTTTATAATTAAGAGTAAAGTGGAAAAGGAAATAATGTTAGATTGTTAAGTATGTCTGAGTTGATATTTTTTTTGTAAATTAGTCAGATGGAATTTTTGTAATGTCTAGGTCCGAAGGTCCGATTCAGGAGTAAATTGGACTATTAATTAATTGAGTCCAAAATCGAGGTAAGGATAACCTTAGACTTTACTCCTAGAATAGTATAACATTTTGTTATTAATAAATTATTTTATAGTGAATGATATTTAGTTACATTTATAAATTATGTTTATTTATTTCGTAATAATTAATGAAATACAAGGCATTTTATTTTATATTTTGTTACATTTTATAAAGTGTATTGCTTGTTAATTCGACAGAAAATGTGTTAAATAGAGATTGGTTGATAATATGTTGTGAATAATTGGTGAAAACTCAAGAATTGGTGGCTTGCCTAGGATATGCTACATTCAATAGCCATAGATTAATAGGTTGTTTAGAGATGAGCCAGCGATGACTAGGTATCTATCAGTGGAGTAAATACCAGGGCATCTTGAGTCTCGGGGATATCCTGTGCTGATGGCTAGATACTGGAGTAGTATTAAGATATCTTGAGTCTTGGAGATATCTTGTGTCGATAGCTAAAAACTATATTATTACCAAGATACCAAAAGAGATTAAGAAATTAAGGTACCTATGCTGATATTTATATATTTAATTTTTTTTCCACCAGGTGAGAGATTATAATGATTTGAGATGAGTTGACAGTTCATTGAATGTAAACCTACTAAGTTAAGCAGGGTTAGTCAATGCAATTAATTTTGAGATAAAGCATAAATAGTAGTTATAAATTAACATTTTGAGATGTTTGTTAATTGTTTGAATTTTACTAAGTAATTTTGTGTAGCTTCATATTATATGAATGTTTAATCTCTTGACTAAGTTTAATATATATTTTTATATACATTGAGTTATTTGATTTTAAGGGTACAATTGGTTACCTTTATTGAGTAGGTAGCTCACTTCTTACCACTATTTTTTAAGAGATCGAGAGATTGCTGATAATCTAGTGTATGGGACTGACAAAGTGGAGTTTGGGTAGGGCCAACAAATTAATTGAGTAAAGTTATTTGATTGAATATTTTTTGTGATAGTTCAGGTAGTTGTGTTCTATAGAATATTTTTTTGTTTGACAAACAATCCTCTCTTTTGGAACTGATGAGGAATTTGATGATCAATGATTTGCTTTGGGAACAATTTAGATCATTATGGGTTAAGAATTTTTGGGAGCGTCAGAGTAAAGATATAACTACTAGTAGAGTATATATCATCACTCTTTGTAACCCAGTTAGCATCGGAATACCCCTTCAATACAGAAGGATGACCACTAAAAGATATTCCATAATGCATAATACCTATCAAATATCTCAACAAACAAATTAATACGTTCCAATACTCTTGACTAGGATTATGAGTATACCTACTAAGTTTAGTCACATAGTATGAAATATGAGAACAAAAATAGTTCATCAAGAACATCACACTACTAAGAATTTTAGCATACTCAGTTTTGTTTACATTGTCACTAAGATTTTTCTTTAAAGCAACACCAACATTATAGGGAATCTTGACTGGCTTAACATTATAGTAACCAAACTTCTTAAAATTTTCTTAACATAATGAGTTTGGTTCAACCTAAATTTAGAGTTGGTCCTATCAACTTTGACTCCTAAAATAAAGTTTACAACTATAAGATCTTTCATATCAAAGGAAGACTTTAGCAGACTCTTGGTAGGATCATTGAAAAATAAGCTAGTATAAAAAATAAGCATATCATCCACGTAAAGGGTTATGATCACATAGCCAGTGGTATCATATTTCACATAAATGTAAGAATCAAAATTAGAAGAGGTGAAACCATGTTTGAAAACTTCCCTTGTAAATTTCTCATGCCACTGCTTGGGAGCTTGTTTACATCCATACAAAGATTTGACCAACTTACACACCTTTTACCCTTAACCAGGCACTCTAAACCCCTTAGGCTAGACCATATAAATTTTCTCATCAAGATCACCATTCAAGAAAGTTGTCTTAATATTCGTTTGATACACATGAAACTTAAATACCGAGGGAATAGCAAATAATATCTTTATAGATGAAATTTTAGTAACAAGAGAGTAGGTATAAACGAAGTCCAATCCTTCCTTTTGTTTAAAGCCTTTAATCATAAGTCTTGCCTTGAACCTCTCAGTGGTTCCTTCAAGCCTCAATTTCTTTTTGAAGATCCACTTACACTCCAAAGGCTTACAACCTTGAGGTAGATCAACTAAAACCCAAGTTTTGTTAGACATGATTGACTCTAACTCACTATCTATAGCTTCCTTCCAAAAGGTAGCATCCACATATCTTATTGCTTCCTCATAAGTTTTGGGATCTTCCTTTATAATATGAGTGATTATAAAATCATTATCTATTTCATCGGTCTTTCCACTATAAATGAAGTAATAAAGTTAGAACCAAAACTGTGGGTACTCTAGCTCTTTTTCTTCTCCTTCATTCAATAATTTCCTCTTCCTCTATGTCATCATTGGTAGAAGAACTAGGAACAAATTCTTTGGGAGCTTACATACTCACTTTTATGGGAACTATATCCTTAAAGAACACTGCATCTCTCGACTCCACAATTGGCCCATAAGTACTAGATACTAATGGTCTTATGCCAAATTTTCTTCCTTTTATATTTAGGTAGAGCGCCCTTAGCAAGACACCCCTACACTTTTAAAAAACTCAATTTAGGTGGATAACCTTTCCAAATTTCATAAGGGGTTTGATTTAGTTTATTATGAGGAACTCTATTTAGAGCATAAAAAGCTGAAAGAATTGCTTCCTGCCATATAAATTAAGGTAAACCTGAGGAAATCAACATTGCCTTCATCATATCCTTAAGTGTTTGATTTTTCCTCTCAGCTATTCCTTTTTGTTCAAATGTATAAGGGGCTGAAAGTTTATCAATTATCCTAAATCTTCCACAATAATAAGCAAAGAAATCATTACTAAATGAACAACCTCAATCAAACCTTAATCTTTTAATTCTCCTTTGTAATTGGTTTTAACCTCAGCTTTGTATTTTGTAAACATTTCCTCTGCATCACTTATATTTTTCAATAAACAAACCTTAGCAAATCAAGAACAATCATCCATAAAAGTACTATAATTTCTCATGCCTCCTTTACTCATATAATTCTTAAAATCACCCAAATATGTGTGCACCAAATCCAAAAATTGTGACTCTCTCTCGATCGTTGACTTAAAAGGTTTCTTAGAGTGTTTAACATTAATACAAATTTGACATTTTTCCATTTCATCGGTGATCTGGTTAGGCAATAAGTTTAAGCTTTGCATCCATTTAATTGATCTGACATTCACATGCTCAAGTCTAGATTGTCATAGGTTTAGAGACTTAACAATATAAGCAGAAGAAGCAAATGCATTCATTTCAACGTCAAGTACAAATAAGCCACCATTACAAAACCTTTTACCAATAAATTTCCCATTCCTAGTTAAAACTAGCTTATCATAATCCAAATTAAATTTAACACTAGACTTGTTAAGTGAGGCACCAGAAATCAAGTTTCTACAAATATCAGGAACAAATAAAAATTTTTTAAAGCTAAAACTTTTTCAGAAGTGAATTTGAGATTGACATTCCTAACTCCTTGGATAGGAATTTTGCTAGAGTTGCCCGTCTACATGAACTCACCATCGGTAGCATCATTCAAGTCTTTGAACGCCATTATTGGTGTAGATGTGGTGTGTGGTTCCTGTTTCAATGATCCACTCGAACAAGTTTCTAGCAAGGTTGACTTTAGACACTATAATAGTAACGATCTCCTCGTCATTACCACCAGTAGCTTCGACCATATTAACTTGAGGCTTACTCAAGCTTTCTAGTTGCCCTATAGGTACTCCTTTTGGTTTCCTTTCCCAAACTATTGTGGTTTCTATCCTTGACCTTTCCTCTTATGGTTGGTTCTAACTTGGCAAAAACAATAGGATGGCTTGGCTTATGGCACCATCAACAGTCACCATCAATCCTTTTACGCTTGAACTAACCATACTTATTTTTGTTGAAAGACCTGTTTTGTCCACCATTCTTATCGAAGCTACTTGCATTTTTATGTTTAATAACATTATCCTTAACAGTAGGGGCAGGGGTGAGTGATTTGGCCTTATCTTGCGTACGGTTGGCATCTTCAATCTTATATGTCTTTCAACTCCTATAGCTTGATGTCATTCTTCTTATGCCTCAACTGATTTTTATACTTATTCTATGAGGTAGGTAGTTTCTAAATAAGGACATTAGCTTGAAATAGTTCACACATGTTTATACCCTTAGTAAGGATTTCAATAACTAGGTTTCATACTCATATAATTGGTCTATAGCAAGTTTATCATCAACAACAACAAACTTCAACCACCTAGTAACAACATATTTCTTTGTATCAGCATCATCGATCCCATATTTAACTTGTAATGCATTCTAAATTTCCTTGGAAATTTTGTACTTGTAATAGATATCAAATAACAAGTTAATCATATGGTTGAGCAACACTCCTCTAATGGGACAGTTATCCTTAGTTGTCTTAGGTCATCACTAGGAATATCTTGAAACATCACATAATCAATTTCGAATTGCTGAGAGTAAAACATAATTTTCTCAAACCATCTTTTAAAGTTTCTCTCATTTAGAGGCTTTAATCTAGTAAGGTCAGGTACAATTTTTTGGCCTATGGTGAGAGGGGTAGAACCTATATAGGGAATATTGGAATTAGTTTGCACATATACATTAGTTTCATTCGCAGATGACTTATTGAATGTAGAAATAGAGGTGACTTATACTCAAATGAACAAACATCACTAAGAACGAAACATATTTCCAACTTAGATTGTTAGCAAAATAGCAATAAAATTGAAACAACTTATCTGAATGAAAGGCATTATGAAAACCACTACCCTAAGTCGAAAACTCCCCCTCTACGGTGTAGTAGGACAATAGGATCTGACCCTAAGCTTAATGCCTTCTCCACTAGCTTCGATGCACTCCAAAGGGAGGAGTAGGAATTGTCTCCAATTATTAGAAAACAACTGAAAAATGGAGAAGAGAAGAGATATAATTTCTGTGTGTGTTTTGCACTGTACATAGGGGCTGGATATATATGAAAAACAAAGAGAACATTATTCTACAAGAGTCATAAGTATGAGTGAGAATAATAGGGAATCTAGAGAGATTTCAGGAGACGAGGGAAAATATCAGGTTAAGATAATAAAGTTTAGTAACTAAAACAAGCATTAAAAACATACTGAAAATAAAAATTAAACTAAGTGGGCCCCATAAAGTTTATGTCATAAGCGCTACACCCCGTTGGGATGGGAGGCATGCACACGTGCATGGTATCCATATACTCCTTAGGAGACTTGATTCAAATTCTCATAAAACACTATATTAGATAAACTAGGTGGAAAGTCCCTTACTCTTTCAATGTGGGACACATAAAAAACAAGGAGAGAGAAATGCTCCAATTTTTGGTATAACCTTAACAACCCTTTCACTAAAAGCATATGGTTGGAGCTTTTATTGCCAAAATTCAAGAGGATCCATACAATGAAATGATAGATGAATACAAACACACTATACAATTTAAAAAGATGATGGATTTGTTAGTTTATACCCTACAACCAATCGATTTGGTTGTAGTTTAGTGATAATTATTTTTGTACATGTTTAGATATATATGATAAAGTTCATGGGATGATTATACATTGCAATTGAAATTATAACCAAATCATAATTATGAGATTCATTTTGTATTTATGTATTATCCCTAAATATTCCTAGTCACTATTATATTAATACTGGACATTAATAAAACGTAAAAAGACTAGCATATGTTTTGTTTTTCCTTATGAAGGAAGTAATCGATCTCATAAAATAAAGTGTAGAGATACTTAAACAAACGTGTGGGTGCTTGTTAGAGAACAAGTTTACTGAACAGGCTCAATATGAGAAATCCATTTGGAACATTACTTATATATCTATGGAATTCTCATTGTAATGATTGTATAAATGATCTTTTGATTTAAGGTCACCAAAGTTATCTTGTACAGACATTTCTATGTTTTAATACTACTTATAACCTATTTAATCGTAAGTAAGTCAATCGGTAGTCATTGGATATAGCATGAACTATATGAAGGCAGTTGTGTGATTAAGATAGGATTCATCACCCTAAAGTAAATAGGGAGAATATTCCTTTGTTCTCAATTAGTATTGATTTGAGAAATCTTTGGCCAAAGTAGAATGACACTTTATAAATAGTTTACAAATGTCATTAATTGAATTGATAACTAATGACAGAGAACTAATATGATTAAACTTAAAAATAGAGTAGACATTAACATTGTAGATGAAAGAGTTGAATTATATGGAAAATTCATGCACAGAAAAGTTAGTCAAAACTACTTTGACATTCATAAACATCTGGGTGGTTATGATGCATTGCTAGATGCTAATCTTAATATATGATTATAAATTGTTTAATTAGATAATTAAAGATAAATTAAAAGAAATTTTAAGTTATCTATTTATAATTTTGAATTATAATTATAATGTATATTCATTGTTAACATATTTAGGAACATAATGGGTCTCACATAAAGAATGGGTTAAAGAGAGAAAAGACATTTTAATCAAGTTAGACTTTATTGTAAAGTTTGAGAAACTTTATAATTAAAAATGAGATATTTAATAAATAAAGATCAATATGCGATATTGAATCTTATTTAGGCATAATCGATATTTAATTAGAATTATTTGTAATTCTAATTGAAGTTTAATTAAAATTAGAATTTAATTTCAATTATATTATTGAACATCCAAAACTTATTATAAATATGCTTAAGCTTTATGAAGCTAGCAATTCTTCCTCTCTATAAGAGTTACAAAGTTCTTTTAACCCAGTCTGTAAAAATCATTAGAGAAGGGCTTTGTGCGGCTATGGTGGTTAAGACAGATCAGTTTCAGAAACGATTTGAGAGATACAATAAGAAAATGATCAAGCTTTAGAATAAAGTACAAATCACGATTCATACTTTATTATAATATATGTGTTAATCATTTTATAGAATTAAAGAGATTTTGGTTTTCAAAAATTAAAAGTTATGAAAAATTTCATAATTATTCCGTTGTAGTCAAGATCAGATTCTGACCTGATTTTTCTATAGTGGTATCAGATCTAACTTTATTTCTATAATTTGAATAAATTTGCTAGATTGTTATTGATTTGAATAAACGAAAGAAAATTTTGCCTAGAACAAGTTGTGTGTATTATGGAAATTCAATATGCACGCCTCTTATTATTCTATTTTTGGAAATTAACTTAGGAATAAGCCATGTATATTTCATTTGCTGAGAATGTTTTCTGCGTTGAAATTGTTTGGTTTTGGAAACCCTAAAACAAAATTCAGATTAGATGTTTTGTTTTTGTTTCTGGAAATACAAAAGTTCGCATGTTTTTGAATGTGGAAGTTTTTGTATATGGTTTGATTTTGTGGTGAAGTTGGGGGTTGTGATGATTTTGTATGCCTTTGAGAAGGAAAAGCCTCGTCTCCTTGTTTATGCCATCACATTGCGTGGCTCCAACGACAAAACCAGTGACAAATCGCTATTGGAGAGTCACCCACCAACAGCAGTCATCACTAGTGGAGGCTTAAAACTAGTAACGAAGCCATTAGTTATGTTGGACCCCGAATTTTTAGTGAAAATTAGAATATTAAAATGATTTTAAATGAGAAAGAAATTGGTGAGACAATTTATGAATTTAAGGAAATTTGAGGAAATTAAGAAAAATTTATGAGAAAAGAATTGTTTAATTTTGAGGACTTTGATATTTGAGTGAACTTGTATGGATTATGAGAAGAAAGTGGATGAGTTGATTGAAATGAAGTTAAATAGTAAGAAATAAAAAGAAAAAGTGTGAGAATATGAAAAATTGTAAAAAAAGTTTGACTTTTTGGCCTTCGAGGGTTGACTTTTGATTTAGGCAAAATTTGATAAAATAGTCTTCTGGAAACTTGTAGATTATGTCAAGAGCTTTCTGTAGCCATAAAGTTTGATATTTTTCGATATCGGGAGTGAGAGTTATGATCAGTCAAAGTTTGTTTGAAGTTTGACTTTGAGGAAAAAGTTGACTTTTTAATTGAGGCAAAATCTGAAAAAATGATCTACATAAAACTTATAGCCTCTGTCGAGAGCTTTTTGTGGACATAAAGTTTGCTATTTTTCGATGTCGGGATTGGGGGATATGATTTTAAGAAGATATGCTTTGTTTTGAAAATGCTATTAAGTATAGATTTGCGTGTTCTATGCTTCGAGGCCTCTCGTCGTATGGATTTCGTTTGAATTAGAGTAAGTGGTCTTCATGAAAGTTTTAGATGATATTTTTATCTTTCCATTGATATAAAGTTTGCAATTGTTCGATATCGGGGCTAGGAGTTATTAGCGATTAAAAATTGGAAGTTGTTTAGGAAAAGCTGTTTTGGACAGAATCTTTGATTGAGGTTATGACCTCTTTTGAGACCTAATTTGATTTTGGGTTCTTCAGGGAAGTTGTAGAGCTTCCTTTGATATTTTTATTGACACCAAATTTGTCAAATTCTGAGTTCGGGATTAAGAGATATGATCTTTGAAAAATTCAGATATAAGTATGTATTTGAAGTCTTGTAACTTGGTTTGAACTCCGACCCTTTTGTAATCTTTTGCTTATAAATCCTTCGTCCGACATCCGATTGATTTGATTCTCGAAGCGTTGGATTCCTAAGACAATTACGTTCATTTTTATGAATAATTATGATTTTTAGGAGATTAAATGGAAAGAGATTGATTGAACCAAAGTAGGAGATTTGGTTATAGGTTATAAGTTGGATAATTTTCTAAACATGGTTCAGTACTTTGCGATTTTCGGGAGTTATACAACTCCGATTGAGGTGATTCTTGAGGGAAAATAAATTTAAGATATAGGGCTACAACTCTTGTGAAGGGATCGAAATTTAATTTCATCCCTAAGATTGTTAATGTTTGGAATTAAATTCACGTAATGTTCAGTCTCGGATTTTGTGAAGGTCCGATATTATTTTGGCTATAACTTCTTCGTTTTAGATCCGAATTGAGCGCCGTCAGTGGCGTTGGATTCGTATGATCTATAGGAACAATTTTTGTGAAGAAAGTTTGTCCAAATTATTTCGTTTCGATGCTGGAAATCAGGACGCAAGTTATCAGTTTTTCAAAATCCTGCACAGGGGCAAACTTGGAAATAGACTTAATTGGAGGGGCAAGATGGTAAATTGTGTTTCATTTAATGAAACACACAAGAAGCTTTCGTTTTTACTCCCAGAAACAGCAGAAGATTCACGATTTATGAAGAAAAATGAAAGAAAGAAATAAGAAGAAGAGAAGAAGAAACATTGGAGAAGAGAGAAGAAGCATGGTCGGCTATGGTGGAAGGAAGAAGAAGAAAGATGAAGCAAGGTTTTTTTATGGGTTTTCTTAGATATTTTCGCTGGTTTTAAGAGCAAAGAGGAGGAAGAAGATGGAAGTTGTCCATGGAGCTTGAAAATAACGAAAATGGAGGAGAAAAAGGGAGTTTTCAATTGGAAGGAAGAAAGGAGAAAAGGTCAAATTGAAGCATTGGACAAGATGCTAGCATAGATATGAGGTGGGTAGTATATTTATTTATTGAATTATAAGCTAAATGTGAATTTTTGAAAATTAAAGAAAGCAAAATTTGATTTTTGATAAATTATTATTGATAAAAATGTTTGAAAAAGGATGTAAATGTTTGAAATTATGATTTCAAAGCAGTAAAAATGAGTTTTAGAAAATGCAAGACTTATGAATTTCATGGTTTTCAAATTATGTGATTTATGATTTGAATGATTTAAAGAATTAGTGCATATATTGTGATGCATATGTGATTTACGTGAATTGCATTAGATTGATTATGTGCAATTATGTGGACATATGCTTGTGTCATTTATGGCACAATTTGATGTTATGAGTTGAAAAAGGTTTAAAAAAAAATCAAGATTTTCGAAAAGTGCCTTCGGGCAATTTGCTTGTTTTAAGTATGAATATGTGAATTGTATGGGTTTGGTCAGGTCCCCTCCGTAGAGTCAGTGCACTATCTCCCTCTGATAGCCTTCTCCCGGCTGCCCGCAAGTGGCTTAGGAGTTCGATTTGGACTCCCCTCACATTCTGTTTGCATATGACCGCTATCTGAGAATGTGCGAGACGTCCCGTTAGGTGAACCAAACCAAACCAATTATGATGTGTTATGTGTTTTTAATTTGACTATGATGTGATGCATTCATGTTTAAGACTGTACATGTTTTGAAAAAAGGTTTGAGATTTTGATAAACGCGAAAGTAAAATTTTCAAGCATGAAATTCCTGAAACTGGATATAATTGTTTTGAAACAAATGAAAATTTTGAGAAAAATCTTAGAAAGTGTTGATGAAATTGAAAAGTTTGAAAATGAGTTTTTGGGGAAATTCTTAAATGGGAAATGTTTGAAAAGTTTGAAAAATAAAAGATTTTTCCGCTTATTGTTCAGTTTATAAATATATTATCCACGAGCTTCCGAGCTCACCCCCCTTTCATCCCCATCTCCAGGTTTTCACACAGGAGATCGGATGGAAGACGAGTATGATGTCAACCCGATAGTTTTTATATGCTTTTTTTATGTGTAATGTTGGAGTTTAGTTTTGAAGTTGTGAAAAAGGTTTATGGATTATGTATTGCTTTTGTTTATGGCTTGAAAAGTGATTATGTAAATTTATGATGTATTTCAGTTATGAGTTATGTATGATGGTGGAATAGATTTTGTACGTAAACTTGAATTGAGATGGATATAAATGGCAATTGGAATGTATATGAATGGCTTGTGATTGAATTGTGAATATTTGAGTTGAGATGTATTATGGATTGGAATGATGAAGTGTTTAGAACTAAGATTGTGTTTCGCTTTGGTGTTTGGATGCGGACGGGAGGTCCGATGATGCCTGTGTTATTGAGTTGTGATATTAGAAGTGAGTTTCTTCATTTTAAATTTTGGGCTGTCAAAATACAACGAATTCTGTTGCGAATTTTAGGTAAAATTTCGTAAAATGGGTTTAAAGAAATGAGTTTGAGGATTTATATGATTGTATAAGAAATGATTAAGATGAGTTAAGTAAATTGAGAATTTCATGAGGAATAGTTTCCTAGAAAGGGAAATCGATATGGTTTTGATTAGTATGAGAATGGTTTTAAGATAAATAAGATGAGAAAAAGAAAAAAAAGGGATTTGTATGGAATGGTTATGATTTGAATGAGGTTGACTAATGAGGTAAGAAATGAGAATAAGAAAAGAAAAAAAAATATACCGGATTTTGAAATGTCGTAAGGTTTCCAACACGATGAGTTTGCTATGCTTCGTGTTTGAAACGGATGTCGGTGTGTGTTTCAGTTTGATTATTTCGATTCGCATTCGATTCGGAATTCTGCCTTTCGAATTTCTCCGCTTTGTTATTCGTATTCCAATTCGCGACTTTCCGCACTTTGTTTCACTTGTCCGTTTCCGTTTTCCGGTTGGGATCCAGTTCCCGGATCGGGTCCCAACATTTATGGTATCAGAGCAAGAAGAGTTTATAAGGAATCATGCGTACGTATGAGGGAATCTGTATGAGTAGTTGGGTTCCGAATGCGGGATCCAACATTTATGGTATCAGAGCCCAGTATTATGAACTTGGGCGATATGTTTGTTTCATGGGCAATCTTCGGATAAGTGTCAGAGCCCAGTACTATGGTCTTAACTGGGCATAGAAGATTGATGAGAGTGTGTAAGGGTAAAAATTGAATTTGTGAGAATGTCAGAGCCCAGTATTATGATCATACTTGGGCATGGTTATTAAGAATGAATTTAGTGATTGTCTGAGTGAGTGAGGTTAAGAACTGTGCTTGATTTTAGGTGTGTTAATGAACTTGAGATTTGAAGTTTGTGATGGCGATTTGATTTTGTGCATGCAATTATGAGATGAGATTAAGGTAAGGAATTATGTTTGATTTTAGGTTTATGATTATGAATTTGAGATTAGAATTTCTTGGTGAAGTGGGAAGAACCTCATTGATTGTTTAGATGAATTGTGAAGATGGAAATTTAGATTTAAATTACATGATGAATTTAGAGGAATTGATTTCGAATATGCATATGTGAGATGCAAATTTTGAATAATGAGATAAATTGATAGAGAAATGTGTATAGCAATTCAAAGGATTAAGTGAAATGATGATTATGGTCCATATTAAGAGTCATTACGACGTGGACCATTGACTTGTTTAAAATATTAAGGAAAAATGATAAAGAATATGGAGTTGTAGAACTAGTGAGTTTGATATGATGTTGGATGTAGTAATTGATTTAAGAATTGAGAAATTATGAAGAGATTGAGAAAATATTATGAGAAGGAATTAGATACGAAATATTATGTTCTTAAGTGTGAATTTCGAGGACGAAATTCTTTTAAGAGGGGGAGAAATATTGGACCCCGAATTTTTGGTGAAAATTAGAATATTAAAATGATTTTAAATGAGAAAGAAATTGGTGAGACAATTTATGAATTTAAGGAAATTTGAGGAAATTAAGAAAAATTTATGAGAAAAGAATTGTTTAATTTTGAGGACTTTGATATTTGAGTGAACTTGTATGGATTATGAGAAGAAAGTGGATGAGTTGATTGAAATGAAGTTAAATAGTAAGAAATAAAAAGAAAAAGTGTGAGAATATGAAAAATTGTAAAAAAAGTTTGACTTTTTGGCCTTCGGGGGTTGACTTTTGATTTAGGCAAAATTTGATAAAATGGTCTTCTGAAAACTTGTAGATTATGTCAAGAGCTTTCTGTAGCCATAAAGTTTGATATTTTTCGATATCGGGAGTAAGAGTTATGATCAGTCAAAGTTCGTTTGAAGTTTGACTTTGAGGAAAAAGTTGACTTTTTAATTGAGACAAAATCCGAGAAAATGATCTACATGAAACTTATAGCCTCTGTCGAGAGCTTTTTGTGGACATAAAATTTGCTATTTTTCGATGTTGGGATTGGGAGATATGATTTTCAGAAGATATGCTTTGTTTTGAAAATGCTATTAAGTATAGATTTGTGTGTTCTATGCTTCGAGGCCTCTCGTCGTATGGATTTCGTTTGAATTAGAGTAAGTGGTCTTCATGAAAGTTTTAGATGATATTTTTATCTTTCCATTGATATAAAGTTTGCAATTTTTCGATATCGGGGCTAGGAGTTATGAGCGATTAAAAATTGGAAGTTGTTTAGGAAAAGCTGTTTTGGACAGAATATTTGATTGAGGTTATGATCTCTTTTGAGACCTAATTTGATTTTGGGTTCTTCAGGGAAGTTGTAGAGCTTCCTTTGATCTTTTTATTGACACCAAATTTGTCAAATTCTGAGTTTGTGATTAAGAGATATGATCTTTGAAAAATTCAGGTATAAGTATGTATTTGAAGTCTTGTAACTTGGTTTGAACTCCGACCCTTTTGTAATCTTTTGCTTATAAATCCTTCGTCCGACATCCGATTGTTTTGATTCTCGAAGCGTTGGATTTCTAAGACAATTACGTTCATTTTTATGAATAATTATGATTTTTAGGAGATTAAATGGAAAGAGATTGATTGAACCAAAGTAGGAGATTTGGTTATAGGTTATAAGTTGGATAATTTTCTAAACATGGTTCAGTACTTTGCGATTTTCGGGAGTTATACAACTCCGATTGAGGTGATTCTTGAGGGAAAATAAAGTTAAGATATAGTGCTACAACTCTTGCGAAGGGATCAAAATTTAATTTCATCCCTAAGATTGTTAATTTTTGGAATTAAATTCGCGTAATGTTCAGTCTCAGATTTTGTGAAGGTCCGATATTATTTCGGCTATAACTTCTTTGTTTTAGATCCGAATTGAGCGTCGTTAGTGGCGTTGGATTCGTATGATCTAGAGGAACAATTTTCATGAAGAAAGTTTGTCCAAATTATTTCGTTTCGATGCTGGAAATCAGGACACAAGTTATCAGTTTTTCAAAATCCTGCACAAGGACAAACTTGGAAATAGACTTAATTGGAGGGGCAAGATGGTAAATTGTGTTTCATTTAATGAAACACACAAGAAGCTTTCGTTTTTACTCCCAGAAACAGCAGAAGATTCACGATTTATGAAGAAAAATGAAAGAAAGAAATAAGAAGAAGAGAAGAAGAAACATTAGAGAAGAGAGAAGAAGCATGGTCGGCTATGGTGGAAGGAAGGAGAAAAAAGATGAAGCAAGGTTTTTTTATGGGTTTTCTTAGATATTTTCGCTGGTTTTAAGAGCAAAGAGGAGGAAGAAGATGGAAGTTGTCCATGGAGCTTGAAAATAACGAAAATGGAGGAGAAAAAGGGAATTTTCAATTGGAAGGAAGAAAGGAGAAAAGGTCAAATTAAAGCATTGGACAAGATGCTAGCATGGATATGAGGTGGGTAGTATATTTATTTATTGAATTATAAGCTAAATGTGAATTTTTGAAAATTAAAGAAAGCAAAATTTGATTTTTGATAAATTATTATTGATAAAAATGTTTGAAAAAGGATGTAAATGTTTGAAATTATGATTTCAAAGCAGTAAAAATGAGTTTTAGAAAATGCAAGACTTATGAATTTCATGGTTTTCAAATTATGTGATTTATGATTTGAATGATTTAAAGAATTAGTGCATATATTGTGATGCATATATGATTTACGTGAATTGCATTAGATTGATTATGTGCAATTATGTGGACATATGCTTGTGTCATTTATGGCACAATTTGATGTTATGAGTTGAAAAAGGTAAAAAAAAAAATCAAGATTTTCGAAAAGTGCCTTCGGGCAATCTGCTTGTTTTAAGTATGAATATGTGAATTGTATGGATTTGGTCAGGTCCCCTCCGTAGAGTCAGTGCACTGTCTCCCTCTGATAGCCTTCTCCCGGCTGCCCGCAAGTGACTTAGGAGTTCCGATTTTGGACTCCCCTCTGTTTACGGCTGCACATGACTGCTATGCGGGAATGTGCAGTACGTCCTGTTAGGACCGAACCAAACCAAACCAATTATGATGTGTTATGTGTTTTTAATTTGACTATGATGTGATGCATTCACGTTTAAGACTGTTCATGTTTTGAAAAAAGGTTTGAGATTTTGATAAACGAGAAAGTAAAATTTTCAAGCATGAAATTCCTTAAACTGGATATAAATGTTTTGAAACAAATGAAAATTTTGAGAAAAATCTTAGAAAGTGTTGATGAAATTGAAAAGTTTGAAAATGAGTTTTTGGGGAAATTCTTAAATGGGAAAAGTTTGAAAAGTTTGAAAAATAAAAGATTTTTTCGCTTATTGTTCAGTTTATAAATATATTATCCACGAGCTTCGAAGCTCCCCTTTCATCCCCATCTCCGTGTTTTCACGGAGATCGGATGGAAGACAGTATGATGTCAACCCGATAGTTTTTATATGCTTTTTTTATGTGTAATGTTGGAGTTTAGTTTTGAAGTTGTGAAAAAGGTTTATGGATTATGTATTGCTTTTGTTTATGGCTTGAAAAGTGATTATGTAAATTTATGATGTATTTCAGTTATGAGTTATGTATGATGGTGGAATAGATTTTGTACGTAAACTTGAATTGAGATGGATATAAATGGCAATTGGAATGTATATGAATGGCTTGTGATTGAATTGTGAATATTTGAGTTGAGATGTATTATGGATTGGAATGATGAAGTGTTTAGAACTAAGATTGTGTTTACTTTGGTGTTTGGATGCGGACGAGAGGTCCGATGATGTCTTGTGTTATTGAGTTGTGATATTAGAAGTGAGTTTCTTACATTTTAAATTTTGGGCTGTCAAAATACAGTCGTTATCTTTCAATTTTCGTAAAATTTCGTAAAATGGGTTTAAAGAAATGAGTTTGAGGATTTATATGATTGTATAAGAAATGATTAAGATGAGTTAAGTAAATTGAGAATTTCATGAGGAATAGTTTCCTAGAAAGGAAATCGATATGGTTTTGATTAGTATGAGAATGGTTTTAAGATAAATAAGACGAGAAAAAGAAAAAAAGGGATTTGTATGGAATGGTTATGATTTGAATGAGGTTGACTAATGAGGTAAGAAATGAGAATAAGAAAAGAAAAAAAAATACCGGATTTTGAAATGTCGTAAGGTTTCCAACGCGATGAGTTTGCTATGCTTCGTGTTTGAAACGGATGTCGGTGTGTGTTTCAGTTTGATTATTTCCATTCGCATTCGATTCGGAATTCTGCCTTTCGAATTTCTCCGCTTTGTTATTCGTATTCCAATTCGTGACTTTCCGCACTTTGTTTCACTTGTCCGTTTTCGTTTTCCGGTTGGGATCCAGTTCCCGGATCGGGTCCCAACATTTATGGTATCAGAGCAAGAAGAGTTTATAAGGAATCATGCGTATGTATGAGGGAATCTGTATGAGTAGTTGGGTTCCGAATGCGGGATCCAATAAGTTAGGGCATTAAAACGCCTATGAAAGAAACCTCGAGGCGCAGGTGAGTTAGTAAGGTGCTCTCCTGGCTTAAGCGAGGTCGCGGGTTCAAACCTTCCTCATCTATACAACCGTTTAAAACTTAGGGCCAGATCTTTGCCTCCTACAAGGGACCTACCCAGCTTGAGCGGGGATTAGTCTGGGTGTGGTTGACTTAAAGATGCCTTCCCATAGTTGGGGCCCTCCTAGGACACCTCGTGGGCAACCAAAAAATAAAAAAAAATAAAACACCTATGAAAGAAACACACGTGGTGGAACAATAAGATGGTGACTTACCAGAGATCCACAAAACATTACAGCGCGACTGGAAGGAGGCATCGGAATAAAACCAAATAGATAGAGGGTGGTGGCGGTGGCGGTAAGAAAACCTAAAATTTAATACAAGCGCCAAACGTTTAGGAAAGTAACTGGTGGAGATAGACTATGGCGCATGCTATACACGCACTAGTCAGTCTCCCACATTTTTTATTTGGTTCTAATAGTTTTAAATTAATTAATTAGACTCCTTAAAATTATAAAAATATTTTCTTAAATAATTAAGAAAAATATTTCTTAATTAAATTTATTTATTTCAATTTGATTGAGATGAAGTAAACATATTATTTTCTTTGTTTAGAGAATTATTATTCAATTTATTTAGAAATTGTTTCTTGATTTATGAATAATAAGTTTCTTTATTTTAGAAAAAGTATTTTTGTGGTTAAAATTTCAAAATGCTTTCATTTATTAATTAAAAATGAGCTTTCTTTAATATTTTAAAATAGTTTATAATTTAATAAAGAAAATTTTCTAATTAATTAAGAAATCAAACTCTAATTAAATAATATAAATCACTTTCTTAATTAAATTTAGAAGTGTTTTATTTAATTTTGTAAGTAGTTTCCTTTTAATATTAGAAATAGTTTTCTAATTAAGGAAAAATAATTTCTAATGAGATTAGAAATAGTAATTTCTAATTAGAATATAAATAATTTTCTAATTGGATTAGAATATGTCATTTATATAGTTTTGAAAATGGAGTTTTTTTCTAAATTATAGTAAGTAAGAAGAATAATTTATTGAAAATTGTTTTAAATTAAATTTTGTTAAAGGAATCAAGATAATTGAAAATTGTTTTCAAATGAAATTAATTTTTATTTGGAATAAGAATTTAGTTTATTTATGAATCAATGTATTAAATCAAATTTAATTTTTCAAAGTAATTGGAAATATTATTTTAAATTATGAAAATGAATAACTAGAATCAAGCGAAGCTTGATATTTTATGCATATAATTTGATTATGAGTGCATAAGTTGCATACTTTACTTATATGGTTGATACATGTATATGATGGATGTTAAATTATATGTTTTATATGTGTGATATTTTGCATGTAATTTTATGTTTGATGAGATGAACAAAATTAATTCCCTCATTACAATATTAAGTACAAGTTGAGAACGTGATTGTTGCCTTCTATTGCTATAAGAATAAAGCAGGGTTCTATTTATTGTTAGGCTTATCAAACAAACTCAAGGCCACTTTAACCTGAACATATTTAGTCTTATAACATTGGGTTCTATTTAACTAAATTTGTGTGATTTGGATGAGCAAATTTATGATCATATGAATTTAGAGGCAGGGTTAGGAATGGCATATAAGATATGTTTTACCAAGAGTTACACTTAACATATTTAAAAGTCTTATGAGATGTAATTGATAAAGTTATTATCTACCTAATTTAAGTTTAGTTGGTTTGTTGAGTAAACTCAAGATCAACTGTATTTGAATAGAATACTAGCCCACTAGAAATATTAGAGTAATATTTCCAAATAGTAGTGAGGGCTATTATTTCGAATAAAATAGTGATAGTAACTAAATGGATGATTGAAGTCCAAATCTTATTTGGTAGTCATGACATATAATTAATTATTTGCTTTTCTTACATTTATATTTTGTTCTGAGTGCAATATACCTTGTTTAGTATAGTTGATACTAAGTTAGTGAGCCATATTTCTTGGACGTAGGATATTTTTCATAGTTTAATTTAATTGTCTTATGTGTTGAAAATTTTTCTGACCGCATGTCGTAACGCTAATCAAAATTAAAATAACTAGACTACTACTGTAGCAGTGGCAAGTCTAGGTCGATCCCATAGAGAGTGTGTGTAAAGTTTATGAAAAGAAATTAATCGATTTTTACACTTAAAGGGGGTTTTGGATTTTTAAAAGAAGAATTAAAATAAAACTCACTAATAAAAACAAAACAAAGAAAACATGCAATAAAATGATAAATGTGGGAAATTCAGTAGGGATCCGATTCTTTAGTTCAATCTTTGCCTACACCCTAGCTAAACATATTTTATTAATTTGTTATTCTTTAACCTCTCCTAGAAATTATTAATCGTGGATTAAAAATTAACCCGAATTTTTCCTTAGGTTTTGTTTAATCAAGATATGATCGTTGATTAAACCTAACCACCTAACAACCTAGGATACGATCTCTAGATTTAATTAGGCAGTAGCATTATGAATTAGGAAAACAGATTAATCAAGGCAACAACCACATAAGCTCGGGTCATTTAACCTAGGTCATGTTATCCCTAATGATTACGAATCATTAGTCGCTACAAATGAATTTCAACATAACAATTACGGATTAAATTGAAATTCTAGCAATGGGTTCGCAATTAGCAATTCAATGAACGCATTAAAGTTATCAAATTACAAAACCCAATAGGTTCATACATAAATAACCGAATAATAACGAAAATCCGATTATCCATACATAAAACCCAAATCAGTTAAAATCGGATAATACAAACAATTTCTAATGAGATAAAGAAACAACAATAATAATAAAACCACTTAACCCGGGTTGTCAGCATCGATATTACCTTCGAACCGCTATCAGGATGTTTAGCTCTTCATAGGTCGCTTCCGGAAAAATATTTCAGTCCGCATTTAATGTCCACCCGAAAATCCCTTACTCTTCTCTAACGCAAGCTCCAGCCTATACCAAGCTTCCACTGTTATGCTCACTATTCCCTTGATGGGACAATTAAGATTGCAGCTGTCTTAAATCCTTCTCTCTCACACAAACCTTCTGCGCAGCCAATTCCTTCTGCGCTCCAGCCACAAGCAGCTCAGCCAAGCAAGCCGCAACCACCCAGCCACCAACCCTCTGCGTAGCTCACGCCCACGCTTGCGCTAGCGCCGTCCCCCTCAGCTGTTGCTTGTTTTATTCTTCCTTCTATTGCTTTCGTCTACCGTGGCTTTTATATCCTCTTTACTGTTGCTTTCTTGTCTTTTACTGTGCATTTTTTAATAAAACGCACAGCCTCCCCTTATCTAAACGCACAGCATCATCTTGTCTCTCTAGCGTGATCTCCACTGTAGCTGATTGATGTGACAATTAAGGGTCACAACCCTTTTTAATTCCTCCTACCTGCCTTCTCTTCACTTGTGCGTCTTGCAAAAGGACCATCTCCTCTGCGTTGCTTGCAACGTGGAATGCCAACGCATGCGTGAAACGCATGGGTTTCACGCCTTGCTGCCTTCTCCACTGTTTTGAATAAAACGCTTGCGTCCCTGCTCTCGGTCACTGCTGTCTTCTTATTGTTTTACGGTGCGTTTTACTGCTGCTCAAAACACCCTGACGCCTCCTTCCATCAACGCTACATTGTCGTTTCTACTTGTAATTTACAAAGAGATTATCCTTTTTCTTGTTAAAACATTTGTGCTTTAATTTGCTTCATAATCTTTTCTCTTTTGTTTCAAAAATATACCAGCATATCCCACCTAGCGGTAAACACAAATTAAACATCAGTTAAGCATTTTATGTTAAAAATAGGATTGAAATCACATAGAAATATATAAGATAATATAAGATAATTCAATCCTATCAAATACCCCCACACTTAACCTTTGACCGTCCTCCGGCAAATCGTCAAAATTAAGCTCATGAACCAAAATATTTACTCAATTCCCATATTTTCCAAGATAATATAATCATAAACAAAGATGAATAGCTTTCAAATTTCATAGCAAGTAATCAACATTCCAAGCTTTTACTCATGATCAGTCAACATTCAATATCTTCAAAAACTGAGCAATCTAATGGTAGACTCGGAAATGTGTTTAATTAAAATATATCAATGGGTACACTCAATACCATTCATGATCATGACAATCCATAATTTTGCAAATCATTTCATTTCTCCACCACTAATGTTCACATGCAAAATCATGAATCAAAGGACTTTTCAAGGTTGTAATGTGGGCAAGGGTAAGGTGAGGTAAATTTAGGTCAAGTAGTATGAAAGTCATCAAAGCTAGTGAAACAAAAGTAACACTTAATCAAAAACTGGGTACCGTCAGTTATGACGAATGCAACATTTACATTTCACAACCCCATTCATCTCTCACACACAAACCACATGAAGCATATATTAATCCAAAGGAATCACTCATATAATTTATCTCAATGAAATCATAAGAGTGAACCTTTCAAGCAAACCTCAACCTCATATTCAACATTCTCAAATAACTCAATCATTACAACTCTAGGAAGATGCATAAATCATAAACAACTTTTAAACATATATGCAATTCTTCCTTGATAATTATTTTCAATAATTCCTTTTTCTTTTTCTTTTTATTTTCCTTTTTCATTTTATTTTATTTTCTTTTCCTTGTAAAAATTAAAAGAAACTACATCAACATGGGAATCTCAATGATAAGACATAAAATAACATCCCAAGATTATAACCAACCCTTACATATATACACCCCCACACTTAGAATTTTGTACATCCACAACCTCAACATTCACAAATATTCCACTAGCTTTATGACTTAGGTAAGACATTTGGTTAAGTTTAAAAGCATAAAATGTGGTTGAAACAAAAAAAAAGGTTAAAGCTCAAAGGGGTTTATCAAGGAAAAAATCATGTCAATAGGGTAGGTCATTTGGCCAATGTAGCTTATGAAAAACAAAGAATGCCTAATCATATCCATGTTAATGCATGTGATAAAAATGTGGTCTCGAATAGAAATTCAACGCAAAATCAAGACGTACATGTCATGAAGGTCACACATTATCAAAAGGCAATGAGACTGATATGAATGTGTCAGTCAAATAAGGCTCAAAATCTCACCGGTTTTATCTACCATTAGTCACTACTCTTCTAAAGATAATGCATATTGACCAATCACAAGAGCAAAAGTACATGTTAAAGTTGCCATGAAATTATCCAGTCAATCCACACTCTAATCATGATTATATAATCCTAGAAGCAATAGAAATTGAGAAAATGTTTGTTTCATTTGTTTTATTCTTTCTCTCATTTTGATTGAAAACTTAAAAACAAGTAAAACAAACAAATTCGAAAACACACATGCAAATAAAAAGTAATGCGAAAATATAAAGGAAAAGAAATTTACTTCCCTTGGGTTGCCTCCAAGAAGCGCCTTTGTTTAGGGTTGGTGGCTTGACTCCTTTTTCTCCTCACGTGACAAAGTTGTGATCTTCATGTAGCACATGCGGCTTCTCTACGTGAGGTAATTCTGGATAGGGTCTTAATTGATCATCATCCTTACTCGGCGCCTTCCCTATCCTCAGATGCTCAATCTTGACTGAGTTCATACACTCCGAAAATATTTCGAACGTCTCTTCACCTTTTTCTTCATCATTCAATTCCTCAAATCTGTAATGCAAAGGGAAAGAGTTAGTTTCAAAAATAATTATGGACTCAGTACTTACCTCCAAGCTAAAAGATATGTCCTTTGTGGCTTCGAGCTCCTTCTCCACTTCTTCGACACAAACAATTCGTTGAGGGTTGACCTCAAAATTCTCAAGCTCCTCATCACTTTGCAAATTTTCCCCACAGACTTCAATTGGATACACCTCGGGTTGATACGGCTGTGCTTCTTCTCATCGCGATTCGAGGTGATCAAGGCTTATTGCCATCTGACCTATTAGGTTTTCCCTCCTCTGTTGGTGTGCTCTTGTCTCTTGTACGAGTTCTTGCATTTCCTGCTGCATCTCCCGTTGACTTGCCATGATTTCCTGAAAATCCTGGTGCAATTGCAAGTTGGAAGCAACTAGTTTGGTAAGATTTTTTCTAAAGATGCACCTGAATCAAATTGGCTCTCCGGATCTTGAGACCAAGTGTTTCTGAAAATTGCTCTCCATTCTTCTGGAAGTGTAAAGTATTATCCTGTAATGGCAACATCAACTCTTCCAGAGATGGACCGGAGTTGTGATAATAAGCTTCAGTGCATGCGAGAATTGCATGTGTCCCGCAAACTATCATCAAGTAATTCTCTGATTATCCCATCTATAACAAAAGTTAGGTTGATCAGTCCAAACATTGTTATAGGAGTGAGAATATGAATTATAAAATAAATTACTTCCGTCCATAATAAAAAAAACTTCGAAACAAAAAATGAAAAGATCACAAAATAACAGAAAAGAAATCAATCACAAACAAATATATACAAAACACCAATTAAATCACAAACAAAAACTAAAACACTGCACTCCCTGGCAACGGCGCCAAAATTTTGACCGTGTGTCGTAACGCTAATCAAAATTAAAATAACTAGACTACTACTGTAGCAGTGGCAAGTCTAGGTCGATCCCACAGAGAGTGTGTGTAAAGCTTATGAAAAGAAATTAATCGGTGTTTACACTTAAAGGAGGTTTTGGATTTTAAAAGAAGAATTAAAATAAAACTAACTAATAAAAACAAAACAAAGAAAACATGCAATAAAATGATAAATGTTGGAAATTCAATAGGGATCTGGTTCTTTGGTTCAATCTTGGCCTGCACCCTAGCTAAGCATATTTTATTAATTTGTTGTTCTTTAACCTCTCCTAGAAATTATTAATCGTGGATTAAAAATTAACCCGAGTTTTCCCTTAGGTTTTGTTTAATCAAGATACGATCGTTGATTAAACCTAACCACCTAACAATCTAGGATACAATCTCTAGATTTAATTAGGCAGTAGCATTACGAATTAGGAAAACCGATTAATCAAGGCAACAACCACATAAGCTCGGGTCATTTAACCTAGGTCATGTTATCCCTAATGATTATGAATCATTAGTCGCTACAAATGAATTTCAACATAACAATTACGGATTAAATTGAAATTCTAGCAATGGGTTCGCAATTAGCAATTCAATGAATGCATTAAAGTTATCAAATTACAAAACCCAACAGGTTCATACATAAATAACTGAATAATAACGAAAATCTGATTATCCATACATAAAACCCAAATCAGTTAAAATCGGATAACACAAACAATTTCTAATGAGAGAAAGAAACAACAATAATAATAAAACCACTTAACCCGGGTTGTCGGTGTCGATATTACCTCCGAACCGGTATCAGGATGTTTAGCTCTTCATAGGTCTCTTCTGGAAAAATATTTCAGTCCACATTTAATGTCCACCCGAAAATCCCTTACTCTTCTCTAACGCAAGCTCCAGCCTACACCAAGCTTCCACTGTTCTACTCACAATTCCCTTGATGGGACAATTAAGACTGCAGCTCTCTTAAATCCTTCTCTCACGCACAAACCTTCTACGCAGCCAATGCCTTTTGCGCTCCAGCCACAAGCAACTCAACCAAGCAAGCTGCAGCCACCCAGCCACCAGCCCTTTTCGTAGCTCACGCCCACGCTTGCGCTAGCGCCGTCCCCCTCAGCTGTTGCTTGTTTTCTTCTTCCTTCTATTGCTTCCGTCTACCGTGGCTTTTATATCCTCTTTACTGTTGCTTTCTTGTCTTTTATTGTGCGTTTTTTGATAAAACGCACAGCCTCCCCTTGTTTAAACGCACAGCATCATCTTGTCTCTCTAGCGTGATTTCCACTGTAGCTGATTGACGTGACAATTAAGGGTCAGAACCCTTTTTAATTCCTCCTACCTGCCTTCTCTTCACTTGTGCGTCTTGCAAAAGGACCATCTCCTCTGCGTTGCTTGCAACGTGGAATGCCAACGCATGCGTGAAACGCATGGGTTTCACGCCTGCTGCCTTCTCCACTGTTTTGAATAAAACGCCTGCGTCCCTGCTCTCGGTCACTGCTGTCTTCTTATTGTTTTACAGTGCATTTTACTGCTGCTCAAAACACGCTGACGCCTCCTTCCATTAACGCTGCATCGTCGTTTCTACTTGTAATTTACAAAGAGATTATCCTTTTTCTTGTTAAACATTTGTGCTCTAATTTGCTTCATAATCTTGTCTCTTTTGTTTCAAAAATATACCAGCATATCCAACTTAGCAGTAAACACAAACTAAACATCAGTTAAGCATTTTATCTTAAAAATAGGATTGAAATCACATAGAAATATATAAGAAAATATAAGATAATTCAATCATATCATTTTCCCTTGGGTATGATATTCGGTTCTCACCTATTTATATTACTTATCGACAGGGTGCGCTTGCCTCTAATTGGTCTAGATAGAATTTAATTTATATTGCTTTGTTTAGACTGCAACAAGTTTTTGGCGCCGGGGGGTAAATTTATGATTTTGAGTCATTAAATTACACGGTATTAATTGTCTCAGATTTAATTTTTGCTTTGTTGTTTATTTGCGTATTTTAGTTGTTTGTTTGATTGCTTTATTTCGAGTGTTTTATTTTTCATCCTTAGGTTTGCTCTTTTTTTTTATTTGTTCCATTTTGTTTATGCTCACTCGTGGTCAAAAGCCTGAGAATTTGCTATTAGATACTGAGATTGAAAAAACTGCTCGTAGGTTGCGTAAGGAAACCAGATTGGCTCGGAATAGTACTTCAGCAGAAAGGACTAGAGAAGAGCAATTTTCAGAGATGGAACAGCACGAGGAGAGATTGATGCCACATACTGAAGAGAGAAGGGAGTTGACTATGATGAATTTGACAATGGGATATAACAATAGAACCATGCCTCCCATTATAAGGCCGAAAATCACAACTGCGAGTTTTGAAATTCCTCACAACATTACATCCATGGTGAGGGCATCTCAATTTGGAGGATTGCCTTTGGAGGATCCGAACACCCATTTGGAGACATTTTTGGATATTTGTGATTTATTTAAGCAGAATGGAGTATCGGAAGACGCAGTGAGATTAAGGTTATTCCCATTTTCTTTAAGGGATAAGGCCAGAGCATGGTTGGCTAGTTTGCAGTCGGGATCGATTACTACATGGGATGAGATGATGAGATTTTTTTTGGCAAAATTTTTCCCTCCTGCCAAGGTTGCAAAGATGAAGAATGAGATCACTTCCTTCACTCTATGAAAAAGAAAGTTTATATGAAGCTTGGGAGCAATTTCGGGATATGTTGACACAATGTCCTAGTCATGGGTTATCCACATGGAAACAGGTCAATATTTTTTATACAAGAATGAACCCATCAACCAGGAGTACTGTAGCGCCCCTTGCCGTAGGGTACGCACGGGACGCCCGTGGGTCGTTCCGACGCATATCCCACAGTAAGGAAGTGCTACGATCGCTAACGATCACTAAACACTCGCATGGCATCAATAAAATAAACCACAACATGCAATTCACTAATATTTAAAACCACAATATTTCTTTCATTTCACAATATCAATCCAAAATATAGACAAGTCTATCAGTCCCCTACAACTAAATACAATAATCCAAAAAGAGAAAACTGATAAAAACGTCTATACTAGGTCATCCCAAAAAAATATAGTCCCAAAAGAAGTCACCCCAGCTGACCGACATGCGATCCATCACTGCTCTTGATCACAAACGCACACTGCAGAAACGTCTGACACGGGAGCTAGAGTCCTACTGACGCTGACCTGAAAAATATATTGCAATGTTGGGTGAGTTTGCGAACTCAATGAGAAACCATCATCGATGGTTCACCCAACTCATGTATATACATCTAATATATATCTCATAGATATATTTTAACACAATTGATAACACTATAAACACTTTACACAATCTACACAGTTACACTATCACATATCAATTCACACTATGCACACATCTCACGTATTCATAATTTCGTTACACTGACAAATGCATAATGTATGCAATTTCTCATTTTATGATGTTGTTGTGACTGAGCGAAAATATTCACATTTTGGCAGGTAGGAGAGCCCTCAGGGTATGCACTACTGCCCACTCACTTTAGGAATAGGAGAGCCCTCTGGGTATGCACTATTTCCTTTTTGGCCTTAGGCCCATTCACTGATATTGAGCTTAAAGATCTGATCATTAAGCTCCAGCCACAACTGATTAATTACCACTTATGTTCATGCTTAGCATACACTAACACTTGCACAGTCTCTAACACATTTATCTCACTTCCCTCGCTAATCACAATCAAAACACTTACTCACAATTTTATACGCTGATTCTCATTCACTTCACATTTATATCACTCACTTTGACACTTAATTCACACACATTCACAGCACATTTAATCACATAAAAACTGAGGAACCAACTAGGTTACTCACCTGTAACTTCCGAGCTATTGCCTGGAAGTACCAGCAATGTCCGTGGTCTGTCGATCCAACGACGCCTCTATAACAATTCAAATGAATTATCATCACCACTTGCTCAATTAATTCAATTCACTGATGCACATGTCTTAATTCAAACTATATGATGCATGATCATGATTTCCCAGCACTAAGACCCAAATCGCTATCTCTCGCTTCACAATCACAATTCACTATTCACTAGATCAATAGCATTCCCTTAAATTCAACTTCACTCACTCAAACTCTAATCATACTCCGCTAGTTACAACATAACTCTTTGGTCACATTAGAAACTATAATGGAATCTCTTTCGATAATTGCAATCCCGTAAATTAAAATTCAAACCCTCAATCTTTATCACAATTATAGACCTCTTTCTCTAGTTCATAACGAATCAAGTATCACCTTAATAGGAATACCACAGACCAAGATATCATCAAGATACTGAAACATGTTTAGTAAAACATCTAGTTCATGTTCCCTCCACCAATACCCTTACTTTGATTCAATCAATCATTTCCAAATTAATACTAAAAACCATAAATTGTTTGTGGAGAGATAAAGAAATGTGTTAGGAATCCAATGCTTCAAGAATCAGGTCATTTGGAGCTCTATAGTTCAAGTTATCCTCAAAACAACGATCTATGCATGCAATTTATTTTCCTTCCGTCGATTTTTGCTTCATTGGTTTTCGCTTGGTGATTTTCGCTTCAAATTGATTTTCGCTTCACTGATTTTTACATCCCGAACATATCCACTTATATAGATCATATATTTTGACTCCTATATTCAAATTGGACAAACTTGGCATCTATCTCATAGAGAAAAGAGAGATCTACAACTTTCAAGAAGGAAATTTTGTCCAAATCTATCGATATCAAGTCCATATCATCTGCTTTTGCTTCAGCTGATTTTCCTTCAGCTGATTTTCGCTTCAGCTGATTTTTCTTCAGCTGATTTTTCTGTCCAGAACATGTCCACTTATATAGATCATATATTTTGAATCCGATATTCAAATTAGACAAACTTGGCATCTATCTCATAGAGAAAAGAGATATCTACAACTTTCAAGAAGGAAATTTTGTCCAAATCTATCTATATCAAGTCCATATAAATGCCTTTTGCTTGAATTGATTTTCCTTCACTGATTTTCGCTTCACTGATTTTTCTTGACTGATTTTTCCGTCGAACATGTCCACTTATATAGATCATATCACCGAACACCAAAAGTTTTCTCAACAACTCATTTAACACTATAACATAATTTATTTCTCCCAACTACCCAAAGATTTATGAACAAACATATGAAATACATTTTTCCATGAAGATGACAGAAATTTCTCAACTTTATTTCACAAATCCCTAACAATGAGGATTTCTCTAACACTTACCTGTTGAGAACTCAAACAAATCTTCAAGCCCTAAACTCCACACGAAAAGATCAGCTTCGGTTTCTCCTTAGAGTCGAAAACACCAATGGCGGAGAAAGGTTGGTGAAAGAAAGGAAGAACACCAAAGTCCCTTAGAAGATATTTTGGGTGGGAAAGCTCTATGTCTCGGAGAGAGAGAAGTTTTTGAAAGAAAGGAATAAAGAAGGCTTGGACAAGACTTAACCCATCAGCCCTCAAGGAATAGTGACCACCTACTCCTAGCTAGAGTACAAAGTCCAAGTACACATGTCACTTTCTTAATGAATAAACTCTAACTTAGTTGCTTTTGAACTAACTCCATTTAGTTCTCCCCTTTCCAATATAACCAAACTATCTCCAAAACTTCATTTAATTTATTTCTTGCTCCTAATTATAAATATATCTTTCAATTCACCATAACTTTACCAACATATACAAATACAATAATTCCACCAAAATTCAAAATCGCAAGATTTCACTAACCCAATTATTTCAACATTTTTAATAATCACAATTCACAAAATCATCTCAATTTCACTTTTCCAAACACAATCACTATCAAATGCCGGAACAATCATGAATGCATGTCACTATGTATATGCATGTGCAAAATGATCTATCTCTCTAATATCAGAGGCCACAAAACACTCGATCACAAATTAAGCACTAACAACTCTACACTCATAACACGATGCTCATCGCATCGGTAACGGGATGCTACAAGTACCATAGATGCTGCTGCAGGAGGTAGTTTAATGAGAAAAATGCCAGATCAAGCTTACGGGTTGATTGATGAGATGGGCACTAGCAGTTTTCAATATCATACAGAAAGGCATCCCAGACGGCCTACAGGAGCTTATGTAGTACACAATACAGTGGCTTTATCAGCTCAGATGGATGTTTTAACAAAGAAGCTAGATAATTTAATGCATAGCGTGAGAGGAGGAGCTAGCTCTTCATTAAGGAGTTGTGCTGTTTGTGAGCATTGTGGTGGAAATTCCCATGCATCTTATGCATGTCAAGTCGGGAATCCTTTTGCTCAAGAGACAGAAGAGGACCATTATGTTGGCAATTATAACAGACAGCGAGATGACCCATATTCTAATACCTACAACCCAGGGTGGAGGAATCATCCAAATTTCTCTTGGCGGAACGATCAGGTGGCACAACCACAACCATCCAATATTCAGAGACAGCCACCCCCAGGTTTCAAGGTTCCTAATCCTGCACCACCAGAGAAATCTAATCTCGAAGAGCTACTCTCGAAGTACATTTCCACTAACGAGGTTAGAATGCAAAACCAAGAATCTTCTATCAGAAATTTGGAGAATCAGATGAGCCAGATTGCAAATTTGTTAAAGGAAAGACCTTCGGGTTCATTGCCTAGCATTACTGAGGCCAACCCGAGAGAACATGCAAAGGCTATTGTATTGAGGAGTGGCAGACAGCTTGAAGAAGTTTAAGAGAAGCAAAAGGATAAAGAAGTGGAAAAGTGTGAAGAAGATGAGAGTCAGGAAAGTGGCAAGGAGGGCACGAAAGCACCAGCTGAAAAGGAGGACCATCCAAGGTTATTTGCTGATCCCATCACACATCCGGTAAGACCTCGGATTCCTTATCCTCAAAGATTGAAAGGTACGCAATTAGATAAGCAATTTGGTCGTTTTCTTGAGATATTTAAAAATTGCATATAAATATTCCTTTTGTTGAGGCCATAGCGTAGATGCCTTCTTATGCTAAATTTTTGAAAGAAAATTTGTCTAATAAGAGGAGGCTTGAGGAGTATGACACGGTGAAGTAGAATGAGGAGTGTTCAACCATATTGTCAAGAAAGCTACCACTGAAGCTTAAGGATCTAGGGAGTTTTACTATTTCTTGTGTTATTGGTGATTTACATATAGATAAGGCTTTAATGGATTTGGGTGTGAGCATTAACTTAATGCCTCTTTCTGTTTTCAGGAAATTAGGATTGGCGGAGCCCAAACCCACAACTATTTTGCTTCAACTGGCAGATAGGTCAATCACTTATCCGAGGGGAATCATTGAGGATGTTCTGGTTAAGTTTGAGAAGTTCATCTTCCTAGTGGATTTCTTAATCCTTGACATGGAGGAAGATATAGACATCCCCATCATTCTTGGGAGATCTTTCATGGCCACTGCACGGACCATCATTGATGTGCAACGTGGAAAACTCATCTTAAGACTTCAAGATGAAGAACTAGTGTTTGATGTGTTCAATGATATGAAGCATCCTTCTACTCTTGACTCTTGCCATTTTATTGATATTTATTCTTCTGATGCTAAAGATTCTTCTACTATCTGTGCATATTTGTTGGAAGGGGAAGCACAAGGAATGATCAAAGAGTTAGGGAAAGAATTGCAAGAAGAGTTGGAGGATATTGCAGTTAAGTTGGAGCAGGCATATTGGACGCATTATAGAGCATACGACCTTCTCCAATGTCCGGCCAAGCTAGTTCCGAAGCCTTCAATTAAAGATCCCCTTTATAAGGAAAGATTGTCTCTTCATGACACTTTGCCTCCTTGATCGCAGTGCATGCCTTTCAGTAGGATTGTAATTTTATTTCTTTTATTTTCTTGTTGTTTCCTTTGCGTTTCTTTTTAGTTTAATGCATTTCTTCGAGTTGTTTTGAGTTTTCTTCAGGTTTGTGTGGTTGGTGATAAAAAAAAATCTTGACTGATTTTTCTTCAGGGAAGTTTCTTCTTTCTCTTTCCTCTCTTTTGTTTGATTGTTGACTACTTGAACATTAGGGACAATGTTCATTTCAAGTGTGGGGGTATGATTGAGATTTTGTGCATTCTGATGATATTGATGTTGATGTTGAGAAATACACACTTGAATGGTTGCGACTCTTCTGGTAGTTAACTTTGGTCCCAGTTGTGATGAATTTGACCATACAATTTTGTCAAAGTAGTTGGATAGAAAATTGAGTTGTTTGTATGAACTTGGAATAGGCAGCTTGAGAGGATAGTGAACCTTGTGGATTAATTAAAGTAGTCAATTGCATGAACTTAGTCAATAATTGATGCTGAGTGATGAAACAATGTATGAAATTTTGATGGATTTTCATTTAAACATTTGTGAGGTTTTGAGCCATATGACTGCATTTCATAGTCATTTATTTTCTTTGTCATATGTGATGCTTTCCTATGTGGATTACCTTCAGAACTTACTTTGAATCTGTTTGATACTGCTAGTTACATGCTTTATGGATATGATAAAGGCCTTCTTTGTTTTAACCTTTAGCTTAATTAACCCACCAAATCATTTTTCCCTTGTTACCCCTTTGAGCCTTTAACCTTGTTGTTTTCCTATTAATCACATTGCATTGAAACTTGAAAACTTTTAGCCTTACCCTTTTCACAAGATGAATGAAGTACTAAGTATTTGATGTCTTTGATTTAGGGACTTTTGGTTTACATGTTATTCTAAGATATTTTAGAAGTACATCTACTCAGTTGTTGTTGATTTTTGTTACTACTATCTTCTTTTATGTTTATTGTAAAAAAAACAAAAAAAAAAAAAAGAAAAAGAAAAACAGAAAAAAATCAAAACAGTAGCGTTTGATAGTGATGAGTAGTTGTAATCCTGTATTTCTGTATGTACATTTCAGAAATTCTTTTTGATTGTCCCATGTCACTTAATACTTTGTGAATACTTGTGAGCTCCCTTTGTTCTTTTTACCTCACCTTAACTTAAACCCCATTACAACCCTTAATAAAAGCCCTTTTGATCCATGAAGGCATGTACTCTAGGTAGTGAAAAATAGGTGAATTTGCAAGCCTATGGTAGCGTAATCTCATAGAGGAAGTTTTGAGCGAAACACAACCCTTATACACTTGAGCGACATGAGTGAATATCGTGAAAAAATTCATTTTAATTTTGTGCTACTTTTGATCAACGATATCTACCTTTGATTTTGTTTATGTGCATTGATGAAAATATTATGATACGTGTTGTCACTTGATATTCGAGTTCGCCGAATTTTAAGGGATTGCAAACACTTACTTTTCAAATAAAATGGCAGAATATGATAATTGTGACCTAAGTAAGTTGCTTGAGGACAAGCAACAATTCAAGTATGGGGGTGTTGTTAATTAACATTTTTTTATTAATTTTTGATCCATTTAATATTTAAATTGCACTAATTAAGAGCTATTTGTTTTAATTTTAAGCACATATTGAATTAGATGGTGAGAGCAAAAAAACAAAAAAGATCAAAAATTGGGAGCTCTTTACACCTAACAAAATATTACAGTTTGGCTTGGCAAAAATAATTAAAAAGGGACGAAGCTAGCTAGTTGGCAGTGGAGGAGAGAAGCTTTTAAAATGCTTAGAATACTTCGGAAGCTGAAAACATTGAAGAGAGGAAATAAAAAGCCAAGAAAAGATAGCTGGTAGCGATAAAACAAAGAGGGGAGGCTGGCGTGAAAGATTGAAAAACGGAAGAGTTAGGCGTGAGGAGCGTGAATCGTGGACAAACAAGCAAAATTAATTTGTCATTTCAGCTACAGTGGGTTTAGTATGGTTTGAGAACAGTCCACTGGCGGCTTGAGGAGGCTGAAAACATGATTATGGGCGTGAAAGAAGATGAGCTGGGGGGTCTAAAAAAAGAAATGAAAAGCACGTAGCTGGGACATTCCTCTGGACTGACATTACACCACCATTGACAATACTCTACACTTACATGTTAGTTGGTGGAGATTAAACGACGCAGCTGTTATGAATGAGGAGGAAAGCCACGTAGAAGCAATTGATGGACGCTAGGATTTAAGCAACTGGTGGACGCAATCACTTGGAGTTGGTGGACGTGAGCAGCTGTCCAAGCAAGAGGATGAAACATTAAAACACGTTAGCTGGACAAAAAGAAACGTTGATATAACTGGTGGAGTTAAAGGCAACTGATGGAGAGAACAACGAAGTTAGCGTGAAAGGAGCACCCAGCCATAATTTTTATTGGTCACATGAAGAAATAATAGCAGCTATTGGAGACAAAAGGGGACTGACGCTACACACTTAGAAGGTTGCAGCTAGAAAACGAAGTAGCTGCGGGGATACACAAACATTAGTTGATGAAGAATAACAACGCTGGTGGAGACCAATGGAGATTAACGTGGCAACTTGTGGAGACACCAAACAAAGCAGGAGGTGGCAACGAAAGTTGAAGCAGCTGGTGGCGTTACCAATTTGAAACAATTGAAGCATGAAAGGATTAAAGTTAAGCTAGCGTGGAGAGACCATAGGACCTTCGCCAAGATGTACCGAAGCTAGGAGACTCTCCACTCCATATACAATGTTGCAGTTGTGGCAAGGGATGTTTTTAATTTGTTTTTAATTTTATCCTTTATTTATTTTAATTGTGTGGATTTAATCAATGCAAACATATATTATGACCATGATTTATGTTACATTGATAAATATGTATGTGTAAGTTTTTCTTTTTGGTTAAGGTTAAGATTGATATTGGATTAGGATAATTTTTGTGGTATTGATTTTTTCTTGATTAAATGCATATTTAGTCCTAATTTAGCTTGATCACCTAAATTAAGACCTTAGATGATTGAATGCCACAACTAATGGGATTTAATTTGTCAGAAAATTAATCAAGCGACATTCTTAAGATTAAAGTGTAGACCAACCTTAGGATCTTGTGTGAGGATACCTAGAATTAACAAACTTAATTTTAGGTTTCTTGTATTTAACGCTTTTATTCTGAATCTTCTACGGACCAAGTAGTGATTCGGATTTAGAAGAGAAGGGAACATCATGAACATTGGGTTTGACTTGCTTAAGTGAAGGATATCCTAAATCAATCCACCATTGCAATTTTATTTGTGTCCAATCCAATTGAAATTTGATACCTTAACCGATTTTTGTCATTTGATTAAATCTAGTCGTTTAAATTCATACTTTGCATTTTTCATATTTTCTTAATTTGCTTACTTTATTTTATTTTATTTTCAAATCAATAAATTCTTGATCGTCTGAGTAATTTTTCATCGTTTAATTTAATTGTCTTAAGTGTTGGAAAAATTTCCCTTGGGTACAATATCCGGTTCTTACCGATTTATATTACTTGTCGACGGGGTGCACTTGCCTCTAATTGGTCTAGATATAATTTAATTTATATTGTTTTGTTTAGACCGCAACAAGTTTTTGGTGCCGTTGTCGGAGATCAAACCCGGGTCACCCGCGTGATAGGTGGGAATACTCACCACTATACTACAGCGAAAATTAAGAGTTTACAATCCCTTTAAATTTGACAAACTCGAGTATCAAGTTATTACATGTATCATAATATTTTCATCTGTGCACATAAACAAAATCAAAGGTAGATATCTTTGATCAAAAGCAAGCACAAAATTAAAATGAATTGTCCTCACGATATTCACTCATGTCGCTCAAGTGTATAAGGGTTGTGTTTCGCTCAAAACTTCCTCTATGAGATTACACTACTATAGGCTTGCAAATTCACCCATTTTCCACTACATAGAGTACATGCCATCATGGATCAAAAGGGCTTTACTAAAGGTTGTAACGGGGCTTAGGTTAAATTGAGGTAAAAAGGTTAAAGGTTATTCACAAGCATTCACAAAGTACTAAGAGACGTGGGAAAATAAAAAAAGAACTTCTGAAATGTACATACAAAAATACAGGACTACAACTACGCATCACTATCAAACGCTACTGTTTTGATAATTTTTTTGGTGTTTGTTTTTTTGGTAACAATAAACATAAAGATTTTATTTTCGTTTTTGTTTTTGTTTGTAACAATAAACATAAAGAAGATAGTAGTAGCACAAATCAATAATAACTGAGTAAATGTACATCTAAAACATCTCAGAATAGCGTATAAAACAAAAGTCCCTAAATCAAAGATATCGAATACTTAGTACTTCATTCAACTTGTGAAAGGGTAAGGCTAAAAGTTTTTCAGGTTTTAATTGCAATGTGATTAATAAGAAAACAACAAGGTTAAAGGCTCAAAGGGGTAATAAGGAAAAATTGACTTGGTGGGTTATTTAAGCTAAAGGGTAAAAACAAAGAAGGCCTTTATCATGTCCATAAAGCATGTAACTAGCAGTACAAAACATATTCAAAGCAAGTTCTGAAGGTAATCCACATAGGGAAGCATCACATACGAAAAAGAAAATAAATGACGATAAGATGTAGTCATATGGCTCAAGATCTCACATGTTTTTAAATGAAAATCTATCAAAATTTCATACATTGCCTCATTACTAAGCAACAGTTATTGACTAAGTTTATGCAATTGACTACTTTAATTAATCCACATGGTTCACTATCCTCTCAAGTTGCCTATTCCAAGTTCATACAAATAACTCAATTTTCCATCCAACTACTTTGACAGAATCATATGATCAAATTCATCACAACTAGGACCAAAGTTAGCTACCAGAAGAGTCGCAACCATTCAAGTGTGTATTTCTCAACATTAGCATCAATATCATAAACATCAGCATGCACATAATCTCAATCCCCCCACACTTAAAATGAACATTGTCCCTAATGTTCAAGTAGTCAACAATCAAACACAAGGAGGGAAAAGAGAAAGAAGAAACTTCCCTGAAGAAAAATCAGCCAAGAACTCTTTTGCCACCAACCACGCAAACCTAAAGAAAACTCAAAACAACTCGAAAAAATGTATTAAACTAAAAAGAAACACAAAGGAAACAACAAGAAAATAAAAGAAAGAAAATTACAGTCCTACTGAAAGGCATGCACTGCGATCAAGGAGGCAAAGGGTCATGAAGAGACAATCGCTCCTTATAAGGGGGATCTTCAATTGAAGGCTTAGAAACTAGCTTGGCCGGACGTTGGAGAAACTCATATGCTCTATAATGTATCCAATATGCCTGCTCCAATGCAACTACAATATCCTCCAACTCTTCTTGCAATTCTTTCCCTAACTCTTCAATCATTCCTTGTGCTTCCCCTTCCAACAAATCTGCACACATAGTAGAAGAATCTTTAGCATTAGAAGAATAAATATCAATAAAATGGCAAGAGTCAAGAGTAGAAGGATGCTTCATATCATTGAACACATCAAACACTAGTTCTTCATCTTGAAGTCTTAAGATGAGTTTTCCACGTTGCACATCGATGATGGTCCATGCAGTGGCCATGAAAGGTCTCCCAAAAATGATGGGGATGTCTATATCTTCCTCCATATCAAGGATTAAGAAATCCACTGGGAAGATGAACTTCTCGACCTTAACCAGAACATCCTCAATGATTCCCCTCGGATAAGTGATTGACCTATCTGCCAGCTGAAGCGAAATAGTTGTGGGTTTGGGCTCCGCCAATCCTAATTTCCTGAAAACAGAAAAAGGAAATAAGTTAATGCTCGCACCCAAATCCATTAAAGCCTTATCTATATGTAAATCACCAATAACACAAGGAATAGTAAAACTCCCTAGATCTTTAAGCTTCGATGGTAGCTTTCTTGACAATATGGCTGAACACTCCTCATTCAACTTCACCGTGGCATACTCCCCAAGCCTCCTCTTATTAGACAAATTTATTTCAAAAACTTAGCATAAGAAGGCATCTGTGCTATGGCCTCAACAAAAGGAATGCTTATATGCAATTTTTTAAATATCTCAAGAAAACGACCAAATTGCTTATCTAATTGCGTACCTTTCAATCTTTGAGGATAAGGAATATGAGGTCTTACCGAATGTGTGATGGGATCAGCAAATAACCTGGGATGGTCCTCCTTTTCAGCTGGTGCTTTCGTGGCCTCCTTGCCACTTTCCTGACTCTCATCTTCTTCACTCTTTTCTACTTCTTTATCCTTCTGCTTCTCTTGAACTTCTTTAAGCTGTCTGCCACTCCTCAATACAATAGTCTTTGCATGTTCTCTCAGGTTGGCCTCAGTAGTGTTAGGTAATGAACCGGAAGGTCTTTCCTTCAACAAACTTGCAATCTGACTCATCTGATTCTCCAAATGTCTGATAGAAGATTCTTGGTTCTGCATCCTAACCTCGGTAGTGGAAATGTACTTTGAGAGTAAATCTTCGAGATTAGATTTCTCTGGTGGTGCAGGATTAGGAGCCTTGAAACCTGGGGGTGGCTGTCTCTGAATATTGGATGACTGTGGTTGTGCCACCTAATCGTTCCTCCAAGAGAAATTTGGATGATTCCTCCACCCTGGTTGTAGGTATTAGAATATGGGTCATCTCACTATCTGTTATAATTGCCTACATAATGGCCCTCTTCTGTCTCTTGAGCAAAAGGATTCCCGACTTGACATGCAGAAGATGCATAGGAATCTCCACCACAATGCTCACAAACAGCACAACTCCTTAATGAAGAGCTAGCTCCTCCTCTCACGCTATGCATCAAATTATCCAGCTTCTTTGTCAAAACATCCATCTGAGCAGATAAAGCCACTTTATTGTCTACTATATAAGCTCCTGTAGGTCGTCTGGGATGCCTTTCTGTACGATATTGAAAATTGTTAGTGGCCATCTCATCAATCAACCTGTAGGCTTGATTTGGCGTTTTTCTCATTAAACTACCTCCTGCTGCAGCATCGATGGTACTCCTGGTCGATGGGTTCATTCCTGTATAAAAAGTATTGACCTGCTGCAATGTAGATAACCCATGACTAGGACATTGTGTCAACATATCCCGAAATCGCTCCCATGCTTCATATAAACTTTCATTTTCATATTGAGTGAAGGAAGTGATCTCATTCTTCATTTTTGCAACCTTGGCAGGAGGAAAAAATTTCGCCAAAAATAATCTCATCATCTCATCCCATATAGTAATCGATCCCGACTGCAAACTAGTCAACCATGCTCTGGCCTTATCCCTTAAAGAAAATAGGAATAACCTTAATCTCACTGCGTCTTTCGATACTCCATTTTTCTTGAATAAATCACAAATATCTAAAAATGTCTCCAAATGGGTGTTCGGATCCTCCAAAGGCAATCCTCCAAATTGAGATGCCCTCACCATGGATGTAATGCTATGAGGAATTTCAAAACTTGCAGCTGTGATTGTCGGCCTTATAATGGGAGGCATGGGTCTATTGTTGTGCCCCATTGTCAAATCCATCATAGTCAACTCCCTTCTCTCTTCAGTATGTGGCATCAACCTCTCGTCGTGTTGTTCCATCTTTGAAAATTGCTCTTCTCTAGTCCTTTCGATGAAGTACTACTTCGAGCCAATCTGGTTTCCTTACGCAACCTGCGAGCAGTTTTTTCAATTTCAGTATCTAATAACAAATTCTCAGGATTTTGACCACGAGTGAGCATAAACAAAATGAAGTAAACAAAATAAAAAATAATAACAGAACTAAGGATGACAAATAAAACACCCGAAATAAAGCAATCAAACAAACAACTAAAATACGTAAATAAACAACAAAGAAAAAATTAAATATGAGACAATTAATATCGCCAAATCTAATGACTCACAATAAGAAATTTACTCCCCAGCAACGGCGCTAAAAACTTGTTGCTGTCTAAACAAAGCGATATAAATTAAATTATATCTAGACCAATTAGAAGCAAGCGCACCCCGTCGACAAGTAATATAAATCGGTGAGAACCAGATATCGTACCCAAGGGAAAAATTTTCAACACCTAAGATAATTAAATTAAACAATGAAAAATTACTTAGACGATCATGAATTGATTGATTTGAAAATAAAATAAAATAAAATAAGTAAATCAAGGAAATATGAAAATTGTAAGGTATAAATTAAAACGACTAGATTTAATCAAATGAAAAAAGTTCGGTTAAGGTATCAGATTTCAATTGGTTTAGACATTTAAAATAAATTTATAATGGTGGATTGATTTAGGAAATACTTCACTTAAGCAAGTCAAACCTAATATTCATGATGTTCCCTTCTCTTTTAAATCCGAGTCACTACTTGGTCCATAGATAATTCGGAATAAAAAGCGGTAAATACAAGAAGCCTAAAATTAAGTTCGTTAATTCTAGGTATCCTCACACAAGATCTTAAGGTTGGTCTACACTTTAGTCTCAAGTATGTCGCTTGATTAATTTTCCAAAAAATTGAATCCCATTGGTTGTGACATTTAATCATCTAAGGTCTTTAATCTAGGTGATCAAGCTAAATTAAGACTAAATATGTGTTTAATCAAACGAAAATCAATACCACAAAAATTATCCTAATCTAAAATCAATATTAACCTTAAGCAAAAAGAAAAATGTACTCACACATATTTATCAATGTAATATAAATCATGGTCATAATATATGTTTGCATTGATTAAATCCACACAATTAAAATAAATAAGAAATAATTAAAAATAAATTAAGAAAACGCCCCTTCTTTCCTTTCAACGTGGCTGCTCCATTAGCTGTCTCCAACGTAGATGCTTTTAACATGGATGCCTCCACCAGGCTTCAATGTAAACGGCTCAACATGAATGCTTCGTTTCTTATGCCACCAGCCTCTAATGTTTCAAGCCTTCTCTTCTCTGCTATTAGCTGCTACTCAGCACTTTACGTCCCTCATCTTACTCCCCACCTAAGCTGCTTTAACGTGTGTGGAGTGAGTGTATGAGTGACAAGTGTAACGTGCGGGCTGGAGTGTTGTAAGTGGAGAATATATTTTTTCTGGTGTGTACGTTCTCCTCTCTTTTTTTTTACCAGCCACTTGCGTAGTCTCCTTTACTCTCTGGCTTTTCACTTATATTCCCCCTCCTTGCACCAGCTGTCAATTTTTTTCCTTGATTGTCGCCTGTCTTTTTTCTTATCTCTTGTGTATTGTCAAAGTCCCCACAACTGTACTCTTTTACGCAACCCGGCCACGCTTTCTTGTTTTCTCCATCTCTCTTTGTTTTTATTCCCTTTAAACTCACGCATAACCGTCTATGCCGCCTCCTCAGCACCTACGCAGCCCACGCCTCACATATAGCACACCAAAATTCATACAGATTACTATAGATGATGTGTGACTTGTAGTCCACCTTTCATGCACACAAGTTGCAACCCTTTCATTCACGCCTAAGCTTCATTCTCCTTGGCCAAAAACGTTAACGTCCAAAATGTTAATGTTTTTTTTTTTTTCTTTTTCAAAATCTTGTTGCGGTCTAAACAAAACAATTAAATTTTATCTAAACCAATTAGAGGCAAGTTCACCCCGTCGACAAGTAATATAAATCGGTAAGAACCGGATATCGTACCCAAGGGAAAAATTTCCAACACGTAAGACAAATAAATTAAACAATGAAAAATTACTTAGACGATCACGAATTGATTGATTTGAAAATAAAATAAAATAAAATAAGTAAATCAAGGAAATATGAAAATTGCAAGGTATGAATTAAAACGACTAGATTTAATCAAATGACAAAAGTTCGGTTAAGGTATTAGATTTCAATTGGATTGGACGCTAAAATAAAATTGTAACAGTGGATTGATTTAGGAAATACTTGACATAAGCAAGTCAAACCCAATATTCATGGTGTTCCCTTCTCTTCTAAATCCGAGTCACTACTTGGTCCATAGATAATTCGGAATAAAAGACGTTAAATACAAGAAGCCTAAAATCAAGTTCGTTAATTCTAGGTATCCTCACGCAAGTTCCTAAGGTTGGTCTACACTTTAGTCTCAAGTATGTCGCTTGATTATTTTCCGACAAGCTAAATCCCATTAGTTATGGCATTTAATCATCTAAGGTCTTTAATCTAGGTGATCAAGCTAAATTAAGACTAAAAATGCATTCAATCAAGTAAAAATCAATACCACAAAAATTATCCAAATCCAATATCAATTTTAACCTTAACCGAAAAGAAAAATTTACTCACACATATTTATCAATGTAACATAAATCATGTTCATAATATCTATTCGCATTGATTAAATCCAAACAATTAAAATAAATAAGGAATAAAGAAAAATTTAAAAACGTCCCTTCTTTTCTCGCAACTGTATTTTCTTACGCCTCTAGCTTCAGGAATATGGTATTAGCCACCAGATGCTTAAACATGGTCTTCTCAACGTGTTTTTTTCCTCAAGCCACCTTGCATCCACCAGCTGCTTCAACAATGTGAGTGGAGCATTTTTTTTAAACCACCAGCTGCAAGATTGTCTCTCTTCACCAAGGTCACGTTATCCAACTCTCAAGCTGCTACGTGATTTTAACTCCTCCAGTTGCTAATATATTTAATCTCCAAAAGGCTCATGTTTTCTTCCTCTTACCACAACTCCACGCCACCAGTTGGTTCACTTTGTTCTCCTCTAACATGATTGCTCCTTCTCTCCTCAAACCACCAGCTGAAATGTGTCTTCCTTGAGTTGTTTCCACCTGCTACTTCGTTATCTTCACACCAATAGCAGCTCACATTCTTTTCAAACCCAGCAGCAACGTATTCCTTCACTCACCAAGCTCACGTTGTAAGTGGAGAGTTCTTGGGTGGTGTTGTAACGTGAGTGAGTCAAATATCTTCTTTTGTTCTTTCCTGTGCCACCAGCTGTTTAAAGATCTTCACACCACCAGCTGCTTCGATGAGTGGAGACTGTGTACTATGGATGGTTTGTAACATGAGTGGATGGAGAGTCTTGAGTGGTATCTAGTGTCCTCTGAGGGCTGTAACGTAAGAGTTCTCTTTAACTCCACACCAGCTGCACCTTTTACGTTTGCCTCCTCAAGCCGTCACTTGACTATTCCCAAACCATGCTAAACCCACTGTAGCTGAAGTGACAAATTAATGTTGCTTAGTTTCTCCACCATTCATGTAACTCACGCCTAACTCTTCCATTTTTTTCAATCTTTCGCCGCCAGCTTCCTCTCTTTGCCAACGTTTTTATCTCCTTTAATGAAATGTCCACCCTATTCCTCTTCACGCCACCTCCTGTTTAATTTCTTTTTCTCCACCCCTCTCCTTCATTCTCACCAGCTAACATTTTTGTTTTTAATGTTTCAACCTTTTGCTTAAACAGCTGCCTTCTAAGTTGTCTTACAACCTGCCAGTTTTTTTTTCTCTGCTGCTTCAGCCATCTTCTTTTATCTTGATGTAATGGAAGTCTATTGCTGCTGCCACTGCCTTTGTCCATTGTTGCTGTAGCTATCTTTGTCTGCTGTTTAAGTTGTCTTCTTCCTAGGGTTTTCTCTTTTTGCTGTTGAATGTTGATTGGTGGCTCCACCATCTACTGTTATATTCACGCCATATTTTCTTCTCTCATGTATAAGCACATGCTTCTCCAATCTCCACCGCCAGCTACCTTCTTTTTGCTCTCCTTGTTGATGTGACAAATAAAACTTTCATTCTCTTCATTGTCGTTTTGTCCTGGCTGTCTATTAAATCACGTTCTTGAATGCCATAATATGCGCAAGTTAACATTTTCTAGAGGTTTTCTTGCTTAATGCTTTTGAACATTCCAAATTCCATAATGTGCCTAAAATTAAAACAAATAACTTTTAATTAGTGCAATTAAATATTAAGTGGACAATAGTTTAGCGAATTATGCATCAAAAATTAATACAAAAATGTCCATTAACAGTAGTCATGACATATAATTAATTATTTGCTTTTCTTACATTTAGATTTTGTTCTGAGTGCAATATACCTTGTTTAGTATAGTTGATACTAAGTTAGTGAGCCATATTTCTTGGACGTAGGATGTTAGCCCCAATTTTTTTTTTAAAATTAAGCATGATTAGAGTAATTAAGTAAATTATGTTAGCATTAATTAACTTGACATTAATTAGTATGAGTTAGCATTAAAGATGTTAGGTAGTGAGTTAATGGAATTAAATGAGTAAGATGGGCTTGAGAAATTAGTGGGCTTGAGTAGGTTAAAGAAGGAAGGAAGAGGGAAAGAAGAGAAATGAGTTGGGCCTTAGTTTAATGGGCTTAAGTAAGTAATAAGGAGTATAAAAAGGGAAAGAATTAAGTGAGTTAGGAAAGGAAAGGAAGAGGGTTACGAAATTTGAAGGAAGAAAAGAAGAGTGTCGTGAAAATGGAGGGAGAAGGAGAAAAGAAGAAAAACATGGCTAGGGTTTGTGATTCCTAAGAGTTCAAGCAAGAGTTTGGAGAAAGTGCAAGAGGAAAAAGTGTGGAGGGAGGCTAGAGCTCCATTTTGAACCAAGAAATCACTTGGTTAGCTAAAGATTTAAGGTAAGCCTCTTGATTAAGGTTAAGTTTTTGTTGGTTTTATGGTTTAGATAGCTTAGAAAGAAGATGGTTTTAGTGATTCTTAAGCTAATTTCATGAAAGAGGTTTTATGGAATTTCAATTGGATTTGTGTTGAATTTGGGTTTTGTTTCTCTTGAATTAGAGCAAGAGAGAGGAGAAGAGCAAGTGGAGGAGCTCCATTAGCAAGGATTTAACAAGTCTAAAAGGTGGGTTTCATATTTATCTTTATGTATATAAGCTATAAATGTAAATTAATGCATGACATTAATGACTTTCAACTACTTGAAAGTTGTATTAAATGCTTGTGTTAGTTGTGGTTAGATGACATTAATCATGAGTTATGTGTAAATGAAAATAATACATGTTGATGATTTGATGATGGTTGAGTTAGTATTGAATGAAATAGCTTAAATGAGTATGAATGCACAATATGACTTATGCATGAAATGAACGATATGAAATATACATGAAAGAGAAGATTTTCAAGAAAACAATGAATTGGAAAAGAACAGTTCCATTTCTTGTATGATACATGATTGTTATGTTATGTGGGTAAGGTATTGTCTTAAAAACTGTCACGTGCACGTCGACCATGAAAAGCCTTCGCCCGGCTGCCCGATTGTGGCATAGGATGATCCAACATTTTGGACTCCTCAAGATTTGCCCATATAGGCTCATTAAATGAGACTATATAGTTGCCAAGAATAAGGACTTACCGAGCCATTTGATGTGTTTCATATGTGATTACATGAAAATACAAGAATTATGAATGTTTGAATTGTGAGAAATTATGCTTATGTATTGATGAAAATTGCATGATGCATGTATTTAGACTTTATTGAAAGATTGTTAGATGTATGGATAATTAAATGGATATGCTTGATATATAAATATAAATGTGTTACCCACGAGCGAAAGCTCACCCCCCACCTTCCCGTCCCATCTCCAGGTGAAGATCGGGATCACGAAGAATGAGTTCAAGGCATACTCCAAGATTGTGTTTTTGATGTATTTTGAAGTTAACTTTTGTAAAATCAATGCTTTAGATGCATTTTGAGCAAATGATGTTTTTGACAAGTTTGTATTTTGGGATATGATGGAGTGGCTTGAAATGCCCTCTAAAGCTTTGTAATAACTTATGATTTCATATGAATGCAAAAATGTTCAGTTATAATGTATTTTGAGAAATCCATGTATGTTTAAGACAATTGCATCATTGTTATAGTTTAGACATGATTAGATGATTAAGAGTGTGGTTGTTGCTTTAAATGGTATTGGGAGATACCTTAGAATTGAAACATGTTGAATGAGGTTGAGTATTGAGTTTCATGTAGGTTGTAGCCTTAGATTGAAGATTTGGGTTAGGAATAAAATAGGGGAGGTGCTGTCCAATTTTTCCAAAAATTATGCAGCAACTTCCATTTGATTTTAGACCGGTTTAATGTTTGAATTGAATTGAGAGATCTCTTGACAATTGTAGTAGAAGTTTAGAGCTTTCCAATGGTATATCGTTTGTCTCATTCGGAGTTAGGGTTAAAAAGTTATGAGGTGAAGAACACATTCAGTTACTGTTCATGTACTGTTTCATTGGTCATTATTAGAGCAGTACATTCAAATGATGTTTCACCTTAATTAATGATAGAATTAGCATTTGTGTCCTTCATATGAATTGTAGAAAATTTTGTTATTTTTCCATGGAGGTATAATATGCTCATATTGGAGCTAGGAATAAGAAGTTATAAGCTTTGAAAGATGGAAGTGTCAAGTGAATTGAAGTTGGTTTTAAGAATTGGAAGTTTTAAAAATTGGCGTGTCCGTTAAACGTACACTAATGTCCGTTAAACGGACAGCCTCAGGTGTCAAAACACCCCTTGCCCTACTCGTGTCCGTTAGACGGACATGCATGTCCGTTTAACGGACATTTGTGAAGAGTTTGGCACCCATTCTCCGTTTTACGGAAAGCTACGGGAAAAGTGGCATTTTGGACATTGTTGGAGGCCGAATTTGGTTTTGTGGTCTTCATAAGAGTTGTATATCTTGATGTCTAATTTCAAATGGTCAAAGAACGAACAGATTGAGACCTCTATATTAAAAGTTATGGCAATCGCGCCAAAAGAGTTTCAAGGTGATTTTGGAAGTGAGCATGGTATACTGTTTTGAGCATAACTTCCTCATACGACCTCCAATTGAGGCGAGGATTGAACCATTAGTTTTCTAAGACATATATATTCCACTCCATAAAGTTTAGTGTCATTTGGAGTTAAATTGAGAATGTTTGCATAAAAGCAAGTAAGAGGTCAGTTAAGAGAGCATGTTTCAGCTATGAACTCTTTTAGGTTTTTGGAGTGTAGCTTGAGTTACATAACTCCAATTGAGGTGATTCTTGCCTCTATGCGAACGTGAGAATTTAAGATATATTTTTTATGAATAAGGCAATAAGTGATTATGATGAATAGGTAGTGTGCGCTCATCACTTTTATGGAACAACAGCTTATAACACTGAATTGTCGTAAGTGCAAGGTTTCAGGAGTACGATAGTTAAACAGTTGGGTCACGAGATCCGACATCTATGGTGTCAAAGCAAGTGTGATAAGTATAAGTTCCATGTAGTTGGGTCTCGGATCCAACAGTTGGGGTCCGGTCTACGGATCGGGTTCCAACATCATTGGTATCAGAGCGAAATCGGGTTTAGGGTTTCCTAGGAACCTTAGTGGGATTGTCTAATGGTCAAGTCATCATGCATTTTTTTACATGAATTATATGAATTATGTGCATTGTTTTAAATGCATAACATGTAACATTGCTTTCAAATGAGTGAATTGAACTTGTTTTATGTGAAATAAAGATTTTCACTGATTTTTAAATTGAAGGAGTAATGCCGCCTCGAAAGAGAACTCGAGAAGATCAATCTCGGCCCAGCTCTCAGCACGGAAGTACGGATGAGTCGTATGTTCCGCAGGATGCAGGGACCTTCCCATCTCGACTCGATGCACCAGTGTGTAACACGAGGCGCCCCGCCGCCTCCTCCACAAGCTTAATTCCATGGATCCCAGTTCTTCCAGCATTCGCCTGAGCTCACTTATGCCATGGGCCAAGGAAGACAGGCTCAAGTGCCAGCCCCAGTAGAGAGGAGCGGGCAGTATGATAAGCTCCGGAAGTATGGAGCAGTCGACTTCAGCGGGACTACCAATCCCGAGGAAGCCGAAGCATGGCTGAAGAGGACCGAGAGGGTCCTGAATCAGATGAAGTGTACTGACGATGAGAAGCTCGACTATGCGCTTAGCTTATCGCAAGGGATGCCTCAGACCTTTGGTGGGAGTCGATGCCCGTAGTGAAATACCTCCGATACTGACATGGAGGGAATTCCTAGAGGCCTTTCGGAGGAAGTATTTCTCGATGGTCTACATGCAGGATAAGGCCAGGGAATTTCTGAATCTCGCTCAGAGGGAGTTGAGCATGGCAGAGTATGAATTGAAGTTCACTCAGTTATCATGGTATGCAGCCAATATCGTGGCAACTGAGGAGGACAAGTGTCGGAAGTTTGAGGGTGGATTGCACCTAGGGATCTGGGAAAAGGTGGTGATCCACAACTTCCGTAATTACCAGCAGCTGGTGGATGCTGCTCTTCAGGCTGAGAAATTCGAGAACATCAGGGCTGAAGTGACTAAGAAGAGGAAGAACAGAGAGCAGTTCTCCAGAAAAGGCATGAGTGCTCCAGCACCTACGAGGAGCACTAGAACTCATCATACTCAGAGTGTGGTAGGCAGCAGTGGTCCCACTCAGAGCAAGCAACCTAGGGCTATGTCAGGGCAAGCTTCAAGTGTAGCAAGCCCAGGATGGACAGGTAGAGGGAATTCCCAATGTGATCACTGTGGGAGGTTTCACAAAGGGGAATGTCTGCTGAAGATAGGAGCATGTTTTGGCTGTGGCCAAAGGGGGCACAGAATCAAGGATTGTCCCAGCAACAAAGCAGAAGGGTCTCGATCTCAGCCCCAAGAAGAGCGTAAAGCAGTGGCACCTCGGCCAGTGTATGATGTGGGCAGTTCAGGAATTGCAAGGAAGGCATATCCGGCAGGGAGACCTAGAGGACAAGGTCAGGCACCAGCCAGGGTATTTGCCATGACCAGAGAAGAAGCTGCAGCTGCTCCGGAAGTAGTGACGGGTATGGCTATGCTATTTGACTCTCCTGTTTATGTGTTAATTGATACTGGCTCTACACATTCGTTTGTATCTGCAAGTATGAATTTGCATGCTGTATTTCCTGAGACTATGGATAACTTTCTGGTTGTTAGTACTCCTTTAGGGAGTAAGGTGGTGATTAGTTTGATCTATAAGAATTGTGAGCTCGAGATCGATTTGTATTAGATCGGTAGTAGATCTACTACCTCTAGACCTTCAAGGATTGGATTTTATATTGGGGATGGATGTCATGGAGAGGTACAAGGCGAAGCTAGACTGTAGTTTGAAAGAAGTAGAGTTTGATCTGGGCAATGATCAGAAGATAGTCTTGAGGGGACAGAAAGCGCCAGGTCGAGGATTATTTCGGCTATGTTAGCTGACAATATGATGAGCCAAGGGTGTGAGGCCTTCTTGGCACATATAGTGGATCCAGAAGTGAATGTGGGCAGATTAGAAGATTTTCAGGTTGTGAGGGAGTTTCCTAATGTATTTCCGGAAGAATTACGGGGTTGTGCGGTGAGGAAATTGAGTTGAAATTGACTTGATTCCGAAACGCGCCAATCTCCATACCACCTACAGATGGCTCCAGTTGAGTTGAGAGAACTCAAGGAGCAATTGCAGGAATTGTTGGAGAAGCAGTTCATCAGGCCGAGTTCTTCACCTTGGGGAGCTCCGGTCCTGTTTGTTAGGAAGAAGAATGGAACATGGAGGATGTGCATAGACTACAGGAAGCTTAACAAGATGACGATTCAGAACAAGTATCCGTTGCCACGGATAGATGATTTATTTGATCAGCTGCAGGGAGCAAGGGTCTTTTCGAAGATTGACCTAAGATCAGGTTATCATCAACTCCGAATAAGGGAGTCTGATGTAAAGAAGACAATTTCGGGACCGTGCACGGGCACTATGAATTGTGGTCATGCCCTTCGGATTGACCAATGCTCCAGCTGCCTTCATGGATCTGATGAATAGGGTGTTTAATGAATTCTTAGATCAGTTTGTCATTGTGTTCATTGATGACATTCTGGTTTATTCTAAGGATGAAGGAGAGCATGAACAACATCTCAGGATAGTATTGCAGAGATTGAGAGAGCAGAGATTGAAAGAGCAGAAGCTGTATGCCAAGTTCAGCAAGTGTGAATTTTGGCTGCATGAAGTAGTTTTCCTTGAACATGTGATTTCCAGCAAAGGGATCCATGTTGATCCGAGGAAAGTAGAAGCAGTAGTGAATTGGCAAGAGCCCAAGACAGTGAAAGAGGTAAGAAGCTTCCTAGGTTTGGCAGGTTATTATAGGAGATTTGTGGAAGGATTCTCAATGATAGCTGTCCCTATGACTAAGCTGTTAAGAAAGAATCAGCAGTTCATATGGAGTGAGGAATGTTAGAAGAGCTTTGAGGAGCTCAAGAACAGATTGACAAGTGCTCCAGTATTGGTTTTGCCCAATGGGAACCAGGGGTATACGGTGTACAGTGATGCTTCGAGGAAGGGTCTAGGATGTGTGCTGATGCAGGATGACAAGGTAATAGCCTATGCTTCACGGCAGTTGAAGCAGTATGAGTTAAATTATCCAACTCATGACTTGGAGTTAGCAGCAGTAATTTTTGCCCTAAAGATTTGGAGACACTACCTATATTGGGTTCAGACTAGGATCTTCACGGACCACAAAAGTCTTAAGTACATTATGAGTCAGAAAGAGTTGAATTTAAGGCAGAGACGATGGTTGGAGTTGCTCAAGGACTATGACCTGATGATAGAGTATCATCCAGGCAAGGCGAATGTAGTGGCAGATGCTTTGAGCAGGAAATCATCCATATCTTACGTGCAATCAGTTTACTTGCCTCTGTTGGAACAGATGGCCAAGTTGAAGATCAGTTTAAAGCAGCATGAATCAGATGGTGTTTTTGCTCAATTCAGGGTGAGACCTATCCTTAGGGAGAAGGTCAAGGAGTTGCAGAAGCAGGATACATAATTAAGTAAGCTGAGAGATGAAATTCAACATGGTAAGCAGTAAGAAGTGCAAGTAAGGGAAAATGAGAGATGGGTTAATGGTAGTCGGAAACAGGTTATGTATTCCGAATGATAAGGCAGTTAAGGATGAGATCATGGATGAGGCACACAATGCGCCTTATTCCATACACCCAGGCAGCACCAGAATGTACAGAGACTTGAAAGAGCATTTCTGGTGGAAAGGTATGAAGAAAGATGTAGCGGAATATGTGAGCAGATGTCTAGTGTGTCAGCAAGTCAAGGCTGAACACCAGGCACCTTCAGGCATGCTAAGGCCATTGTCCATTCCTGAATGGAAGTGGCAAAGGATCACTATGGATTTTCTGATGGGTTTACCCAGGACTGTTAGGAAGCATGATGCCATTTGGGTTATTGTTGATCGGTTGACCAAGTCAGCCCATTTTCTGGCAATCAAGCAAACAGATTCATTGCGAGTCTTAGCCAGGAAATATATTGATGAAGTGGTAAGGTTGCATGGAGTTCGGATTTCATAGTATCCGACAGGGATCCTCGATTTACATCGAGATTTTGGGGAAGTTTGCAGGAAGCATTAGGAACTAAGCTAAATTTCAGTACGGCGTTTCATCCTCAGACGGATGGCCAGTCTGAGAGGACAATCCAGACTCTAGAAGGGATGCTTAGAGCATGTGTCATGGACTTCAGAGGAGCATGGGATGATCATTGGCCGTTGGTCGAATTTGCCTATAACAATTCGTACCATTCGAGCATATAGATGGCTCCTTATGAAGCCCTTTATGGCAGAAGATGCAGGACTCCGATATGCTGGAATGAAGAAGGTGAGAGGAAGCTAGTGGGAACAGAGTTGGTCCAGATGACAGTTGAGAAAGTGGATGTAATCAAACAGCGACTTAAGGCAGCCCAGGATAGAATGAAGAGTTATGCCGATGCTAACAGGAAAGAAATGGAATATGCAGTGGGTGACAAGGTGTTCCTCAAGACGCCTCCATGGAAGGGAGTTATGAGATTTGGTAAGAAGGGGAAGTTAAGTCCTCGCTATGTGGGTCCGTATGAAGTATTGGAGAGGATTGGGCCGTTGGCCTACAGATTGGCATTGCCGCCAGAATTGTCACAGATTCATGATGTATTCCATGTCTCGATCTTTGAGAAGGTACAGATCAGATCCTTCACATCATTCGGACCTCGAAGTTCAAATTGAGTGATTATTTGAGCTATGAAGAGATGCCTGTGGCAATTCTGGACAGCAAGTATAAGATCCTCAGGAATAAGACAATCAAGCTAGTCAAGGTCCTGTGGAGGAATCATGCAGTTGAAGAGGCGGCGTGGGAACCTTTGGATGCAATGCAGGAGCAGTATCCACACCTCTTCAGTGAACCAGGTAAGAATTTCGAGGACGAAATTTCTTAAGGGGGGGAGAAATGTTAGCCCAATTTTTTTTTAAAATTAAGCATGATTAGAGTAATTAAGTAAATTATGTTAGCATTAATTAACTTGACATTAATTAGTATGAGTTAGCATTAAAGATGTTAGGTAGTGAGTTAATGGAATTAAATGAGTAAGATGGGCTTGAGAAATTAGTGGGCTTGAGTAGGTTAAAGAAGGAAGGAAGAGGGAAAGAAGAGAAATGAGTTGGGCCTTAGTTTAATGGGCTTAAGTAAGTAATAAGGAGTATAAAAAGGGAAAGAATTAAGTGAGTTAGGAAAGGAAAGGAAGAGGGTTACGAAATTTGAAGGAAGAAAAGAAGAGTGTCGTGAAAATGGAGGAGAAGGAGAAAGAAGAAAAGCATGGCTAGGGTTTGTGATTTCTAAGAGTTCAAGCAAGAGTTTGGAGAAAGTGCAAGAGGAAAAAGTGTGGAGGGAGGCTAGAGCTCCATTTTGAACCAAGAAATCACTTGGTTAGCTAAAGATTTAAGGTAAGCCTCTTGATTAAGGTTAAGTTTTTGTTGGTTTTATGGTTTAGATAGCTTAGAAAGAAGATGGGTTTAGTGATTCTTAAGCTAATTTCATGAAAGAGGTTTTATGGAATTTCAATTAGATTTGTGTTGAATTTGGGTTTTGTTTCTCTTGAATTAGAGAAAGAGAGAGGAGAAGAGCAAGTGGAGGAGCTCCATTAGCAAGGATTTAACAAGTCTAAAAGGTGGGTTTCATATTTATCTTTATGTATATAAGCTATAAATGTAAATTAATGCATGACATTAATGACTTTCAACTACTTGAAAGTTGTATTAAATGCTTGTGTTAGTTATGGTTAGATGACATTAATCATGAGTTATGTGTAAATGAAAATAATACATGTTGATGATTTGATGATGGTTGAGTTAGTATTGAATGAAATAGCTTAAATGAGTATGAATGCACAATATGACTTATGCATGAAATGAACGATATGAAATATGCATGAAAGAGAAGATTTTCAAGAAAACAATGAATTGGAAAAGAACATTTCCATTTCTTGTATGATACATGATTGTTATGTTATGTGGGTAAGGTATTGTTCTAAGAACTGTCACGTGCACGTCGACCATGAAAAGCCTTCGCCCGGCTGCCCGATTATGGCATAGGATGATCAAACATTTTGGACTCCTCAAGATTTGCCCATATAGGCTCATTAAATGAGACTATATAGTTGCCAAGAATAAGGACTTACCGAGCCATTTGATGTGTTTCATATGTGATTACATGAAAATACAAGAATTATGAATGTTTGAATTGTGAGAAATTATGCTTATGTATTGATGAAAATTGCATGATGCATGTATTTAGACTTTATTGAAAGATTGTTAGATGTATGGATAATTAAATGGATATGCTTGATATATAAATATAAATGTGTTACCCATTGTTTAAAGCTCACCCCCACCTTCCCGTCCCATCTCCGGTGAAGATCGGGATCACGAAGAATGAGTTCAAGGCATACTCCAAGATTGTGTTTTGATGTATTTTGAAGTTAACTTTGTAAAATCAATGCTTTAGATGCATTTTGAGCAAATGATGTTTTGACAAGTTTGTATTTTGGGATATGATGGAGTGGCTTGAAATGCCCTCTAAAGCTTTGTAATAACTTATGATTTCATATGAATGCAAAAATGTTCAGTTATAATGTATTTTGAGAAATCCATGTATATTTAAAACAATTGCATCATTGTTATAGTTTAGACATGATTAGATGATTAAGAGTGTGGTTGTTGCTTTAAATGGTATTGGGAGATACCTTAGAATTGAAACATGTTGAATGAGGTTGAGTATTGAGTTTCATGCAGGTTGTAGCCTTAGATTGAAGATTTGGGTTAGGAATAAAATAGGGGAGGTGCTGTCCAATTTTCCCAAAAATTGTGCAACAACTTCCATTTGATTTTAGACCGGTTTAATGTTTGAATTGAATTGAGAGATCTTCTTGACAATTGTAGTAGAAGTTTAGAGCTTTCCAATGGTATATCGTTTGTCTCATTCGGAGTTAGGGTTAAAAAGTTATGAGGTGAAGAACACATTCGCCATCGCTCATGTATCTGTTTCATTGGTCATTGTTAGAGCATTACATTCAAATGAGGTTTCACCTTAATTAATGATAGAATTAGCATTTGTGTCCTTCATATGAATTGTAGACAATTTTGTTATCTTTCCATGGAGGTATAATATGCTCATATTGGAGCTAGGAATAAGAAGTTATAAGCTTTGAAAGATGGAAGTATCAAGTGAATTGAAGTTGGTTTTAAGAATTGGAAGTTTTGGAAATTGGCGTGTCCGTTAAACGGACACTAATGTCCGTTAAACGGACAGCCTCAGGTGTCAAAACACCCCTTTCCCTACTCGTGTCCGTTAGACGGACATGCATGTCCGTTTAACGGACATTTGTGAAGAGTTTGGCACCCATTCACCCGAATGTGTCCGTTAAACGGACATGGCTGTCCGTTTAACGGACAGCTACGGGAAAAGTGGCATTTTGGACATTGTTGGAGGCCGAATTTGGTTTTGTGGTATTCCTAAGAGTTGTATATCTTGATGTCTAATTTCAAATGATCAAAGAACGAACAGATTGGGACCACTATATTAAAAGTTATGGCAATCGCGCCAAAAGAGTTTCAAGGTGATTTTGGAAGTGAGCATGGTATATTGTTTTGAGCATAACTTCCTCATACGACCTCCAATTGAGGCGAGGCTTGAACCATTAGTTTTCTAAGAGATATATATTCCCCTCCATAAATGTTGGTGTCATTTGGAGTTAAATTGAGAATGTTTGCATAAAAGAAAGTAAGAGGTCAGTTAAGAGAGCATGTTTCAGCTATGAACTCTTTTAGGTTTTTGGAGTGTAGCTTGAGTTACATAACTCCAATTGAGGTGATTCTTGCCTCTATGCGAACGTGAGACTTTAAGATATATTTTTTATGAATAAGGCAATAAGTGATTATGATGAATAGGTAGTGTGCGCTCATCACTTTTATGGAACAACAGCTTATAACACTGAATTGTCGTAAGTGCAAGGTTTCAGGAGTACGATAGTTAAGCAGTTGGGTCACGAGATCCGACATCTATGGTATCAAAAAAAGTGTGATAAGTATAAGTTCCATGTAGTTGGGTCTCGGATCCAACAGTTGGGGTCCGGTCTACGGATCGGGTTCCAACATAGGATATGTTTGAGAAAAGTTAGAAAAGAAAATTGAATGCCTATTATGTAATTTTACTATAATCCTTGTTGGGGATTTTGTGATAAAGTTTTAGAGATATGTCAAAATCATATGGATGACAAAATTTATTAACATTTTTAGTTGACTAAGGTCTCATAAACTTTGATGGTAACATGTAAGATGTATATTAATACCATGATAGCAAGATTCAAGAGGTTGCATAGGGAAAAGCTGAAAGACATAGTACCTTGTTGGAATTGTTACACTTAATTTGGCCTACTAAAAGGATAAACATGGACATCAATTAAAGGCGTTTGCTATAGTATGATAAAGTTATCATAAGAAGAAAAAAGAGATAATGAATTTTCTTGCCTATACAAGATATGTTAGAGACCATAAGTATTTCCAGTTTATGCTTATAAGTATTTTATACTAAATTTAGATTCAAAATTATTATAATTTTTAAAGCATGATAAGAAATAGGTTGTTAAGTAAAAGTAGTTAATCTAATTTTATACTAAGTTTATATGTATTGGATCAAAGGAGAGTTATGCTTAATATAAATGACAAGAATAAAACTAAATAACGGAAACTATCCTTTTACGCCATATTGGTTAAATCAACATGACAAGAATCTTAAAGTTACATATAAGGATATGTATATCCTTTTGATTATGGATTGTATGAAACTTATGAAACTTGTCAAGTTGAAGAATAGCAAACAACCTTTGGTGAAAGGATGATGATGGTATTAAATTGTTGAATTTATACATGTGAAGTATTGGATGGAAGAACAATTCATAAAAGGATAATACTTATCTTTCATTAGGTTACTAATGACTTTATATGATATAGTTATATGTATTAAATCAAATAATGATTTAAAATTTTGTAAAGTTTAAATTGTTTAAATTTAAGTACAAATTAAGCATTGAGAATGCTAAAGCACTTTGTTGAGATTATTGTGATGAGTTTTAAATTCTTGCTTATCTATTGGGAATGAGATTCTCTAGTGAATATCTTCACAATTAAATTCATAAGAGTATGGATCTATGTAAGCAGGACAATACAATATAAGATATTATATGATGCAATATTATTTCTTCTATAGCGATACCTAGTACAAGGACTTACCTTTAATAGTTCCAATTGAATCAATAAGCAAGATTTCATATTAGATAAGAAATGCTAAGTCTTTGTAAGAGTCAAAGTTAATGATTTAAGGATGCGATGCTTAGCTGAAGCATGTATTATGCATTAAGTTTATAACTAAATTAGGTAATGAAAGGTTATGAGATATCCAACGGTTAGATATAATCTTACAAACCTATTGAACAAATTGTTTGTTTCAATGTATACTTAAAGGAGAATGATTCTCAAGATAAGTAGTGGGAGTAAAATAAAATTTGAAAAGTTCAAATCTGATGATAATACATCTAACTGAAACTAGTGCCTTTGATATATAGTTGAAAGGCTATAGGATGTTGAAAGATTCACTTTCATGATGAATTCAAAGAGCTTATTTTGGAGATAATTGTGAATTTATCATATCTACGAGAAGGCCAGTGGGAGTATAGTTGTCCTCTATAGTGGGAGGATGTGGGGATATATTGCTCATAGAGAACAACAATTATAAGTTTCAATTATTGAAAATATAATTGTCGAATAACAACTCTTATTAAATAACAAAAAGGTAACAACTTAATTTTGGTAATTAGATTTATAGAGAAAGCTTAGATGTTGTTTACTTATTTTAAGTCCAAGTATATAGATAATGTACTAAAGATGTTTAGTATTTGAGATATCGATACTTCAAGTATTAAAGATATCTATTACTCTATATATGAGTTGATATTTGAGTTCAATATGATAAGGATATAACTTTATAAGTAAATCCTAATTAAGGTTTATTTACTTAGAACAATATCATTCAAGATTGGAAAGGTTACAATATAGCAATGGTTGGTAATTAAGCCATAATACATTTTTCTTTTAGTGGAAATGATTATTTGGATCAAGAACTTCTTTAGCGAACTTAATATAGTTCATTGCATTATTTAAAATAGTAATGCACTATAAAACATTAAAGCCATTGGACAAGCAAAAGGAGCTAAGGTCTCATCAAGATTCAAGTATGTATTTAGACAATTTTTTTAATTATGATGATAATTAAGAAGAAAGTTGTAAGATTTAAGTGAGTGCTCACTATAGAAAATCTTGTAAAATTCTCTCATTAAGACAATGACCTCATAGTAGTATAATCTACATATGGTGATATGGTATAGGATACTTAAACTATTTGATTAGTGTAACTGGGAGATTATTAGTTTATGCCCTACACCTAGTCAGTTTAGTTGTAGTTTTGTGACAATTATTTAAAGGCATTATTTATTTCGTACATGTTTAGATGTATATGATAAAATCTATGGGATAATTATACATTGTAAATGAAATTATAATTATAAGATTCATATTGCATTTATGTTGTTGGACCCCAAAATTTGAGTGGAAATTAGAAATATGAAAATGAAAATAAATGAGTGATTTTGTATAGAATTGTGTTATAGATGATTTTGATATTGAAATATGAATTATGAATGGTTGATGAGTTGAGAAATGTACGATATTAGGAAAAAGCAAGAGAGGAACTTGGTGAAGGACATGATGCTATTGAATGTAAGAAATCATATGCATTGAGGTTGAGCGTAGGATAAATTCCAATGGCAAATTGAATTGTTTGAATGAGGTTGAAATAGAAGTAGTGAGGTTGGGTTGAATGTTAAGTTTTGCATGATGATAAAAAAATGTGTATGCTGATTCAAGGGAAATTCGGGAATAATTGAAATAGAATTGGACAAAGTTGCCTTCTTCGAAGTTGTAGCTTGTTCTTTTACCTTTCCAACGATACCAAGTATGCAAGTTTTGAGGTTGGAGTTAAGAGTTATGATTGATACAAGTTAAGATGTTGCATAAGATTTGAGTTGTGATAGCTTTGATGAATGTTTGAAATTTGAGGTTTTGACGAATCAATTAATTTGAGATTTGAGAAATTTGTGAATTGAATTTGTTGTTTGGATTTTATGAAGTGTTTAGCCTTTTGAATAAGTGAAATTGTGAAGATTATAAGTGTATATAGTGTTAGGATGATTGTTTGAAGCATTGGAGAAGGTTGAAGGGGTTTTGGGAAACCCATGTCCATTAAATAGGCATGGAAGTTCGTTTAACGGACCTTCTTGGGTCAAAAGGACCCCTTGTTTTGATCATGTCTGTTAGACAGACATGGATGTCTGTTTAACGGACTTTCTCGGATGAAATGGTGTTTCCAAGGCTGTGAATGTCTGTTAAATGGACATCCATGTCGGTTAAACAGACATTCACAGGTCAGCTTGTGAAAATGGAGATTTTTGACACTTTTAGAGGCCGAATATGATTTTGTGGTCATCATCAAAGTATTAGGTCTAGCTGTCTTCTTTTTAATGGTCCAAAACAAAATCAATATGGCATCTATATTGAAAGTTATGTCGATTGCGCCAAGAGAGGTTCAAATCGATTTAGGGTTTAAGCATGGGTTATTCTTTTGGGCATAACTCACTCATCCGACCTCCAATTGAGGTGATTCTTAGACCAATAGATTTCTAAGACATGTATCCTTCTCTTCATGAAAATTTGTATTATTTGGAGTTGAATTAAAAAAAATTTATTGAAAAATTATGAGAGATCGGTTAGAAGAGCATGATTTGAGTATGTGCACGCTTTAGCGTTTTAAGCATATCTTGAGCTATAGAGCTCCGATTGAGGTGATTCTTACTTCAAAACGAAATAGAGATTTAGAGCTATGATTTCTATGAAATAGTCAAGATGTGATTTTGATGTTTGATTGGTGTGCGCTCACCACTATTGGGAAATGTCAGAAAATAACCTATAAGGTTTTAAGCACAAGGTTTAAGACTTCCGAAGTTGGGCTCCGCAAATAGGGCCTAGCGAGCGCGGTCGTTTCGCCCATGCACGACGCTATTTCTCCTCCTTTGCACGATGTCATTTTGCATTTCTTCTCCTCTGCGCGTGTCCGATTCTCCCCGTGCGACACCGTTGTGGCGCATGCCCAGCCAATGCGACGCCGTTTTGATTCCTTCTAATTTTGCTATTGTCTCCCTAATCCGACCTTTGTTCAATCTTTTGTTTATATATTTTCCGTTTGACATCCGATTGACTTGGTTTTTAAAGCGTTGGATTCCTAAGACATCCCTCTATATGTCTATGGATAGTTATGAATTTTAGAGATTTAATTGAGGAAGATTATTTGAATCAAAGTGAGTCGGGAAATTTTCTGAACATAGTTCAGTATTTTAAGAAATTCTCAATCAGTGGTGATCCAATTTAAGTGATTCTTGAGTCAAAATATAACTAAGACATGGGGCTACAAGTCATATGAAGAAATGAAATTTTAATTTAGCCCCTAAGACTTTCAATTTCTGAATTGAAGTTCGGATTAGTGTTCAGTCTTGGATTAGGAACATCTAAAAGTATTTTGGACATAACTTTTGCTCTAGTCATCTAAATGAAGTGATTATTAATTTGGATTAAACTAGAGAAATAGGGATACAATTGTTATGAAGAAATCGAGTTTCAATTTAGCCTTTAAGAATGTCAATTTTTCGATGGAAATAAAGTGTTGGAAAATGTTTTAGCAAAATGACAGTCCGAAATGTTTGGACTATAACTTTTGATGTAGAGCACCAAATTAAATAATTTTGGTGGCATTATGAAATTAAGACAATGATGAACATTTATCTAGAAGGAAGTTTTGGCAAATTCCTTCAATTTGATGGTGAAAAAAGTGTCCTAAAGTAAGCATAAATTGAAATAAAGTTCAGGGGCAATTTTGGAAGTTTACTTAAAGAGTTAGGTTTATAGGCTTATGTGGAGGGACAAAATGGTCATTGGTCACTCATTTAATGACATGGCAATATAAATAGAGGGGCTGCCGTTTGGAATAGAAGAAAGGCATAAATTTGATTGAAAGAAAGGAATGAGAGAAGAGAGAAAGGTGAAGGTTTCGGCTATGGAGAAGAAGATGGAAGCTTGGGATTTTGGATTTTAGGGCTTCAAGCATGATATTTTCGTGGATTCTAGAGGGAAAAGATGAAAGAAGGTGACAGCTCTCTTATGGGACAAGAAAAATTCAAAAATGGTGGAGGTTGAAAGTAAGAGAAATTTTTGAGATTTAGAATTGTCATGACTTTTTGGTGTTGATAGCTTGGATATTGTATGGGTTTGTCAATCCTAAGCTCAATTTTGAAGATATCATGATTAATTGGTTTAATTTTGGATTATTGTGAATTAGGGTTTATGCCTAATTCTTGGGAATTGGAGATTTTGGAAGTTTTGATTTAGATATCTTGAAATTAGTATGGGTTTGTGAATTATGAAATCAATTTTGAGGATTATGTCATTTATGATGTTGAATTTGGGTGAATTGGTTTAGGTATTTTTAAAATGGAAGAAGAAAAGAAGCCATGGACAAATTGATGAATGGGACAAGCTTTTAACATCGATTCGAGGTGGGTAATTTGTTTATATTTTGAATTTTAAGCTAAGCATGTGTATTTGAAAATTCAAGAAGCAAATTTTTGATAAATTAATGTTCATATAAATGTTTGAAATATATGATTTTCGAAGGATTAAATTCCTTGTTTTGGAATGATTTTAAGAAAAAGCAAGGATTATGAAATTCACTGGTTTCGAATTACTTGAATATTTTGAAAAATGTGCTTTGTGAATTTGAATAAGTTTGATTGATGATTTAAAGAAATTAATGCATTCATTGTTATGAATTTGATTGATATGTGATTAAATTTATGAATTGAGATTGAATATGATTTGCTATATAAATTGATGTGACATGTGGATATTTGAATGTGTCAAGTATTGACACGATATGATGATATGATATGAAAAATTTGAAAATCAAGATTTCGAAATGTGCCTTCGAGCAATCCGAATTTTCGTTTTTCATTATGTGTTATGTGGGTTTGGTCAGGTCCCATAAGTGGGACAAGTGCGCACTTGTCTATTTTAAAGCCTTCTTCCGACTGCCCGCTAGTGACACTGGAGTTTCGATCTCGGAATCCCATAAGTCACGGCTACACCGGACCGCGATGCGGGAAGGTGTAGTATGTTTCGTTCACGGCTGCACAGGACCGCTTTGCGGGAATGTGTAGTACGTTCTGTTTTGGACCGAGCCAAACCATTTGATGTGTTATGTGTTCTTATTTTGTTTCTAAGTGTGATGCATTGCATGTTTTGAAAAATGTTTAAGAAATATGGATTTTGTTTATGAAATGTGAAAAAAAATGTGAAAATTTTGAGAAATAAACTATTGTGGATTTTTCAGCTGAGAATTTATTGAAATTGTTTGGCAATGATTTGAAGAGAAGAGTTTATTTATTGAAATGGCAAATTTGAAGAGTTTAAGAAATAAGAAATTTGTCAAATTTTCTACCGTGAAACTTTTAAAATAAATGGCAAAAAGGTTTTGCAAAATGTTTTCGCTTATTTACATCTTTTGTAGTTCGTATTTTTGGATTTTAGTATTTGGTTTGTAAATGGCTTGAAAAGCCATTAAGGATTTGTAAGCACTTAATTGATGATATGTATGAATTAATGAAATTGTATAAGGAATTGAGTTATGGATTTAGATTTATGTATGGTTTATGGATTATGGAATTTTATATGATTGGTTTGAGATTGGATTGGATTATGTTTGGTATATTGAATTGAGTTGTGGAATCGTACTGATTATGATTGAGGATTTTTGAAGCGTTAGGTTTAGACTTGTATTTGCATATGCTGAGATTCCGGACGGGAGAGTCCGATGATTCTGGGATTTGTTTGGGAATTATAGAAGTGTTTATTAACCTTCTGCAGGTTTTGGGTTTTATAAAATGCAGCCGTTATGCTGCCGAAATTTCTTTGACAAAAGAAAGAAAAGAATAAGATATAGGTTTTGTTAATAAGTTTGCAAAATGATGAACAAGAAAAATCAAGTCATTTGAGATTAGTTTGAGATTAAGGATTAATTTCCAAGAAAAGGGAAATTGTATGGATTTGCATGATTTTTGAATAAAGATGGTTATAAAAAAAATCTATACCGGATTTCGGATAGGTTTAGTCTAGGTTTCCAACGCGATAGCTTCCAATAAGTGTATGTTTTGGATGTCGGATCTGCTTTCGCTTTGCCTTTGTTTTGTGATTCGATTTCAATTCGTGATTTCATTCGCTCTGATTTGTTTCGCAATTGGATCACGACCATTTGATTCACTTTCAATATAGTTATGTTCTGCTTTTGATTTCGATTCGCATTTCTGGTTCGATTCGTATGCAATTCGTTTTCGATTCGTATTCGTTGCTTTCGCTTTATAATTTCTACTTCGGATTTTCTTTGATGTTTCAATTTCCATTTTCTATTTTCCGATTGGGATCCGGTCTCCGGGATGGGTCCCAACATATGTATTATCTCTAAATGTTCCTAGTCATTTTTCTATTAAGACGGGGCACTAATAGAACATAAAAAGACTAGCACACATTTTTTTCCCTTATGAAGGAAGTAACCAATCTCATAAACTAAAGTATAAAGATACTTAAACAAACATGTGAGTACTTGTTAACGAATATAATCATTGAACATACTCAATATGAGAAATCCATTTGGAACATTACTTGTATATCTATGGAATTCTCATTATGATGATTGCACAAGTGATCTTTTGACTTAAGGTCATCAAAGTTATCGTGTATATGGATTGCTATGTTTTGATACTACTTATGACTTATTTAATCATAGTTTGGTCAATCGATATTTATTTAATGTAACATGAACTATGTAGAGGTAGTTGGGTGATCAAGATAGAATTCATCACCCTAAATTAATCAGGGAGAATGTTCCTTTGTTCTCGATTATTATTGATTCGAGAAATCCTTGTCCAATGTAGAATGACAATTTGTAAATAGTTTACAAATGTCATTAATTAAATCGATAACTAATGAAGGAGAACTAATATGATTGGACTTAAAAATAAAGTTGATGTTAATTCTATACTTTATGTCTAATTGGAACATTGTATAATGAAAGGATTGAATTATACGAAAAAAAATCATGCACTGAAAGGTGAGTCAAAACCACTTTAACATTTCTAAATATTTGGGCAGTCATAATGCATTGCTAGATGATAATCTTAATCTATGATTATAAATTGTTTAATTAGAGAGATTATAAATTGTTTAATTAGAGAATTAAAGTAAAATTAAAAGGAGTTTTAATTTATTTAATTCAAATTCTAATTCAAATTCTAATTATGAATTATAATTATAATTTATAATCATTGTCAACATATTAAGAAACCTAATGGGTCTCATATAAAGAATGAGTTGAAGATAGCAAAGATATTTTAATCAAGTTGGACTTGATTGTCAAGTTTAAGAAATTTTATGACTAAATATAAGATATTTAATAAATAAGGACCAATATGAGATATTGGATCTTATTTGGGAATAATTGGCATTTAATTAGAACTATATGAAATTCTAATTGAAGTTTAACTAAAAATTAGAATTTAATTTCAATAAAATTACTAAAACGTCCAAAACCTATTATAAATAGACTTAAGCTCTATGGAGCTAGCCCTTCTTGCTTAACCCTCTCTGTAATAGTTATAGTGTTCTCTTAGCCCATTATATGGATACTGTTAGAGGACGGATATTTGTACAAATACGGTGGTTGAGATGGATTAATTTTGGAAATAGTTTAAGGGATACGACAAGATAAGGATTAAGCTTCAAAATAAGGTACGAATTACGATTCATGCTTTATTGTAATTTATGTATTAATCATTTTATATAATTAAAGAGATCCTGGTTTTAAAGGTTACAAAAAATTTTTTGTAACTATTCCACTACAGTCAGGATCAGATCCTGACTCGATTTTCCTATAGGATTTGTGTGGACCGATGAATGTGATCAAATCTCATACTTTTTTGGCTACTTTGATAATCCTGACTATAGATTGGTACTAAAACCTTCATATATGCTTAACAATAAGTTTTAAGCAATTAAGGAATCAATTCAAAATTTCCAACAATAGATTAAATCCGTATGACTCAATTACTTATTAGTACATCTTTGCATACATACTAAGGACAAAACCTTGAAATTCAACATACTTGATTCACAATTAATCTCCAATGAAGGTAAAACTAGATAGGATATAATATTGACCAAATGATTATATGGAATCATAAACTAAAGGTATAAAAATAATCTTGACTTATTGTTATTAAGAACTAGATCCAAAATTATAAGATGATTTGAACATTAGAAGTAAATAACTTGAAAGTTTGAAAAGAATCAAAAAGAAAAATCTCGCTATTGTATTAATGATTTATGATGTCTCTAACTGAAAAGAAAGACTCTTAAATACTAAAGTATAAAATTATGGTTTCCAAAATTAAGTAAAAGTTAGGCTTTTGATTGCGCACAATCTGGTTCACAATTGTGGGTTAAGTTATGTTAACTATAAATATTTAACATCATAGGGAAGGGATTGGACCACTCCCATATCTAAAAATCGTAGACCTTTCTATACCTAAAAAAATTTGAGTATATTTCAGAATATGCTTGTGGTAGGAGATTGTGAATCTTATTATAACTTTGCAAATTAGTGTATGGTCTTGGTTATGCCAGTAGTTGGAGACCATAGATTTATTGTAATTGTATATTAGTGTATGGTCTTAGCTATGTCAATAGTTAGAGACCATAAATCTATTGTAATTTTTGAAGGTGGACACAATTTAGAATATATTTATGTTAATGACCATGTCTCTCTAATGAGTAGTCTAACAAGTTATAAGAACTTATGTACGATGATGTTAAAGGTCATGTTCATACATTAGTCTTCTAAAACCTTAACTTGATGCTTATTCTTTAATTTGTCTTAATTCCATACTTATAATCACTTCTTTGACCATCTTAAGTACATATTAAAGCCTTTTTATTTCTTGTTCGCGTAATTGGTTTAGGTGGCAAACTCAAATGATCAAAGGCCACTTGATTTATGCCATTTCCTCTTTTATTGAAAAGATTCATCTTTTAATCATCTCCTACATCAAAAGGAGTTAAATTAGAAATATTAAAAGTTGTATCATATCAGAAAATCTAATTTATAAGTATTATCATTAAATAAATTATTTAATAACTTGAAATGAATAGTCTCCTCTTAGTTATAATTTAGGTATTCTTTGATTTAAGAATCTCTCCTTTCTCATGTTCACCCATACCTAATCATCTGGTAGTGAAAAGTTGTTGAAAACAAAATTTTGGTTTTTAACTTTCACAATAAACCTTCCAAAGTAGTAAAGAACTTAATATCTCTATTAAACATAATACTCCTACGAATATCATGAAGTTATATTATCTCCCTAAAGAACAAATCAACTATATTTGTTGCATTAATAGTTTTAAACCTACCACCAACAACTTGGATACAATCTTTATCGCTTTTGGACAAAGTAAAATCAAAACAAAATCTACAGAAATATCAACCTAATGTTCACTAGGAACTGAAAAAAAGAGAGTGTACATACCATTTAAATTAGTTTTTCTACATTTAATGCAATTAGGCATGACAATTTTTTTTAAGAAAAATAAATTGTATGTTTCTAGGAGTTCTTTGAGAGAGTGCTAGTACATTAGTCATATAAGGAGGATTAATAGGTTATATTAGCATTAATCATGTTGTCTAATCTAGAAATAAATGTTGATATTTTATAATTATTTTATTAATAGCTCAACAACCAATATATGTTCTCTTATACCAATCCTTATTGGGAATTAGTATAAATAGAATAATACATAAACTTATGCTCTTTTTAATATACCATTTCGATAAAAGCTCCTTAACTTCTTAAAGTTCTTTAATCTCCTCCAAATTACTTTTGTAATACTCGGTATCTAGTTTACCTGGTACACCAAAATAAATCGGTATTTTAGACTGTTGTCCTTAAAAAATCACAAAACAGTGAATAATAATTTTTAGTGACATCAAATTAATAATGTATGATATTTTTTCGGTGGTCACAGGAAATTATACGAGGAGATGATTAAAAACCAATACAAGAGTGGCAATTTTGTAAATAAATGGACATGAGGCATATAAAAGGAACTAGTTGGAGAATAAGACAAAAACATTGTCTTCTTCTTCTCCCTCTCTCACGAAACCTCCATGGGATCTCCTCTCCAAGCTTTTTCAACTTATGTAACATGAAAGGGAAGGAGATTCAAACAATTTGGGTGGTATAAAAAGGTAAGCCTCCATTCCTTTGCTTAGATCTATGGATTAAATCTTGGTTTCTCTCTTCTTTTGTGAAACCCATTTGAGGGAATGTATGGGTTTGATGATTTGGATGATGGATTCTTGTTCCTTGATGTCTAATGACACTTATTCTTGAAGTAATTTCGTTTTTATGGTGATTTGGGGGGTTAAACCAAAACCTAGGGTTTTGAAGGTTAAGCTGTCATGGAGACAGATTCGTATCTCTCTTTGTTAATTTTTTTGAGCTGCTTACGGTGTGAATCTTGTGAAACTCAAAACATAGAAGTTTTAGATCCAGATGTCTACTATCTCCCTGATTTTTTTCACGATTTTAGGGTGAGCCTAACAAATGTAAGAGGCCCCAAATTGACACTAGTTCAGAATACCAGCGGGATTGAAACGAGAACTAAAAGTTAATTGTTTGAAGACCATAGAGTTAGAATTGGATGATGAGTTCTTCTAATGAAATGTTAAAAAATGTGTCATCTAAGTTCTGTATAAAATAAATGTTAATTTGATAAGTATTCTGTTAGATATGGCTGAAAAATGGAAGGGTGTTGCTAATGTTAGTGACACAAAAAGAAATGTAAATGTAAGGCTTGTAAAATCACAATACATCCAATTTACATTCATTTTTGAACCGTCTTTGGATATGTGATATCCATATGAGTCTATTGAAAATGAAGCTTTGAATTGCCTTAATTGGTTGAGAAATGAATAAGTTATAAGATTTTGAGTCGGGAAGGTTCCAGTTCATGACTGCATATTAAAGCTGATTATAAATGGGAGATTTGGATTCCCTTAATGACTGAATTAGAGCATGGTCATAAAAGAAGAAATGTGAATTTATGTGTTAGCTAGAGGTCTGGAAAGTTTGAAAAACATTGTACTTATGTGTAAAGAGTTATGCTATCATGAATGAGACCTATGCTGATGGATTAACAACAAAATAGAATTGTAATGATATTTGTTAAGAAATGAAGCTTATATGAGAATGACTAATAAGGGTATATGTATTTTCATGTATGTTACCCAATAGCTTGTGAAAGCGTACAAGGAATAGAATTAGAAGTTGTACCCGGTACTTCTCAAGTTCAAGAAACTTAGAAAAGATATCAGAACCATTGCGATAGTTGAGGTGAGTATAATCATACTACTATACTTATGTAGTAATCATTTTCTTTTATCTTGGGGCTTGTTGAATTTTCTCGAACCTATACGATTGTTTAACATATGACTCCATGTAGTTGAGTCTAGCATGTTGTATACCAGATTGACCAGATGATTTCAGATTCTTTGCATCTTCTGGTTCCCTTATTGTGTTGAACCTATTGATTGCAATTCATTAATTGTGTTGAGCCTATTGATTGCAATTCTTTAATGAATCACATTTTCTTGTTAGCCATTATTGATGAGTTCACAGAATACCCAGCTGATAGGGTAAATGATCAGACTATGTGCACATAGATAACCTGCCGGTGATGGGTTAGATCCGGGTCCTACCTGGAGAGGGCAGGCCTCCAGGGGCAAGGTTAGGCCAACCTTGTCTAGAATTTGAAAAGGGGAGATATGCCGTACTAGCATGTCTCTGTCTCTTCCTTAGAAATTCAGAATTTAGAAAGAATCAGAACTCAGAAATGAGAAAGCTCAGAATTAGGAATCCTAGAGAAACCGGAATTTAGAAAGAACCCAGAAAAGAAAAGAACCCAGAACCCAGATTCATGTTTTATTTGAACAATTCATATTGAGCTTTATCATTGATACTCATGTGATTACCGCATTTGATATTACTACCTATTCATTATATTGATCATATATTGATGCTCAGAATGTCTTAGACCATTCTTGTGAAGCTAGCCTTGTGTTACCTAGCCTCACAAGCATGGTAGTATGTTTATATCTCACCGAGTCGCGTTGTAGACTCACACCTCACTATCATCATTTCAAGAGATTAGCAGATCGAACAAGAGAGAAAATCCAAGCCTTTTGAGACTCGCTTGTATAAGCAGACAAGTAATGTTTTGGCATGATGTAAATTTTTGTTACTTCTAGTTGCTCCATGGATTGTCATAATCATATGTATATAAAACATGTATGGATATGTTATGTTATTGAGAACGATGTTGGTTGATGATAAGTAGATGTTGTATGTGAGAATTGGACCCATTAACAAGTACAAGGATTTATCAGATAAATGAATGGGTCATGCCGAATTTTTAGTAAAATATAGAAAAGTTAGGCTTACTATGGGCTTTGGGGGCTTTAAGCCTACCCATTCCCTAGTGCTAACACGGTCCAAAAAGGCGGGTCGTGTCAACTTTATAGGTTGGTCGCTTTAAAATGGTAATGTTAGGTATGAGATCAATTTAATGTTTAATTTTCTTTATTACTAGTAAACCACTAGGAACATCATCTGAGAATATATCTTCAAAACTGAAACAAAGAAATAAAAAATACTGCACAAGAAAACATCAAGATTATTAGTATTAAAAATGCCCTCTTTGTGTAAAATTACAATTATAGGCTGGTTCGAATAAAAAGCTCTTTTGATCTCACTTTCTCTAGCATAAAAGCTCACTTGTTCTTTGATTTTTCTCTCAACACTATAGTTTTCTCTTCTCTCAATAGTCTCTCTCCCTTTTTGTCTTAATTTTTCCTCATCTCTTTTTTGATCACTCACCCTCATTTTTTATCTCACTATTCTTTCTATGAATCTCTCCTTTTAACTTGAGCTAATCTTCATACACTTGTTTAGGTGTTAATGGTATAAGAGTAATATGTTAATTGCTTGCAATAAAAGAACATATATTTGCAAACCTATCCTTTATGGACCTTATATTAGATTCCTAAGGTCTTACTAAGAGAACATGGCCAATATGCATAGGCACTACATCATACAACACCTCATCACATTATATTCCAATTAAGAATAAAATGAACACTTGTTCATTGACCTTCACTTTACCATATTCATTTAGCCATTGAAGCTTATATTGGCTAAGGACATTTTTTAGTAGGTAAACCCAAATTTATAATCAAAGTAAAGTTGGATACATTAGGGTAAATGCCTCCATCAATAATCATATTATATACATTATTATTAATGTGACATTTTTATTCTTTCAAAACTTATTAACGATATTTTCTTTGACTTAAACATTTTGAGCACGCTTAATCATAAGCACCTCCTTATCCATTGAATACTCAACAGCACCATCTTGACATTGTTCTAATGATAGTATGAAATCCCTATCACTCTCTCCTTCAATCTTAATCTCCCTATCATCTTTTATGATCATTACCTTTTTATTAGGACATTATGAAGTTATCTTCCTTATGCCCAAATATCAAAAGAACTTATTATTATGGTTATAGGTTTGGGTTTGGGTTTCATATTTACCTTCCACTTTGCTAGGAACTTTCCCTCCTTCTTTAAGTAGTTCGACTTTAGCTTTAAAGCATCTTTGTCATCCTTTGTCTAACTTGATTTCCATGAGGATGAGATATAATTCTTTTATGAATAGTTTCCTTTATACTTTTATGGATATATAAACCATATATTCTTATTGATAATTTTATAATTCTATCACATCAATAATTTTTTGATTTAAACTATTTAAAAATATAACACAGTGGCTTCTCGATACTCTCCTAAATTAGTTAAAATCATAGCATCTTCCTCTCCTTTTGATACTCCTTAACACTGTTTGACCTTTGATTGAGGTTTCACAATTTTTGGAACAAACCCATATAGTAGTGGCTAAGGATAAAATGCCTCCTCATGATTGCCTTCATATCCTCCTAGTTATCAGTAGTCCTCTTATGAATTCTTCGCCTATTTACCCACAAGTTGATTCCACAAAATAATAGCATGATTAATAAACTCAATATCAATGAATTTTACTTTATTTTTAATCTTTAGTGTAATGGTGGTAATAAAAATGATCTTGATCTTCTTTTCCCACTCTAAATATGCCTCAAGGTCATTCCTCCATTTGAATGAATGAATCTTCATTTTATTATTCCCAAGGGTACCATCCCACCTAAGTTACCTTTCATAACCTCTATCTTACCAATCACCTCGATAAGCAAATCTACCTATATTATTTATTGGTTATAAGTAATCATCAAGCATATGATCTCACTCTACATCATCATCAAAATCATTTTGAATAAGTCACATTTATTATCAATGTACATGAAGAATTTGTGGTGATTGCACCTTTTGCTAATTGACTATAATAGTATCTTGTAACCCTAATTGATCTCTAATATCACTAAACATTATATTTATGTTCAAGATGTTGTTGTATATATCCTGTGAAAATGTTAGTAATAACATCATAATACTCCCTCATGTATTTATTATATTTAATGTCACTCATTTCATTCAGTATTTCATTATAAAATTTTGAATTTTATCTACTAATGTTGTTCTCACATTGTTACCTCTTACCACTCATTTTCATTTTGATTATTTGTTAAAACTAACTAAAATAGTCTAAGAAATAAATCACATATTCAATTAATCTCAAATTTGATGGAGGCAAGGATAAATAAGAATCTAATAACAAGAAAAATAAAAGAAATTAAGAGATCACAAATAATTGGAATTGGATTATGGAATCTATTTAGATTTGTATTCTGAAACAATTTTGAATCTTAAACTTGTTAGAAATATTTTAATAGGTCGACAATTATTACTAGAATGATAGTAATCTTTCCAAAATAGGTTAGGAAAGTTTTAGTCCTTAATGGCTCCTAAGAGGGTAGTGCAATGGGTGTTAATAAATTTTAAACAAAATATTCCTTAGTATGTTAGTGAATATAATTTATAAAAGATTAAAATGAGATATATGATAATGAATTTCAATAAAATAGTTAAGCAATAATGTAAAAGGGTAAGGAAGAGAAACATAAATTAATTTATATTAGTTCAGTAAAAAACCTCATATATATCTACTACTATAATATTATTGTAATTTCATTATAAATCTTCTTTCAAGGCAAAGAATAATATTTGAAAAATATTTTTCGATAAAGAAGAACCCATTTACTATTTTCCTTCACAGTGAACAAGAACCTTAATGCCACTTGGAACACCTCTAAGTACACTATACAACACCTCAATAAAACCTTATAACTTAAAATATTTCACTTTATTACTTCGATAAAATTAAAGAGACTTATTCACTCAAATGTGAGATAATGAATGCTCAAATGCTTAATAAACACTTAGAAATATATCTATAAGACATTCAATACTTATTCATATAAGAACTAATGAGAAAAGATGCATTTATTAGCTTTGGGACCCTTACTAACCATTTTAACCAAAAACTAGCCATTAAAATGACTAGTTCCAACATACTAGTTTATCACTCGGTATATTGGTATGCCAATATGCATTCAATGTATAAAATTCGTTGACCAGAGTGCCTTCTAGAGGGGTATTGGTCAATTATATCACCATATTGGCTGATTAATGTATCAAAAATACCCCAGTTACATATTTAATCTACATTGGTCAACTTCTAACCTATATTGTTCAACTAATCCCCTCTACAACATGATTTTAATAAACTTAAAATGCTTAAAATTGATTTCTTTAACGCAATTACAATTAAAACAATTTTGGAATTTTTCTAAAAGAAGTTTTGAAAGATCAAGATGAATTTCTTAAAAGAAAGCTTTAATATCTTTTGATGAATAAAAATACTTATACAATAAAGTAAGATCAAATGTTTAAGAAAAGCGTGCCTTAAGACTATCAATGTAAAGTAAGATTAAATGTTTATGCATAATATGCCTTTAAAATTATCAAAATAACAAAATAAGATTACAATTAATATTACAAAATATAGAATCACCTTTATGTGCCTTGATCTTCTTTTATTTATAACTTAATCTTCACTTGAAAGGCTGCAAATTGTAACTTTCCTTTGTCATATTCATGAACTATTTTCTTAAATTATAGCTATATCTTGTTCTTGTGTTGCCTCTTTAAGTATATATACTAAGAGTGACCGGATGGACAACCACGCAATCTATCCCACTCGTCCATTTAATCTAACGGCTTACATTCTCTTTCTTCTGTTTATTGAAATGTACAGGCAATCTTTCTTATTCTTCTGTTTATTGAAATATACATGCAATCTTCTGACCCAAATATTTTGTCATTTTGTGTAGATATGCACGCAATCTACTGACGCAGTTTGTCAGGCTGCCGCGCTTGTGACTATTTAAAGAGCGAAAATAGATCTCTGTCTTTGTTTTTCCTCTTCGCCATTGCCTTCCTCTGCTTTTTCCATTCCAGTTTTGGTTGTCGTAGCTGTTGTTAGTGTCCAGAGAGTATCTTTAGTGCAGACTTGGATATGAGGAGATTTATCATAAATTGCAAAGCTGCTACTTCACCACCGGCATCCTCTTTCCTTGTACATATATTTTTGTTACTTGTAAATCTTCTTTAAGCTTTTTTTGTTTTGGTGTGTAAAGATGTTTCCCGAGTTTGGTTGTTGTTGCCGTCGACTGTTGTTGCTGTCCACTGTTGTTGTTGGCCTACAACAGACTTGGATATGACGAGATTTATCATGTTGCCATCGGTAAAACAGATGGCACGAATACAGAAGATGTAGTCGAGACTTCTGGAAAAGAGTGCCTCAAAAAAGAAGGCATAGTGCAGAGTTGGATATGAGGAGATTTATCATAAATTGCAAAGCTGCTAATTCACCACCGGCATCCTCTTTCCTTTTACATATATTTTTCTCATGTCAGAAAGGAACTCCTCTGTCAAAGCAGAGGTTCATCTACTTTAATCTAAAAAAGGATGCCTGGAACAAAGAAGGCGTAGTGCAGACTTGGATTTGAGCACATTCATCGTTATTCTCTGTCCACATAGCAGCTACTTGTGATGCAATAGGATGATTGTAAATATGTTGACCAAGATTTTCTTGTAGTCATAAAGTTTTAGAAGACGTATTGCAGATATGAATAATATAGTAACTGCATATTTCGCTTCGTGCTATTTTTCAAGAATGTGACATATCGCTTGTAAAGTTTTATGTGTCTTACTTTAAACTGCTGTAACTTTTTCGCTTTATGCTTTTCACTTCTCAATATCTGACTTTGATGGTTTCACTTTTATTGTCTCACCTGTGATTTGCTTTTTCTATCGTCTCGCTTCTTAATTCGGAGGTGATTTGCTTTCGTCTGCTTTCCATCGTCTGCTTTTCCTGCCCTCTGCTTTTGGATAACTTTCGTCTAGATGAACATCATATGAGCAGCCATTTCAAGAATTCTAATATTAGATAGCATAATATGGTAACTTCACATATCGCTTCGTGCTAATTTTCAGCCTCTTATTTTAGTCACATATATGATTTTAATGAATAACAGACGAAGTTGAAAAGACAGACGAAGAAGAGAAAAACAGACGGAGTTGAGAAAGTAGACGAAGTTAAAAATAGATGGAGTTGAAAAAGTTAATCAAGTTATCAATATAGACGGAGTTGAAAAAGTAGACGAAGTTAACAATACACACGGAGAATACAAAGGTCAGACGAAGACATAAAGACAGATGAAAAGCAGACGATACGAACAAAAACAGACGAAGCACAAAAGCAGACGAATCAGAAAGGCAGAAGGAAGTCAATTTCCTTGTGAGAGAAGTAACGAGTTGTGAAGAACTACATCAAATTTGCTATAAAACAACAAATAACAATCAAATATTTCTTTTTTGTAAAAAAGAAAGTTCAAATGTTTCCCATTTCTTCCATTAACTCATGCATTTCTAATGTGTTTTCGGAAATGCACGGTTCGTTGAAACAGAGTATCAATGGCCGGACATCTTCGCTAAACCATTAAGTGAAGAACGGTTCAGGGAAATCAGACGAAATGTCAACATGGTTAAATATATCATAAAATCAAAACCAAAGGCGAATATTTTTAGGACAATAAATTTATATTTAGGTCAACTTGAAAAGCAGATGAAGTGTGAAGAGTCGAAGTCAACGTATTATTTATGCTTTTGCATTCTCCGTCTGTTTTTCTACTTCGTCTGTTTTTGTACTTAAATACTGCTTTTTTTTCATCATCATTATTCATTCAAATCATATATCTCAAGTCATTTTGACTTAACATGTTTTTCAATAGGTTCCGTGTGTTTTTCATCGTCTGCTTTTTCATAACATATTGCAGAAGTAAACCAGAACAGAGATTGACGTTTCAATTCATACGTTAACGTATTCCAGAACTAACCAAACATGAGGACTGCAAAGAGAAGAAGAGGACCGAGCAGTAGATTGATGTTTCAATTCATATATGATAGATTTCACCGCTACTCCGACGGAGTTGACCTTCTACAATTATTTTTCTTCTTTGGAAATTAGTGTCATTGCTTCCTTTACTCTTCTTCACGACGGGATGACCTTCTATAATCATTTTCTGTTTTTCGCAAGAAGAAGATTACCAGAACAGAGATTGCTTGAATCTTGAAAGAACTGGTTATTCAATTGAGTTTTGTGACTAACTCAAACTGATTCTTAATTCACACGTGGTTTGCTTCGTCTACTTTTGCAGAACTTTCGTCTGCTTTTGCTTTCGTCTGCTTTTGCTTCCGTCTGGTTTTGTTTCCATATGCTTTTCAACTTGCGTCTACTTTTCAACTTTCGTCTTGTTTTCATCCTCTCCTTTTTCATCATTGTTTGTACTTCATCAAAATCAACACTGCCAATAGCGTATTGCAGAAGTAAACACGTCTACAATCATTTTCTGTTTTTCGTAAGAAGAAGATGACCAGAACTGCTTTCGTATCCTTTCCATCGTCTGCTTTTACTCCCGTCTACTTTTGCAGAACCTTCGTCTGCTTTTGCTTTCGTCTGCTTTTGCTTCTATATGCTTTGCTTCTATCTGCTTTTCAACTTGCGTCTGCCTCTCCTTTTTCATCATTGTTTGTACTTCATCAAAATCATTTATGTAAAGTCGTTTTGACTTAACAATCTCCTCCTTTGAGATCGACGTTTCAATTCATAGGTACAAAGTTAACAATACACACGGAGAATACAAATGTCAGACGAAGATGTAAAGATGTATTTAAAAGCGATGATCTGAACAAAAGCAGATGAAGCACAAAAGCGATTTAATCGAAAGGAGCGGAAGTTCAATTTCCTTGTGAGAGAAGTAACGAGCTGTGACGAACTACATCAAATTTGCTATAAAACAACAAATAACAATCAAATATTTCTTTTTTGTAAAAAAGAAAGTTCAAATGTTTCCCATTTCTTCTATTAAGTCATGCATTTATATTGTGTTTTCGGAAACGCACGGTTCGTTGAACTTCCGTCATTTAATCTAACGGCTTACATTCTCTTTCTTCTGTTTGTTGAAATATACAGGCAATCTTTCTTTTTCTTCTATTTATTGAAATATACACGCAATCTTCTGACCCAAATATTTTGTCATTTTGTGTAGATATGCACGCAATCTCATCGACGATTTGTCGGTAATTGGCTTGTGACTATTTAAAGAGCGAAAATAGATCTCTGTCTTTGTTTTTCCTCTCCGCCATTGCCTTCCTCTGCTTTTTCCATTCCAGCTGTGGTTTTCGTAGCTGTTGTTGGTGTCCAGAGAGTATCAGTGGTTTGGAGGTGAATCTAACACGTGACGCCTAGCATAAGGTTGTTGACCAACTGGACGTGGGATGTTGTAACCGCATCGTCTCTGTTTCCAGTTGTTCTTTACTTGTAAATCTTCTTTAAGCTTTTTTTGTTTTGTTGTGTACAGATATTTTCGGAGTTTAGTGCAGACTTGGATATGAGGAGATTTATCATAAATTGCAAAGCTTCTACTTCACCACCGGCATCCTCTTTCCTTGTACATATATTTTTCTCATGTCAGAAAGGAACTCCTCTGTCAAAGCAGAGGTTTCATCAGGAATAATCTACTTTAATCTGAGCTAGCACGTGAACCTAGCATAACGTTGTTCACCAAATGGTCGTCGGATGTTGTAATCTTCTCGTCTCGGTTTCCAGTTGTTCTTTACTTGTAAATCTTCTTTAAGCTTTTTTTGTTTTGGTGTGTACAGATGTTTCCCGAGTTTGGTTGTTGTTGCCGTCGACTGTTGTTGCTGTCCACTGTTGTCGTTGGCCTACAACAGACTTGGATATGACGAGATTTATCATGTTGCCATCGGTAAGACAGATGGCACGAATACAGAAGATGTAGTCGAGACATCTGAAAAAGAGTGCCTCAAACAAAGAAGGCGTAGTGCAGAGTTGGATATGAGGAGATTTATCATAAATTGCAAAGCTGCTACTTCACCACCGGCATCCTCTTTCCTTGTACATATATTCTGTCAAAGCAGAGGTTCATCTACTTTAATCTAAAAAAGGATGCCTGGAACAAAGAAGGCGTAGTGCAGACTTGGATTTGAGCACATTCATCGTTAGTCTCTGTCCATATAGCAGCTACTTGTGATGCAATAGGATGATTGTAAATGTGTTGACCAAGATTTTCTTGTAGTCATAAAGTTTTAGAAGACGTATTGCAGATATGAATAATATAGTAACGCACATTTAAACCGTGCTATTTTTCAAGAATGTGACATATCGCTTTGTAAAGTTTTATGTGTCTTACTTTCGCTTGCTGTAACTTTTTCTGCTTTATGCTTTTCACTTCTCAATATCTGACTTTGATGGTTTCACTTTTATCGTCTCACTTGTGATTTGCTTTTTCTATCGTCTCGCTTCTTAATTCGGAGGTGATTTGCTTTCGTCTGCTTTCCATCGTCTGCTTTTCCTGCCCTCTGCTTTTGGATAACTTTCGTATAGATGAACATCATATGAGCAGCCATTTCAAGAATTCTAATATTATATAGCATAATATGGTAACTTCACATATCGCTTCGTGCTAATTTTCAGCCTCTTATTTTAGTCACATATATGATTTTCATGAATAACAGACGAAGTTGAAAAGACAGAAGAAGAAGAGAAAAACAGACGGAATTGAGAAAGTAGACGAAGTTAAAAATAGATGGAGTTGAAAAAGTTAATCAAGTTATCAATATAGACGGAGTTGAAAAAGTAGTCGAAGTTAACAATACACACGGAGAATACAAAGGTCAGACGAAGACATAAAAGGCATTTAAAAGCGCATTTATACTGAACAAAAGTAGGCGAAGCACAAAAGGCATTTAATCGAAAGGGAGAAGGAAGTTCAATTTCCTTGTGAGAGAAGTAACAAGCTGTGATGAACTACATCAAATTTGCTATAAAACAACAAATAACAATCAAATATATCTTTTTTGTAAAAAAGAAAGTTCAAACGTTTCCCATTTCTTCCATTAACTCGTGCATTTCTAATGTGTTTTCGGAAATGCACGGTTCGTTGAAACAGCTTATCAATGGCCGGACATCTTCGCTAAACCATTAAGTGAAGAACGGTTCAGGGAAATAAGATGAAATGTCAACATGGTTAAATATATCATAAAATCAAAACCAAAGGCGAATATTTTTAGGACAATAAATTCATATTTAGGTCAACTTGAAAAGCAGACGAAGTGTGAAGAGTCGAAGTCAACGTATTATTTATGCTTTTGCATTCTCCGTCATTTTTCTACTTAAATGCTTTTTGTACTTAATCATTTTTCTTTTCTTTTATTCATTAAAATCATATATCTCAAGTCATTTTGACTTAACATGCTTTTCAATAGGTTCCGTGTGTTTTTCATCGTCTGCTTTTTCATAGCGTATTGCAGAAGTAGACCAGAACAGAGATTGACGTTTCAATTCATACATTAACGTATTCCAGAACTAACCAAACATGAGGACTGCAAAGAGAAGAAGAGGACCATAACAGAGATTGACGTTTCAATTCATAGATGATAGATTTCTCACCTGCTACTCCTGACAGGTTGACCTTCTACAATTATTTTCTCTTCTTTGGAAATTAGTGTCATTGCTTCCCTTTACTCTTCTTGCTGACAGGATGACCTTCTACAATCATTTTGAAGTGAATCACACGTTAATACAGCTCTTAAAAACACAATAGAATGCACGAGAAGGGGGGGTTGAATTGTGTATTCCCCTTATTTGAATATCTTTTAGAATTACTTGTTAGAATTAAGATTCTTTACAAACTTCTTAATAATCCTGATTGATCAAACTTTTCAATGCTAAGTATATGAATAGTAAATAAAGATCAACTTTGAAACTAAAAGTGAGATAGAGTGTGAGAGTAGTAGACACACAGATTTATCCTAGTTCACCCCAAACCGTGGGCTACGTCCAATCCTCAGAGTTTCTTCTGAGATTTCACTATCTCTTTAAACGTTACAGTATTCTTTCACGAGCCTCTTCAAGTCTCTACAACCAGTATTCTTTCACACTTAGCCTCTGCAGGCTATCTGTACAACTTTTCTTTTCAGAAAATATTTGAACACTCTATTACAGAAGGATAGCGTTCAGCTAATTCGCACTTAATCGCTTTTTCGCTTTGTGTAATTTTTCTCAAAACAAAGAAGCTCTTGAGTTTCGACTTGACTTGTATTTATAGCCTTCGTCTCTAGCGCTTCTTGATTCTTGAATCTTGAATCTTTAAAGAAGCAGTTAATCGGTTGAGCTCAGTAACTAACTCGAATCGACTCTTGCGTCATTTCTTTTCTCGTCTGCGTCTGCGCTCGCTTTTGTTTCTGCGTTTGCTCGCTTTTTTGTTCAACTTCGTCTTTGTTTGACTTTTATCAACTTCGTCTGTGTCTGACTATTTTCTTGCAACTTCGTCTGTGTACGTCATCTTCGTCATCTCCGAATTAAATCAGATACGCTCATGGATGTTTTTTTTCTTGTATTTGATCTCACTATGTTTGTTATACATCAAAATCATTTTTATGTAAAGTCATTTTGACTTAACAATCTCCCCCTTTTTGAATATAACAAATTACATACAAGAAAAGAAAAGAAAAGAAAACAAAACTTATCTTCTTCCCTGTCTTAAATGCATTGTGGTCACACCTTCTTCATCTGAACATCCTCTCCTCTTCTGATTATTTTCTTCTTTTCCTGCTCTCCCCCTATTTGTTATAATAAAAAATGATTATCGATTCTGGTTCTTCAGCAGTTCTGCTATCATCTTCTTTAGATCATTCACCGTCTCCTTCATGTCATTGAGTTCACCACGTAATCTACTGACTTCATCTGACGAAGAGGCTTGATCTGCTTCTGCTGATGGAGGAGCGAAAGGAATTGTAGTAGTATAGGCATCAGAGGATGGAGTGTAGTCTTCATTAATCTCAAAAGTCGGTGGACGAATGAATGTTGCAGCTTCAGGAAGATTTAGATCAAAAGGAACTGGCAGCATCAACAACTGTCTTCCTTGCAGGGATAGGGCATGTTCTTCGATAGACAGTGTATTAGACAAAGGGCTAATATGAAGAAATGTCGAACAAGGAACTCATAAATGTTCCTATTTTATACTTCCCCCTTTCGACGGTCTTCGCACGATTTGTATGGCTGCGGCTCGCTTGATGCGGGTCTTGTGCAGGAATGCATGCTTCATCAATTTTCCGTGACTTCTTCGCAATCGATCTGCGGACGATGATCATCATCAACATTATCTTCAGGAAATAATTTTGACTTTCCCTTTGTAAAATCTTTTGGACACCTTGGTTGAATATCTGGAACAACCTTTATCTCTGTGTTCTCTGTGATTGGGAACATAGTACACGGTGGGCAGGGACGTCTTGAGGGATATGGAAAATGATCAGTAAGCCTCAAGGTATCGTAAAAAGACTTCTCTTTTTCATTTAGTAACTGCCACGTGATACCATTAATCAACATAGGTTGCACCAGAGCTACTATTTTCATCACTTGTTCAACACCGATTATAATAGCATTGCTCAGATTGGTAATAACTTCTACCAATTTGATTTCCAGCCTATATTTCCTCAAGAACTTCTGGTAGTTATATACCTTTAGACTTGGTTCATCATCAGCCAAATCTGGTACTGCAGTTGCTTCTGGTTGTGTTCCCTTAGAAGTCTCCTGAACCGGTCATTCTTCTGCTGGTTCCTCCTTTATAATGCCAGGTGTCTCATGAACCGTGCTTTCATCCACTGGTTCTTCTTATTGAGCACTAGGAATTTCTTGAACTGCATAATGCTCGGTTTGCTTCAACTTGAACGAAGACGTTAGTCTCTTTTTGTAGACTAGCGTCCTCGTAGATTGAGATGCTCTTCTTTTGACTAACCTTCTTAGTCTTTTTTCTCGCTTGATTAGTTTTGCTGATTTCTTCACAGGAAATTTTCCTTTAACAGATGTTGCTTTTCTCTTCCTCTCAGTCTCTTTAGATCTTCTGGCCGTATCCTCTTCCAAAATAGAGACTAAGGATCTTGTGGCTTTGGCTGCACAAGATTTAGAAGTTTCTTCTCGCCTTTGTTCTCTGGCAATCTTCTCTTCCTGTTGCCTCAGAGTCCTGATTCTTGGAGATCTCTTGGCTTTCTTCTCAACTTCGCTCAAGAGACTTTCTCCTTGTCTCTTTGGCACACTTTGCTTTGCCCTCCGAGATTGACTTTCACGACAAGAGGACTCGCCATTTTCATGAGAGGTCTCCTAGCACTCTCCTTAATTCTAAGAAGAGGCGAATTGATACTTCTGAGCGATTGAGAACTTGAGATGAGTCTTCTTCAATATACGCTCCCCTCGGTTCTTGGTTTCTTTGAAGAACCGCGTGATCTTTGTCTCATCGTATTCAGACCCATTCGTCAAATAGTATGAGCATCAATCTTGCTCTTCCTTTGGAAAAGTTCGTCTTATACCTTAGTGCGCAGCGAATCATTGGATTCCATAAAGATCCTCGTCAAAATCATTCCATAAGGATAGCTCGAAGTTTCCTTTAACCCTTAACCATATAGTGAAAGATTAAGAAGGGTAGATCTATAGGATTTCGATTGAGAAGAAAGAATAGACATTGTTCGTCTAAAGTAGTCACCAAATGCCTTGAACCAACTCTAGGAAGAATGCAATTGAACAGGATTGCATGCAGAACCCTAGCCTTTGGAATCAGATTTGATGTCTTCCTTTCTCTTGAATCATTTGTGCCATAGAGCTGCCTCTTGACATCTTCTTCTTTCATTCCAACTGAGGACATCCATCCGGCCTTGGTAGACAGTTTTTCACCAACGGATGGGCAATCAGTTACTTTCCTTATCAAATCCTTTGTGACAATAACTGATATTCTATCCACAGAGGATACAATACTGTCTTCTACCAGACGAGCGTTCTTCCAGAACTCATATACCTCATTTATATAGACAGGTTCTTGTATCTGAAAGAAGTTCTTCCAGCCAGCTTTTATAATCTCAGGTTCTACATCCATGCCGTCACCCCTTAGTGATTCAAAGTTCACAAGTCTTCCATAGATCATTGCTGCTTCCATTGTATAGAGCGAAAGATTATCTTCTGGAAAGCTTTTGAGTGAGAAGATTTTGAGAGAATTGGTAAAGTAGAAATGAACTGTCAGGAGATGATGAAAGATCGCTATAATATCATCTTGATCTACTTATAGGGTTATGGACTGATGGATTCTCGAATCATTAAGAACCTCGAGTTTATCAGATATTTTCCTCCAAAAATCTTCCTTGTGAGAAAAGTTACCAGCTGTAACTCACTGTGTATAACGTCATTAGTTTCTCACGTTATTTTAGCCTAACTGCTCATTTAGCATCACCATATTGAGATTGTGTCTTATCTTCTGAAAACGTTCTTCACTCAGTGGTTTAGTGAAGATGTCCGCCCATTGAAGCTCTGTTTCAACGAACTTTAGAAGCACCACCTTTCTCTGAACGTAGTCTCTCAGGAAATGATGTCTGACTTCTATATGCTTTTCTCTGGAATGTTTAATTGGATTCTTTGACAGGTTTATTGCACTGGTGTTGTCGCAATAAATTGGAATCTCCTCCTCCTTAACTGAATAGTCTTCAAGCTGATACTTGATCCCTGGCGTCGTGAAGCGACAACTCATGACAGATATGTATTACCTTCGGTTGATAGAGCAATTGAGCTTTGTCTCTTGCTTGACCAGGAGACTAGATTTTCTCCAAGAAAGTGACATCCTCCACTTGTGCTCTTTCTTTCGATTCTATCTCCGGCATAGTCCGCATCACAGTATCCGATTAACTTTGAAATCTTTACCTTTCTCAAACATTAAGCAAAGATCGGTAGTACTGCGAGATATCTCAAAATTCTTTTAACAATAGTAAAATGAGACTCTCTAGATCGGCGAAATCTTGCACACAAGCATACACTGAGAATGAATATCAGGTCTACTTGCAGAAGATACAATAAAGAACCGATCATCCTCTATATAGGTTTGATCCACCTTCTACCAAGTTTGTCTTTCGACAAAGGTTTGAAGGATGCATCGGAGTTACCATTGGCTTCACATTATTCATGTCAAACTTATTCAAGAACTCTTTCACATACTTCATTGATGAATGAAGATCTTCTCTTTAGTGCTTAACTTGCAACCCAAGAAAGAACTTTAATTCACCCATCATACTCATTTCAAATTCTCTTTTCATTAGTCTCTCAAACTTTAAACACAACTCTTTTGTAGTAGCACCAAAGATAATATCATCAACGTAGATCTGTACTAAGATAAAATCATTATGAAAACTCTTTCTAAAGAGCGCCTTATCAACTTGACCTCTGCTTAAACCATTTTCTATTAAGAAGATACTCAGACGATCATACCAAGCTCTAGGTGTAGCACCCCCTTACCATAGGATATGTATCGGGACGCCCGTAGGTCATTCCGATACACACCCGACGATAAGAGTGCGCTACGAACAACTAACACTCCACATGGCATCCAAGTATCATAATGCATTAATATGAAATTCACTAATTTTTGGAACCAGAAAATTTTCATTTCATAACCTCAAGTAATAAATAATACAACTGGTAGTTTCTGTACATGTCTCCAAAAGAAAATCAAACAAAAAGCTAGCTAGGTCATCCTTCCAAAAAGTGCCAGCTGACCAACCTGTGTGCCATAACTTCACTTGCCAACTCAATCTACACGGCAGGAAAAGTCTCTTCAGAGCTATGAGTCTACTATCTCGGTCCTGAAAAATAATTTGCAATTTTGGGTGAGTTTGCGAACTCAGTGAGGAACCATCATCGATGGTTCACCCAATTCATGCATATACACAGTATAACACAGATTCACATAGTTATATCATTAAAACACATTCAGAAGTACCATATGATTATCACGATATCAGTCAAAAGAAACCAATTCAAATGCACATGAAATACGTATGTGATGCTTTTCTAATTTATTATGTTGTTGTGACTGAGCGCCTGAAACTGTCCCTTAAAGGGCGCATTAATCGGTGAGCCATAGGCTCTAAATCACTGTGGACTCAAGGCCCAATCACGTTGAGCTTAAAGCTCTCGTTGGCTGCTCTGGTCACAACTGCCAATTACTGATCATGCAATTATGTACGAATGCAAATGTCCAAATAGCCAAATCTCCCATTTAACATATTCACATATGTCAATCCCAAGTAATCACATGAAAATCAATTATAGCACTTCGATATTTCATTCCAAATATTTCAGACACCCATGGTCCGAAATCAATCAAAATCAAATATACATATTCCCATCCATTATCTCCACAGTTGTATAAGTGCGAAATATAACCAAATAATAATTGAGGAACCATCTAGGTTACTCACCTAATAACTTCCGAGCTAATGCTGGAAGTCTCTTGCCACGTCCGTGGATCTACGGTCCAACTGAGCCTCTATAGCAATTAAAATAGGTAAACATTACTAACTGTATAGTTAGAATGACCAAATAATGCACATGGAATAATTAAAACGTGTATAATGCATGTTCATGGCATTCCCGGGCCTAATCTAAAATTTTCCCATCATAAAAATTCCATCTACAAATTAGAAAGCTATAGCCATCGACGGCACTCCAATTTGGACCTCAATCGCCCAAAAATAACTAAAAGCAATGATCATGGGACAATTACGGGGCCACGTCAATTTCCCGTCTAAAAATTCCCAATTTCTCACAAAATGAAATTAAATATTCTATGAAGCCGATGCCTCAAGAATCAGGTCAATCGGACGTCGGACGGAAAAGAAATTGACAAAAGAAACCAAAACTCAACAATTAATATCTAAATATATATATAACCCTTATTTCCCCCTTTATTTTCTAATTTCCAACCAAACTTCCAACACCCATAACTTTTTCTACACATTTCTGAAAAATGAAAACTATACCTTGTTGGAAAGATAATGAAACCCTTTACAAGTTTCATGAAGACCATAAAAATTAATTCCAACCCTAAGGGTGTCAAAAATTCCATCAAAACTACTTCCTACTCAAAACCCATCAACACTGGACAGTACCCTGCAAATTTAAAACTCACTGATTATTCAGCCAAAAATTCCCATATAAATATGCTCAATCAGTTCACAATGTCATATACAAATTTCATGAACAACCCAAAATCAAACTCCATTGCTAAACAAGTCAATTAATTTCCTCAATGCTGCTGTCCCTGAAACCATTCAATTTGAACAGTAAACTTATAACAAACATAACTCCCTGTACACAAGTCAGAAAAATCAGAACTTTTTATCCCTGAAAAGATAACTCCTCAAACTTCAAGGTTCATGAAGAACTCAATCTCCAATTCGATTTTTAACAATTTCAAATCTGTTATGCAAATTACTGACCTAATCAGCACTTAACATCACAATGTAAGTTCAGCTTTTGAAATTCCATATCTCCCACATCTGATTTCCAAAAATTACATTCCATACACCAATTTCAAGATCAATGTGTCATCTAAAACTCATCAGTAGACCCCTAAAACCAGTTCAGTTCACAAAAATTACTAAAATTACTCCAAAACAGAATGTATACCAAATTTGCTAATCCAGCTAGGTTTCACTCAATACATAACAACAGTCAATAGTTATCAGGCCATAACTCCTAATATACAACTCGAAAAATAGCAAGATCAGTGGAAATGGAAAGCTAACACAATATGCTACAACTTTCATGAAGACTCTTTTCCCAAATTCCATATCAATTAATTCAGAAAAATCACCAAACTAATTAGGTCATAAATGCGGATACTGTTCACAGACCCCAAAACAGGAATTTTTCATGCCAATTTTCGACCTTCTAACATTAAAATTTAGCAACACCTATTTCATACTAAATTGAAGCCAACATCCCAAAGTTTAAGTGGCCACAAACCTCACCTCATTTGCATTCCTACACAGTTAGTTATGATCAAAACATTCCAATAGGTCAAAGATTCATTTTCCAGCTTTCCACATTAACCTAACTCCTAACACTTCTAACATCAATAACACATCACTAAGCATCAAATTACACCTCTAATTCAGTCACAATATCAGCACAACATATACTTATATAAGAGAGCATAAGTGGCAGCACCTAAACATATTATCTTCCAAAGTTTTCCATTCATCTAATCTTGCAAAACTCAATCCAACCAAGCCAAAATCAATGGAACTATAATCATTCATTTATTCATACACAAGCATGCTTTTAAACCCATTCAAACCTACCCCTTTCATGATCAAATAAATGCACAAGTGCTTCCTATGCATGCTTCTAACTACCATGGTATTCAATACCTAATGAAAACATCATTAAAACAAAGAACTTAAATGAACTTTACCTATCAAGCTTCCAATCTTTACTTCCTTCTTAACTTCTTTACTTCCTACCTTCACTAATCACTTCCTCCACCACCATATATATGTATTTCCTCATCATGGGAAGACTATAGCTTGGTGACAATTTAGAGAACTCTAGAGTGTTTGGAGGAAGATGAGAACAAGAAGAAGAAAATCGATGGGTAAAGATGGAGAGGAAAATGGATAGGTTTGTTCTTTCGGATGGGAGAAGATTTATGAGAATAATGATGCTTCAAGTGATCCCTTTATTGAAAAACACAAGGAGAAGTCGTATGTGATGGAAAGAAGAGGACAAAATGCATTAAAAAAAAGGGACACTTGGCTTTTGAAATGGAGAAAAGACAAAACTAATAATCTTAGTTAATTAACCTACTTTAATTACAAACTTTCATTAATCCTACTTAAACACTAATCATGGCTCTAGAATAATATCCTAACATCATGTATCCAATAATCTAATGCCATTAGGCAATCCATTCGATACAAAACAGCTCACTCGATCGATTGTTGGAATTTTCCGGTCAAGCACGAACCCGAAAATTCAGAAAAATTTCATAAATCTCCAAAAATGTAAAACATTTAATGGCGCACTCAAATAATTTTTCAAACACAATTACCCCATAAATTACACAAAGAATCTCCATTTGAAACCTAAGCCGGAAAATGTCATGAACGCATGTATACTATGTGCATGTGCAACCAATCGTTAATCATGGAGGCTATATGCTGTATGTTCATACCGAGATTCAATTCAATACGTCTAACCCATCCCAAATTACCAAAATACCCTTCCTATTGGAGATGGGATGTTACAATTCTCCCCTCCTAACGAAGATTTCGTCCCCGAAATTCTTACCTGGTTGATCGAAAAGATGAGGATACTGTCTCCTCATATGCTCCTCGGTCTCCCAAGTAGCTTCCTCAGTTGAATGATTCCTCCAGAGAACCTTCACTAAAGGAATACTCTTATTCCTCAATTGTTTAACCTGAGACCCGACAACTGGATCGGCTCCTCTACATAACTTTCAGTTGCTAGAGACCTCAATCTCTGGTAGGAATCACATGAGTCGGATCGACCGATATCTGCGGAGCATACTCACATGGAAGGCGTCATGCAAGCGAGACATCTCACTCGGTAAAGTTAGCCAGAGGCCAAAGGTCCTATCTTCTCGGTGATCTCGTATGGACCAATGTATCTAGGGCTTAACTTCCCTTTCTCCCGAATCTCGATACACCACGCCACGGTGACACCGTAAGAACACTCTGTCGCCCACATTATACTCAATGTCCCTCTATATTTGATCCACATAGCTCTTCTGTCTATCCCGAGGCGCCTTGATGCGACTCGAATCGATTTCATCTTATCCACAAGTGTCTGAATCGATTCGGGACCCTCGATCATCGACACCCTCTTCATCCCAATACAACGGCGATCTACACGGCCGCCCATACAAAGATCCTCATATGGTGCCATCCCGATGCTCTGTGATAATGATTGTTGTATGCAAACTCAATCAGGGCTAGATACTGATCCCATGCTCCTCTGAACTCCAATACACATGCCCGAAGCATATCCTCAACAGTCTTAATAGTCCTCTCACTCTGCCCATCTGTCTGAGGATGAAACGCTGTACTGAAGTTCAGCCTAGTACCCATAGCAGACTGCAAACTCTGCCAGAACCTCGAAGTAAGTTTGAGATCCCTGTCAGACACTATCGACACTGGGACCTCATGCAGTCTCACTATCTCCGCCACATACTTCTGGGCCAACTGATCCATGGTATTGTTCTCCCTCACTGGCAAGAAATGGGCTGATTTAGTCAACCGATCCACTATGACCCAGATAGCATCATGCTGCCTCGGCGTCTTAGGCAAACCCATAATGAAATCCATGGTAATTCGTTCCCATTTCCACTCCGGAATGGGCAACGAATGAAGCTTCCCTACTGAAGCCTGGTGCTCAGCCTTAACCTGCTGGCACGTCAAACATCTAGATACAAACTCCGCTACCTGCTTCTTCATGCCAGGCCACCAGAAATGTTGCTTAAGAGTGTTATACATCTTGGTAGTACCAGGATGCATAGCATATGTGGCCATATGAGCCTCCTCCAATATCTCTCGTCTCAAATCATCCACATCAGGCACACAAAGCCTCTGTCCCATCCATAAAGTCTCATCTCTCAACTCAAACTCAGAACTCGAATCAGCTTTTACTTTCTCAATCAACCTCACCATAATCGGATCCTTATCTTGAACCCTCCTGATCCTGTCCAGTAGCATCGGTCTCAGTCTCAAAGTAGCCAATAAGACTCCATCCCGCTCCAAATTCATCCGAACATTCAAAGCCCTCAATCGAATCAAATTAGGCAACCTCATTGCACGAGTCAGTGTCTAGTATGTGACTTCCTACTCAGAGCATCTGCTACCACATTGGCTTTCCCAGGGTGATACTCAATAGTACAGTCATAGTCCTTCAACAACTCAAGCCACCTCCTCTGTCTCAAATTCAACTCTCTCTGGCTCAGTAAATATCTCAAACTCTTATGGTCGGTGAAGATCTGAAAAGTCTCACCATACAGGTAATGTCTCCAAATCTTCAAAGCAAATACAAGCTGCAGCTAACTCCAAATCATGAGCAGGATAATTTACCTCGTGAGACCTCAACTGTCTCGAGGCATAAGCAATGACTCTCTTGTCTTTGCATCGTAACACATCCCAATCCACGATGCGATGCATCATCAGATACCACAAATCCTCCGGTCCAGATGGAATAGCCAACACCGATGCAGAGAGTCAACCGATGTTTGAGCTCCTCAAAGTTCTTCTGACACTCCTCAGTCCATCTGAATGGTACATTCTTCCTCAGAAGCTTTGTCAGAGGGGCTGTGATTAGTGAAAACCCCTCGACAAACCTCCGGTAATAACCCGCTAATCCGAGGAAACTCCGAATCTCTGACACATTCCTAAGAGCTTCCCACTTCATCACTGCCTCAACCTTACTCGGATCCACCTGAATACCCTCTCCAGTCACTATATGCCCCAAAAATATCACCTGATCCAGCCAAAATTCACATTTACTAAACTTGGCATACAACTGTCTCTCCCTCATCGTCTGTAACACAATCCTCAAATGCTACTATGCTCCTGTCTGTTCCTCGAATACACCAAAATATCATCAATAAACACAATAACAAACTGATCCAGGTAGGGCTAAAATACCTTATTCATCAAGGCCATGAAGGTTGTCGGGGCATTAGTCAACCCGAACGGCATCACTAGAAACTCGAAATGCCCATACCTGCTCCTAAAGGCACTCTTAGGCACATCGGCCTCTGTAATCTTCAACTGATAGTAACCAGATCGCAGATCTAACTTGGTGAATACCTGAGCTGCCTGCAACTGATCAAATAAGTCATCGATCCTAGGCAGTGGATACTTATTCTTCACTGTCACCCGATTCAACTGCCTGTAATCGATGCACAGCCTCAAAGTCCCATCCTTTTTCTTCACAAACAAAACTGGAGCTCCCCATGGTGAAACACTAGGTCTGATAAATCCCTTCTCCAGCAACTCCTGCAACTGAACCTTCAACTCCCTCAGTTCCACAGGTGCCATCCTATATGGAGGTATAGATATAGGAGCGGTACCTGGAACGAGGTCAATAGTAAACTCTGTCTCCCGATCCGGCGGCAAACCTGGTAGCTCATCAGGAAACACATATGGGAATTCCCTAACCACGGGAATATCCTGAAGCCTCTGCTCAACTCTAGTGTCAACCACATGAGCCAGATATGCCTCATAGCCTCCCTACATCAATCTCAGGGCACTAAGAAAAGAGATCATTCGGGCTGGTACTGCCTGACTAACTCCTCTGAACACTGCTCTAGGCTGACCAGGAGACTCCAAAATAACCTCCTTGGTATAGCAGTCCATAATAGCCCTATGGGCCGTCAGCCAGTCCATCCCCAGAATGACATCGATCTCTCTCAGAGGTAATACTATGAGGTCTACCCTCAGCACTGCTTGATCAATCTGGATCGAGCATCCCCTGCAGACCTCTCCCAATGCAGTAGTAATACCTAGAGGTGTACTCACCTCTAGCCCATACCGTAACATCTCCCGATCCCCATGCAATCTACATGCCATATGAGGTGCAATAAAAGAATGCGTGGATCCAGGATCCAGCAATGCAAATGCCTCAATATCAGAGATGAGAAGCATACCAGCTACAACATCAGGGGAATCCTGGGCCTCCTGCCTCGTCATGGCATATACTCGGCTCAGGGGCGTGTGGTGGTGCTCAGACCCTCACCCGCCAAAGGATCCTCGGCTCTACCTCGGCCTCTACCTCGGCCCCTCATGCAGATCCACGCTGGATCCACCCACTCTACTCTTTGTGATCAGAGATTACTCCGGCCACCACTTCGCAGACTGAGCTCCCAAAGTAGCTGGGCAGTCCCGAATCTGGTGATCCATGGAGCCGCATTTAAGGCAAGCTCCAGTCAATCGCCAACACTCTCCAAAGTGCCTCTTCTCACAAGTGCTCACAGAATGGAGGAATCTGCCCAAAACCTCTGCCTTCTGCTGCGCCTTCGCCGGTCTGTACAAATCTCCTCTATGTCCAAAACACGATTGTCGGATCCTCACGAAGATCTAAAGGTCCCGCTCTGGCGCTGCTAAAACTCCTACCAAAGCCGCCTGACCGTCACTAACTCTCTTCCCTCTGGACCTGACCCATCTCCATTGTCTCTGTCTCACTATCTCGCTCTACTCTCACAAAGAAGCAGCTCTTAACTCTATAAAGAGCCCATATCTGAGCAGGCCGGTCCGACACGAATCTCAAATTCAGCCCCATCTCAAACCTCCAAGACTGCTCTGTCATCTCAAGTAGAAACCACAGAGCCGATACCCCATCAACTCATTAAACCTCACCTCTTACTCTGCCATCATCATCCTACCTGTCTCGGCTCAAGAATTCCTGATCTTCATTTCGAGATACACCTTGGGCATATAATTATCTCTAAAGCCCTCGAAAATCTGCCCATGTCAAGACATAAGGCTTGGTGGTACCGCCTTAACAGTCTTCCACCATGTATAAGCGGGGCCCTACAGAAGAGATACTGCATAATCGAACCTCTCATCAGGTTCGCAGTCCATCTGGTCGAGAACTCTCTCAGTCCTCTCCAGCCAACTCTCAGCCTCAGCGGGTGCATCTTGCCATAGAAATTCATGACCCCGCCACGCAAAGAAATCATATCTCCTCTCCCGTTTCACGGGAACTCTAGGAGGTAACTCCTCAGATCGAGGCACCGAGGACTCTCTGCTAGCTCCAACAGATCCCTGGTCAGCTGGTTGATCTATCTGATCACCTAATACGGATGACCTAAAAAAAAAACAGGAACTCTGTTCAGTTTCTGCATTTCTCACAATAATTCAAGCCTAATTATGTCCTAGTCCTAACAGATGCGAAACCATGCTCTGATTCCACCTAATGTAGCACCCCCTTACCATAGGATATGTATCGGGACGCCCGTAGGTCATTCCGATACACACCCGACGATAAGAGTGCGTTACGAACAACTAACACTCCACATGGCATCCAAGTATCATAATGCATTAATATGAAATTCACTAATTTTTGGAACCAGAAAATTTTCATTTCATAACCTCAAGCAATAAATAATACAACTGGTAGTTTCTGTACATGTCTCCAAAAGAAAATCAAACAAAAAGCTAGCTAGGTCATCCTTCCAAAAAGTGCCAGCTGACCAACCTGTGTGCCATAACTTCACTTGCCAACTCAATCTACACGGCAGGAAAAGTCTCTTCGGAGCTATGAGTCTACTATCTCGGTCCTGAAAAATAATTTGCAATTTTGGGTGAGTTTGCGAACTCAGTGAGGAACCATCATCGATGGTTCACTCAATTCATGCATATACACAGTATAACACAGATTCACATAGTTATATCATTAAAACACATTCAGAAGTACCACATGATTATCACGATATCAGTCAAAAGAAACCAATTCAAATGCACATGAAATACGTATGTGACGCTTTTCTAATTTATTACGTTGTTGTGACTGAGCACCTGAAACTGTCCCTTAAAGGGCACATTAATCGGTGAGCCATAGGCTCTAAATCACTGTGGACTCAAGGCCCAATCACGTTGAGCTTAAAGCTCTCGTTGGTTCCGTCACTGGCGCCATTCTTGATCATGCATTATTATATGCGAATGCAAATGTCCAAATAGCCAAATCTCCCATTTAACATATTCACATATGTCAATCTCAAGTAATCACATGAAAATCAATTATAGCACTTCGATATTTCATTCCAAATATTTCAGACACCCATGGTCCGAAATTAATCAAAATCAAATATACATATTCCCATCCATTATCTCCACAGTTGTATAAGTGCGAAATATAACCAAATAATAATTGAGGAACCATCTAGGTTACTCACCTAATAACTTCTGAGCTAATGCTGGGAAGTCTCTGCCACGTCCGTGGATCTATGGTCCAACTGAGCCTCTATAGCAATTAAAATAGGTAAACATTACTAACTGTATAGTTAGAATGACCAAATAATGCACATGGAATAATTAAAACGTGTATAATGCATGTTCATGAAATTCCCGGGCCTAATCCAAAATTTTCCCATCATAAAAATTCCATCTACAAATTAGAAAGCTATAGCCACTGACGGCACCCAATTTGGACCTCAATCGGCCCAAAAATAACTAAAACAGTGATCACCGGACAATTACCCGGGGCCACGTCAATTTCCCGTCTAAAAATTCCCAATTTCTCACAAAATGAAATTAAATATTCTATGAAGCCGATGCCTCAAGAATCAGGTCAATCGGACGTCGGACGGAAAAGAAATTGACAAAAGAAATCAAAACTCAACAATTAATATCTAAATATATATATAACCCTTATTTCCCCCTTTATTTTCTAATTTCCAACCAAACTTCCAACACCCATAACTCTTTCTACACATTTCTGAAAAATGCAAACTATACCTTGTTGGAAAGATAATGAAACCCTTTACAAGTTTCATGAAGACCATAAAAATTAATTCCAACCCTAAGGGTGTCAAAAATCCCATAAAAACTACTGCCTACTCAAAACCCATCAACACTGGACAGTACCCTGCAAATTCAAAAACTCACTGATTATTCAGCCAAAAATTCCCATATAAATATGCTCAATCAGTTCACAATGTCATATACAACTTTCATGAACAACACAAAATCAAACTCCATTGCTAAAAAGTCAATTAATTTCCTCAATGCTGCTGTCCCTGAAACCATTCAATTTGAACAGTAAACTTATAACAAACATAAATCCCTGTACACAAGTCAGAAAAATCAGAACTTTTTATCCCAGAAAAGATAACTCCTCAAACTTCAAGTTTCATGAAGAACTCAATCTCCAATTCGATTTTTAACAATTTCAAATCTGTTATGCAAGTTACTGACCTAATCAGCACTTAACATCACAATGTAAGTTCAGCTTTTGAAATTCCATATCTCCCACATCTGATTTCCAAAAATCACATTCCATACACCAATTTCAAGATCAATGTGTCATCTAAAACTCTTCAGTAGACCCCTAAACCAGTTCAGTTCACAAAAATTACTAAAATTACTCCAAAACAGAATGTATACCAAATTTGCTAATCCAGCTAGGTTTCACTCAATACATAACAACAGTCAATAGTTATCAGGCCATAACTCCTAATATACAACTCGAAAAATAGCAAGATCAGTGGCAATGGAAAGCTAACTCAATATCCTACAACTTTCATGAAGACTCTTTTCCCAAATTCCATATCAATTAATTCAGAAAAATCACCAAACTAATTAGGTCATAAATGCGGATACTGTTCACAGACCCCAAAACAGGAATTTTCCATGCCAATTTTCGACCTTCTAACATTACAATTTAGCAACATCTATTTCACACTAAATTGAAGCCAACATCCCAAAGTTTAAGTGGCCACAAACCTCACCTCATTTTCATTCCTACACAATTAGTTATGATCAAAACATTCCAATAGGTCAAAGATTCATTTTCCAGCTTTCCACATTAACCTAACTCCTAACACTTCTAACATCAATAACACATCACTAAGCATCAAATTACACCTCTAATTCAGTCACAATATCAGCACAACATATACTTATATAAGAGAGCATAAGTGGCAGCACCTAAACATATTATCTTCCAAAGTTTTCCATTCATCTAATCTTGCAAAACTCAATCCAACCAAGCCAAAATCAATGGAACTATAATCATTCATTTATTCATACACAAGCATGCTTTTAAACCCATTCAAACCTACCCCTTTCATGATCAAATAAATGCACAAGTGCTTCCCATGCATGCTTCTAACTACCATGGTATTCAATACCTAATGAAAACATCATTAAAACAAAGAACTTAAATGAACTTTACCTATCAAGCTTCCAATCTTTACTTCCTTCTTAACTTCTTTACTTCCTACCTTCACTAATCACTTCCTCCACCACCATATATATGTATTTCCTCATCATGGGAAGACTATAGCTTGGTGACAATTTAGAGAACTCTAGAGTGTTTGGAGGAAGATGAGAACAAGAAGAAGAAAATCGATGGGTAAAGATGGAGAGGAAAATGGATAGGTTTGTTCTTTCGGATGGGAGAAGATTTATGAGAATAATGATGCTTCAAGTGATCCCTTTATTGAAAAACACAAGGAGAAGTCGTATGTGATGGAAAGAAGAGGACAAAATGCATTAAAAAAAAGGGACACTTGGCTTTTGAAATGGAGAAAAGACAAAACTAATAATCTTAGTTAATTAACCTACTTTAATTACAAACTTTCATTAATCCTACTTAAACACTAATCATGGCTCTAGAATAATATCCTAACATCATGTATCCAATAATCTAATGCCATTAGGCAATCCTGTTCAGTACAAAATAGCTCATTCAGTCAGTCCGTTAGAATTTTCCGGTCCGGGCACGAACCCCGAAAAATTTCAGAAAAATTTTCATAAATCTCCAAAAATGTAAAACACTTAATGGCGCACTCCAAATAATTTTTCAAACACAATTACCCCATAAATTACACAAAGAATCTCCATTTGAAACCTAAGCCGGAAAATGTCATGAACGCATGTATACTATGTGCATGTGCAACCAATCGTTAATCATGGAGGCTATATGCTGTATGTTCATACCGAGATTCAATTCAATACGTCTAACCCATCCCAAATTACCAAAATACCCTTCCTATTGGAGATGGGATGTTACACTAGGGGCTTGCTTTAGGCCGTATAAGGCTTTGTGAAGTCTATAGACATAATCTGGATTTTTAACATCTTCAAAGCCAGGAGGTTGTTTCACATAGACTTCTTCGTCTATAAAGCCATTCAGAAATGCACTCTTAACATCCATTTAAAACAACTTTATATCGTGACAGATTGCATATGCCAACAAAATCCTTATAGCTTCAAGTCTCGCTACTGGAGCATATGTTTCGTTGTAGTCTATTCCTTCTTGCTGATTGTAACCTTGTGCTACTAATTTGGCCTTGTTACGACTCACTCTTCCTGATTCGTCTAACTTATTCTTGAAAACCCATCTTGTTCCTATAATGGATTTCTTAGGAGGTTTTGGAACTAAGGACCAGACGTTATTCCTTGTGAATTGGTTCAGCTCTTCTTGCATGACTAACACCCAAGCTTCGTCTTGAAGAGCTTCCTCAACCTTCTTAGGTTCTACTTCAGAGATAAAAGCTACATTAGCTTCTCGTCTAAATCTGGACCTTGTCTTAACTCCTTCTGAGGTCTCACCGATAATTAACTCTTCTGGATGAGAACTTTTATACTTCCAATCTCGTCTTAGTTCTATAGTTTCTGGAATATCTTCAATCTTATTCTCATGGGTGTCTGACGAGGGAGTTTCTGAGGCATCATCTAGGTTCTTTGAAGGACCTTCAATCTCCATGTCATCTTCCTTATGGGTTTGAGAACTATCATCAAATTTGACATGGATCGTCTCTTCAACAGTCTTTGAAGTCAGGTTGTAAACTCGAAATGCCTTAGACTATAATGAGTAACCTAGAAATATTCCTGGATAGGTCTTTGAATCGAATTTATCCAACAGCTCTCTCGTATTCAGAATGGAACATTTGCACCCGAATGGATGAAAGTAGGATATGCTTGGTCTTCTTCCATTCCATAACTCGTAAGGAGTTTTCTTCAACATAGGTCGCAACAAGATCCTATTCTGAATAAAGCATGTTGTATTCACAACTTACGCTTGAAATACTTAGGAAGATTCGTCTCACATAGCATAGTCCTTGCCATCTCTTGAATCGTCCTATTCTTTCTCTCAACAACTCCATTCTGTTGTGGAGTTCTAGGGACCGAGAAGTTGTGGGAAATTCCATTCTCCTCACAGAAAACTCTAAACTTCTCATTCTCAAATTCTCCGCCATGATCACTCCTGATACTAGCTATAGACATTCCTTTTTCATTCTGTAACTTTCTGGATAGAGTTCTAAAGTACTTAAAAGACTCATCTTTGTGTGATAAAAACAATATCCAACAAAATCGAGTAAAATCATCAACAATGAAAAGTCCATATTTCTTTCTGCCAAGACTTAATGTCCTTGTAGGACCAAACAAATCCATATGTAATAGTTCTAAAGGTCTTGAAGAAGTTACAAAATTTTTAGAAGAGAAAGAGGTTTTAACCTGTTTTCCTTTCAAACAATTTTCACAGAAAAATTCTTTGTCAAAACTTATTTTTGGTAAACCTCTTACCAAATCATGTTTTACCAATTTGGAAATATGTTTCAAAGAGACATGACCTAGCTTTTTATGCCAAATTAGTCTTTCTTCTTCAGAAGATAGAAAACATGAGATATTTTGACTTTGAAAATCTTCCAAGTTGATTTTGTAAAGGTTGTTTCTTCTCTTGGCAGAGAAAAGTATAGACCCATCTTTGTTTCTGACTTCACAAAGATTTTGATTGAATTTAACTATAAAACCAGAATCACACAATTGACTCACACTAATCAAGTTATGCTTTAGACCATCAACAAGCAGTACATTAGTTATGCATGCAAAGGAATCTTTACCTATTTTCCCGATTCAATGATTTTGCCTACTGGTTGTCTCCGAAAGTTCTTGATCCTCCTTCTTATCTTTGAAGGTCTAGGAACATAGACCTTCTTCCGTCAATATGTGTCGCGAGCATCCATTGTCTAAATACCAATGGTGCTTGCCGTATCTTCCAAGGAAGGATATCTGTAGGAGAAACTATTTTATTTCTTGGTACCCAAATTTTCTTGGGTCCTTTATGGTTAGTAGTATGCACATGATATGATCTTTGATGCATATTACTCGGACGTTGATTAAAATATGTTATCCTATTTCTTCCTTTTTGAGAGACAAATTTATTATGAGACTGAGTATTGTTTCCAGTAAACCCTAATCCAGTCTTATCACTAGCATATCATTCATTTTCTTTGTACTCTCTGTGAAAGTAACTAGATCAGCTGATAGATTCTTGATCCTCAGTTTGAGTTGATTAATCTCATTGATCGCGGCTCTGTCGATTCGACCTTAAGATCGATCCTTGAAAACCGGTCAAAAATAATAAATTTCAAGATTGCAGTATAGGATGCAACCTCGGGTCGTCTCACTTAATCGGAACCTAATGAAATGGACCTAAGCTAGCCTATATGTCATAAAATGCAAGTGAAATCAGTAAGGAAAAAGGGGGTCTTGTTTGAAAACATTAACTACACTAAAAAGCATGTAACAATTATTTTTGGATTTTTGAAAATAGAAAAGGGAAATACTAAAACAAGTGATAAAATTCTCTTGAAAACGAGCTTTGGCTTTCACAGCTCAAAACTAAGTGTGAATGGTAAACCTTAAAGAATTCACTTTAAGTCCAGGGTCTTGATCGATAGACTCATGTCACTCTCGATTCCATTTCTCAAGTCCCCATTAGGTGCTCTTGAGCCCTAGAACGTTAAAGGATTCTTTAAGTCCGGGATCTTGATCAATGAACTCCATTGCTCAAGATCCCGTTAAGCTCATCTTAGTGTATGCGGTGGGATTAGAAATCACTAAGTTTGAATAATGAACCTTAAAGGACTCTCTTTAAGTCTAGGGTCGTGATTAATGGACTCCTGTCACTCTCGACTCCATTTCTCAAGAGCACCTAGAACCTTAAAGGAACCTTTAAGTCCAAGGTTTTAATCAATGAACTCCATTGCTTAAAACCTTGTTAAAAGCATCTTAGTGTGTGCGAGTGGATTTGCCAATGCAATGGATCAAAATGAAATCTAGCATCAACTTAATACCAAACACAACTAGCGGATAAAAGAGAATCAACAAGATCACAAGTCACATATATGAGACTTCATATATTAAAGCACATAGTTCTACATAAACAAATCCATAACACATTACATTGTTCAGCACTTAATTAAACTCTAATTAAGCTAATCTAACTACAAAGCAATAAACCCCAACTCGGTTGTTCATAACAATGTAGTTAAATGTGACAATGTAATCTACCAATCCAAACAACACATTAAATGTCAAACATTTAGCTATAATCAAGTAGCTTCACTACAAATTACAAACCCTAAACCTAGGCATTTATAAATCATAGCTAACTACAGATTAAGCTACTCCCCTTTGAAGCTCGATGAACTCCAGCCATCACTGCGTCTCCAGGAGAAAATGAATGCCTAACCACACATTGTAACTGGAAACATCACAACTCGTGAAGAATCCAAGCTACCACGATGGAGTCGGCAGTGAAAATGAATAACAAAACCTATCTGAAATTTCACCCAGGGAACCCCGAAGGGAAACCTAGATGGTGAGGCCGTGAATCTCTCCCCTCTCTTCTTTCTTCTCCCTTCACTCGTCTCCCTTCTCTCGGCCATTTTTCGATCTCCCTCCCAGATCATGTTGATAACCTAATTCGGCAGGATTTAAAGGATGGGTCACGGGCTGGGTCGGTACAGTGAGAGAAATCTCTATTTGGAGTTCGGGTATCCGTCTGTACGTCGCGACGTATAAATTAATTTTCGTCGCGACGTGTTCTCTGTCTTGCTCGCCGCGACGAGATGTCTGGGACGTCGCGACGTACGATCTGTGTTGATACGCCGCGATGTGGGAATCGTCGCGGTGAGGTGATTAGTTCACGCCGCGACGTGCCTCAAGGACTTCATGCCGTGTTGACTCTTCTGATCCTTCTTGACTCCTTTTTTCCTACAATATAAAATAACAATTTGCAGTATCAATTGTCCTCATGAAAATAATAGAGAAATTAATATCAAATCATGACAATTTACCGACAAATTATGAATTAAAAGAGCTCATTATGATGAACCAATTTAAGCACAAAAATCATGAATTAAGAGTCAAAAAGTGCATTAACAACCATAAAAGTGTATCCAATTATATATTAAACTTGGGTTCAATCACTCATCTGATCTGTCTACAAGTTTCCTTTTAACTTCTAACTCCTTTTTTAAGCAAATATTTTCTCTCTCTATTTTCTCAGTATTTCTAATATTCTCTGCATACTTTTTCTTCAACAGCTTGTACTGTTTCAGAATAGTATGAGAATCTTCTAACAGTTCTGAATATGCATTATGCAAATTTTCGTAGTCGGATTTTACCTCCTCATCACTATCTTCCTCGGCCATTAGGCAAATGTTTACATGTTACGATGACTCGGAGCTGTGATGTCGATTGAGATGAATCTAGGTCCTCCATGTTGCCATCATGCTTTTCTTGCCTTCTACTCTTCTTGGGTTTCTTCTTGAGAGTAGGGCATTCGGACTTGTAGTGTCCAGGTGATTGCACTCGTAACAAATGATAGAAGACTTTTACGGCTTAGTTTCATCTTTTCCATTCTTTACGAATGTCTGCAGTTATACGGGCTTCTTCTTCCACATCGTCTTATCTTTCTAGAAATGAAAGATAATTCGTCATCTTCATCACTCAATTATGAATCGATTGGCTAGAGTTGTCATCCCTTGATTCTTCAATTTTCAATGCTTTTGATGACTTCCTCCTTCTCGAGTCTTATGATTCTTTTGTCCGACCTTGAAGTTATTGACTTCTCTCGCTTGGGCTTATCTTGAGATTGAGTTCAACTTCATGAATCTTTAAGGATCCCGACAACTCATCTAGCTTTAATATGCTCAAGTCTTTGGCTTCTTACCTGACCGCCAGTAACTTTTGGTCTCCATCTCTTAGGAAGACTTCTTAGAATCTTGAGCGTGATCTTGATTATTGTATGTCCTTCCAAGAGCTTTCAATCCATTGATAATTGTTTGAAATCTTCAAACATTTGATCAATAGATTCTTCATCTTCCATCTGAAAAGTTCATATTGATGTCAAGAATACTTATCTTGGATTCCTTAACTTGACTTGTACCTTCATGAGCAATGGACAATGTGTCCCACATTTCTTTTCTTTGTGTCGCAACCATGCACTTTGTCGCACTCGCTTCTACTTAGGGCACGTTAAGAAAAATTTCGCCTTTGAATTAAGTTGTATTCTTGCTTTCTGATCAGCCGTCCATCTACTTCGTGGAATAGAACTACCTTCGTCATCTACAGGTATATAGGGTCCATTCTCTATTACGTCCCAAAGGTCTACATGTGTAGATTCGATGAATAACCGCATCCTATCTTTCCAGTAATGATAGTCTTCTCCATTGAATGCTGGAGGTCTAGTGACTGAGGCTCCTTCAGCGATGTATACATGTGACTCCGCCATTATCTTTAATCCACACTTCGTCAAAGTGATTCTTGGATACCAAGCTCTGATACCAATTGAAGTGAATCACACGTTAATACAGCACTTAAAAACACAATAGAATGCACGAGAAGGGGGGGTTGAATTGTGTATTCCCCTTATTTGAATATCTTTTAGAATTACTTGTTAGAATTAAGATTCTTTGCAGACTTCTTAATAATCCTGATTGATCAAACTTTTCAATGCTAAGTATATGAATAGTAAATAAAGATCAACTTTGAAACTAAAAGTGAGATAGAGAGTGAGAGTAGTAGACACGCAGATTTATCCTGGTTCACCCCAAACCGTGGGCTACGTCCAGTCCTCAGAGTTTCTTATAAGATTTCACTATCTCTTCAAGCGTTCTGATATTCTTTCACGAGCCTCTTGTGTCTCTACAACCAGTATTCTTTCACACTTAGCCTCTGCAGCTATCTGTACAACTTTTCTTTTCAAAAATATTTGAACACTCATTATGAAGGATAGCGTTAACTAATTCGCACTTAATCGCTTTTTGCTTTGTGTAATTTTCTCAAAGCAAAGAAGCCCTTGGTTTCGACTTGACTTGTATTTATAGCCTTCGTCTCTAGCGCTTCTTGATTCTTGAATCTTGAATCTTTAAAAAGCAGTTAATCAGTTGAGTTACGTAACTAACTCGAGCCCGACTCTTGCGTCTGTTTCTTTTCTGCGTCTGCGTCTTTTTTGCGTCTGCGTCTGTTTTTTTTATCAACTTAAATGCGTGTCTAATTGTTTTCTTGCAACCGTGCGTATGCGTCATCTTAAATACATCTCGAATTCGCCTCAGATATCGTCTGTATTTGTTTTGTTTTCTTGTATTTGATCTCACTATGTTTGTTATACATCAAAATCATTTTTATGTAAAGTCATTTTGACTTAACACATTTTCTGTTTTTCGCACGAAGAAGATTACCAGAACAGAGATTGCTTGAATCTTGAAAGAACCGGTTATTCAATTGATTTTTGTGACTAACTCAAACTGATTCTTAATTCACACGTGGTTTGCTTCGTCTACTTTTGCGAACTCTAAATGCCTTTTGCTTCGTCTGCTTTTCTTAAATGCGCTTTTGCTTAAATCGCTTTTTCTTCCGTCGGTTTTGCTTCCATCGCTTTTCAACTTAAATCGCTTTTCAACTTCCGTCTTGTTTTCATCCTCTCCTTTTTCATCATTGTTTGTACTTCATCAAAATCAACACTGCCAATAGCGTATTGCAGAAGTAAACACGTCTACAATCATTTTCTGTTTTTCGCAAGAAGAAGATGACCAGAACTGTTTTTGTATCCTTTCCATCGTCTGCTTTTACTCCCGTCTACTTTTGCAGAACCTTCGTCTGCTTTTGCTTTCGTCTGCTTTTGCTTCCGTCTGGTTTTGCTTCCATCTGCTTTTCAACCTGCGTCTGCCTCTCCTTTTTCATCATTGTTTGTACTTCATCAAAATCATTTATGTAAAGTCGTTTTGACTTAACAATCTCCTCCTTTGAGATCGACGTTTCAATTCATAGGTACAAAGTTAACAATACACACGGAGAATACAAAGGTCAGACGAAGACATAAAGGCATTTAAAAGCGAGCGATCTGAACAAAAATGCAGGCGACAAAAGGCGAGCGAATCGTAAAGCGAGACGGAAGTTCAATTTCCTTGTGAGAGAAGTAACGAGCTGTGACGAACTACATCAAATTTTCTATAAAACAACAAATAACAATCAAATATTTCTTTTTTGTAAAAAAGAAAGTTCAAATGTTTCCCATTTCTTCCATTAGGTCATGCATTTCTATTGTGTTTTCGGAAACGCACGGTTCGTTGAAGCAGTATCAATGGGCGGACATCTTAGCTAAACCATTAAGTGAAGAGCGGTTCGAGGAAATCGGCGAAATCTCGTGGTCGTCCATCCGGTCGCTCTTAGTATATATACTAAATAAAATCAAAACCAAAGGCGAATATTTTTAGGACAATAAATTCATATTTTGGTGAACTTGAAAAGCAGACGAAATGTGAAGACTCGAAGTCAACGTATTATTTCTGCTTTTGCATTCTCCGTCTGTTTTTGTACTTCGTCTATTTTTGTACTTCGTCTGTTTTTCTTCGTCTGTTATTCATTAAAATCATATATCTCAAGTCATTTTGACTTAACATGCTTTTCAATAGGTTCTGTGTGTTTTTCTTCATCTGTTTTTCATCGTCGGCTTTTTCATCATTATTTCGTTTTGACTTAACAATCTCGTCCTTTATAAGTGCATAGATTTTTTCTGTCACGTAGATTGAATTTTCAATTAATAGGTACAATCTTCTAGCCGCTATAATAATGTCAAACACTGCCAATAGCGTATTGCAGAAGTAGACCAGAACAGAGATTGACGTTTTCCATCGTCTGCTTTTTCATAATTATTTCGTTTTGACTTAACAATCTCGTCCTTTTTAAGTGCACAGATTTTTTCTGTCACCTAGATTGAGTTTTCAATTAATAGGTACAATCTTCTAGCCGCTATAATAATGTCAAACGCTGCCAATAGCGTATTGCAGAAGTAGACCAGAACAAAGATTGACGTTTCAATTCATACGTTAACGTATTCCAGAACTAACCAAACATAAGGACTGCAAAGAGAAGAAGAGGACCAGAACAGAGATTGACGTTTCAATTCATAGATGATAGATTTCTCACCTGCTACTCCTGACAGATTGACCTTCTACAATTATTTTCTCTTCTTTGGAAATTAGTGTCATTGCTTCCCTTTACTCTTCTTGCTGACAGGATGACCTTCTACAATCATTTTCTGTTTTTCGCAAGAAGAAGATGACCAGAACAGAGATTGCTTGAATCTTGAAAGAATCGGTTATTCAATTGAGTTTTGTAAGTAACTCAAACTGATTCTTAATTCACACGTGGTTTGCTTCGTCTACTTTTGCAGAACTTTCGTCTGCCTTTGCTTTCGTCTGATTTTGCTTCCGTCTGGTTTTGCTTCCATCTGCTTTTCAACTTCCGTCTTGTTTTCATCCTCTCCTTTTTCATCATTTTTTGTACTTCATCAAAATGAACACTGCCAATAGCGTATTGGGGAAGTAAACACCAGAACAGAGATTGACGTTTTAATTCATAGGTGAGAGCGACGTAATTTTTTACCAAACCAGAGTAGAGGTCGATGTTTCAATTCATAGGTGATAGATTTCTGACCTGCTACTCCTGACAGCTTGACCTTCTACAATTATTTTCTCTTCTTTGGAAATTAGTGTCATTGCTTCCCTTTACTCTTCTTCCTGACAGGTTGACCTTCTACAATCATTTTCATTTTTCTAAGAAGAAGATGACCGAAGCGCCTTCGTATCCTTTCCATAAATACGCTTTGACTCCCGTCTACTTTTGCAGAACCTTCGTCTGCTTTTGCTTCCGTCTGGTTTTGCTTCCATCTGCTTTTCAACTTGCGTCTGCTTTTGAACTTCCTTCTTCTTTTCATCCTCTCCTTTTTCATCATTGTTTGTACTTCATCAAAATCATTTATGTAAAGTCGTTTTGACTTAACAATCTCCTCCTTTTTAACTGCACAGATTTCTTCTGTCAGGTAGATTGACGTTTCAATTAATAGGTATAACGTCAAACCCTGCCAAAAACGTATTGAAGAAGTAAGCAAACATTAACAGAATTAGAGAAGAAGAGCACCAGAGTAGAGATCGACGTTTCAATTCATAGGTGATAAAATTATTATACACGTGCTACTCCGGACAGGTTGACCTTTGTTTACCTTTACTTTTCTTCCTGACAGGTTCACCTTCTACAATCATTTCCTCTTCTTCCGAAGCTTGGCTTTTTGCATCCGTTTGTCAATCAATCATTCAAGCCTTCAAGGGCCATTCCTTTGCCATCAAAATAACTTACAACGAAATTTGATCTCTCGCACGCACTCCATTGACACCTTTGACACCTTCATATTCTAACTTTTACTGTTTTCCTGCCTTAACCCTTAAAGCAAATCTACTGACCGTTGAAACATTTTCTCGCACCCAAACGTTACTTCTCTCAAGTACCCTCTTCGCATTTATACTCCATTTCTTAAAAAGGTGTGCTTATTCTTTCTTGCATTCTTGAGTAGTAAGTTATATATGCTTAGGTTAAATAAATTTATTGTAAAATTCAGCTATTGTTATTTATTAACTTTGAATCCGACAAATTTCCCTTTTACGTTACATTGCATGTATACTCCTTTTTTTTAGGTTTTCGCTTATTCTCTGCTGCATTCTTAGTGTAGTAAGGTATACGTAGTTAAATGAAATAAATTTATTTTATAAATTCTGCTATAGTTATTTAAATGGTTTATAATCATGTTTGTTAGACAAATTGTTTGTTAAATCATAAGCAGAATGTTTTTTACATGTTTCTTGTGATATGATTTATAATATATATTCAATTTTATTGTTTCTATATATATATTGATTTAGCTATATAGATATATATATATATATATATATATATATATATATATATATATATATATATATATATATATATATATATATCAATGTATGTAGGCTGTATATATATATGTCACAATTCATTTTATCGAACATCATGAATGGATAGATCAAAGGCGTTCATATTATATCGATTCCTCGGTATTTACATATGGATAGAAATGCTAAAAGGCGTCAAAATATGCTGAAATGAAAATGAAAAAAACAAGAATTATTCATGACGACGTAGAGAAAATCGAAGTGTAAAAACACAACTTCCACTTCATCTACACTTCAGCAAAGAATTACTCCTCAACGGAAGGATTCTTTCATTAATATCGAACCTTCCACCAGTCAACTTGGTCATGAACCCTCTTTCATCAAATCGTGACGTGTATTGATATCCATCTTGATCGCATAAATGAAGGTACCTTTTTTCACTATATTGAAACTATTTCCAACTAACTAGTCCACATAATGATAATGTCCTTTTATACGTTTCAAGGATAAATCATCGCACATTTCCTTCAACATTAAAATCGTTGCGAATTTACAGTTGAACTGAACGACTCCTTACATTCCAGATTGTCAATATTATAAGCAAAACGATTTTACCTTGAACCTCCATCGTTTTGTTGCTCGTCCGGACAAATTTCTATTGTTGCTCCTCAGATGCCTTATGCTTTAAAGTGTTTGTTTCTAAATAACGATGAAGAATCCGAACATTTCAGAAAGAATGTTCGTACATACAATAACAATGTAGCTTTCACTTCCTATGGAGCCAGATATGATCGTGACCTGATAAAAAACACAATGGGAGTTTATACATTCCGTGTTCAAGGACAAGTTTACCATTTCCTTGACAATTTAGTGCCGACAAGCAATAAAGTATCTGGAATCCAACTTTATTTCTTTGATACCGATGAAGAACTACAACAAAGGGTGAGCAGTTCTGATAAACTTCGTGAAAGTACATTGAAGCTGATTATGACAATTCTTGAAGATAATCCTTATGCTAGGTTCTTTCGCCGTCTTAAAGATATTCCTTCCCTTGAAAATCAGCAAATTGTTCTGAGATGTTATCCCGGTCTTGATCAGCGCGTTTACAATCTTCCTACTGCATCACAAGTAGTTGCTATATGGACTGGAACTGATGATGAACAGCATGATAAATCTCCTCATATCCAAGTCTACAGTCACGCAGGTCCCAGCTATAGAATTCGATCTTATTATGCATGCTACTACCTGCTTCAATACCCACTTTTGTTTCCACGGGGTGAATCAGGATGGTATCCTCGCATTAAGCGGTTAAATTCACAAACAAATAGCAACAATGGTTCTGATCAAACAAGCGCTGCTCCTTTATGCACTTTTACTGAACCAGCTGAATTATTTGCTCTCGAAAACATAGGTTAGTTTTGTGCTTATTCCCTTGGTTCCCAAATATTGTCTAATTGGGCTAAATTAATTTATCATTTTTTTTCTTGCTCTTACTAATTACTCAAGAAGCGAACTCCAAACATGGCGTAGTATCTACGAGAGAGTATTACTGCTATCGACTTCAAATGAGAAGTTATGATGAATCCATGCTTATCCACAGCTTAAGACTACTACAATAATTCGTTGTTGGTTCTTATATAAAGATTGAAACATCACGGCTTGACTTCCATAGGAAAAAACAAAACGAAATCGAACAGAAATTTTGCAGGGTGTTTTAGATAGCGTTAATATTGGTCAAACTAAAGCTTCTACAATTGGCTGCCGAGTTGTCCTCCCAGCTTCATTTATAGGCGGCCCAAGGGACATGAAACGGCGTTATCTGGATGCAATGGCTCTAGTGCAAAAATATGGCAAACCAGATATTTTTCTCACTATGACTTGCAACCCTATGTGGAAGGAAATACAAGAGAATCTTAAATTTCACGAAAAAGCACAAGACATACCAGATTTATTGTCCAGAGTGTTCAGGGAGAAATTTGAGATTCTGAGAAATGAGTTGATTAAAAAGCAATTTTCGGAGATGTTGCCGCATTTGTTTACGTAATTGAATTTCAAAAGCGTGGATTCCCTCATGCTCACTTGCTTCTAATACTTCAAGCACAATTTAAGTTGTTGAATCCAGATTCCTATGATCAGATCATATCAGCTGAAATACCTAATCCTGATCACAATTCCAGATTATATTCTCTTGTCATTACGCATATGATCCACGGTCCTTGTGGTTTTATGAACAAACACTGCCTTTACATGAGAAATGGTGTATGCAAAAGTCACTACCCCAAGGATTTTACTCCTTTCACTGTCCATGGCGAAGACAGTTATCCGTCCTATAGACATAGAGATGATGGAAAAAAAGTTAAAATTTCCAGACACGAGGTTGATAATAGATAGGTGGTTCCTCATAACCCGTACCTTCTGATGTTGGTGTTGGATCGGAAAAAGAAAGCATGCTTAGTATGGAGAAACGATAGATTTCAAAACTTTTTAAGAAATCATTGATCGCGGCTTATCATTCAATCCGAAGATTTTGATCCTTAGAAACCGGTCAAATAAAATTTATACCAAGGATTGCAATACAGGATGCAACCTCGGGTCGACTCTCAAGAAACCAATGCACCAATTGATCCTAGACTAGCCTAATGTTTGAATTATGCATGCAATGAAAGCAATAAAAGAAAGGGGTTTTTGATTGATTAATCTAAAATTAAACTAAACCAAAGCAAAGATAAATATTTTGGGATTTTGAAAAGATAAGGCAATTGAAATTAAATGGGATGAAAACAATTAATAAAACTCTCACGAAAATGTGACTCGGGTCATCATCGTTTAAAATAATTGTCGGGTTTGAAATCCACTAAGTTTCTAAAATACAACCTTAATAACTCGTTAAGTCCAAGAATTAATTAATCAACTCGATTAATTAAAACTTGTTAAAACCTTAGTGTATCGATGAATGATTAATGCAATAAATCAACCAAATAATAACACAACCAACTTAATCAAACACAACTAGGCGATTAAATTAATTAATGCAATCATCCAACCTGATATACATGAACTCCATGTAATTAAGCACGACATTCAACAATAATCAATCTATAACATAAATCAAGTTTTACATCCGATTAAACTATAGCGGATTCAATCCATCATCTGATGCGATCTCCAACTCGGAGGTTTTACAAAATATGACGAAATCTAAAACAATGGTTGATTACCCTTGAAGCTCATGGAACTCCGGCCGTTGCTACATCTTACGGAGAAGGAAACCTTAGCCACGCATGATCTCGGGTGACTCCATCCTTCTTTGGACAATCACCTCGACCATGACTCGAGCGACGAGCGGTGAGAATAAATCGACGAACTATGGAGGAGGTGCAGTTGGTGATGGTGGACGTCGTCTGGAAGTGGCGGCGAATCTGCAAAATAAAGAAAACAAAACTATCAGAAGAGAACGGAGAAAATGAAGAAGGAGAGCTACCTCGGGAATGCGGCTCTCTGTTTTTGCCCTAAATGGCTAGTTTTTATAGGGAATTGTGCGGGCCGGGTCAGAACAGTGGATTAATTGCCATTTACAAAGTCGGGTTACCGACATTATTGCGGCGAATGGTCGTAGTTATTGCGGCGAATGGATTTGGTCACTCGTCGCAATAATTAATTGTATTTAATTTATTCGCTGCGGCGAATTGAGGTTCTGGTTCACCCCAGCGAATCTCGTGGCATGTTTACTTCTTGAATGTTGACTCCTTTGATCCTACAAAATACAACCCATTTGCAGTATCAATTGTCCTAATAAAAATTATGCAGAATTAATGACAAATGACAACAAAATATTGACAATGTGCAATTTATCAAAACTCAATGTGCGGGACCAAAATAAACATAAAAATCATAGATCAGGCGTCAACAAATGCATAATCACTAAAGAAAACAGGCCTAATTTGTAGTATAAATATGGTCCAATCAAATTCCCCCACACTTAGACCTTTGTACTCCTGGACAAAGTTTACAAGAGTAAAAAAGATACAAGAGTAAAAGAAAATTCCGCCCATGCTCAAATAATAACAGAACTGACGCAATCCACTTCATCAGAATGCAAACACAACAAATTGAAAGAGTGCTAATAAAACAAACACTGAAAGAATTTAAGCACATGAGATTGAACAACAGAGAATCACTCGGGATATGATGTTTACGCTCATCTCACTTGTATAGTAGGGATATTTTTTCTCTCAATCTGCTTAATACATCTCCTACCATAGGCTTGTATCAATTCTATTTCTCCACTACAAGGACTATCAATTTGGAGATCAAGAGGTCTTTAAGGGATGTAATGAGCGGAAGGCTAAATGAATGGATGATGTGAGAAAAAGAAAAATATGAGCATGGCATAAAATGAGGGATCGATGTCCATAATCTATACAGAAACTAGACCTCTACTAAACTGAATTGAATTTTTTTTTTAATCCCATTTTGGGATTCAACAATCCCTTTTTTGGGATACACAAGACTAACACATTTTTTTCATTTTCATTTTCAATTTTTTTAAAGCAATCGACTATTGACATCATCTGAAAATAATGCATGCAAATGCTCATAAAGAAGAAGGCTCAAAGGGCTATGAGGAGCGGTGCTTGAGGGTTGGTGTTTGGGAAAGGGCTGAAAGAAGGAACGCTCTATCATATCCACAAAAATCTAGTCCATCAAGCTTTGAGTAAAAGCCACACAAGTTCTAGAGAAGAATGAGCTAGCAGATGCACACACAAAGATATAGAAGAAAATTTTTGGCTCGATTATCCTTCCAATAAGGGTTTTGTCTCAATGCTCAATCTCAAGTCTTAAAAGCTGACAATACTATCTTGTTAGCATGCTCCCATTCACTTTGTTTTGAAAACTTCAAAAGTTAAAATTTTGCCAGATCCAATTATCGTTCGAAGAATGGAGAGTATTTTCAAAAACTCAAATATCAGTTTTTGAAACTTGTAAATGATTTGCATGCAAGGGCACAAAAGAACAGGTGCAGAAAATGTTTGGTTGAGTCCAAAAGAACAGTAAAAGCAGCGGGCCCACAAATTATGCACAAATCTAATAGGTGTACAATGCAAAATATATATAAGAGGGAAGCGAGCTCCCCCACACTTAAACATGGCATTGTCCACAAGGGCAATGTAACATCCCAACTCCCATAGGAAGGGTTATTTTGGTAAAGTGGGATGAGTTAGAAGTATTGCATTAGGTCTCGGCATGAACTCACGACATATAGCTTTTATGATTATGGATTTGGTGCACACATACAGAGTAAACATGCATTCATGATATTCCGGCCAGGTTTTAAATTGTGTTCTTTTGTTAAATTTATGGGACAATGGCTTTTGAAAAATTATTTGGAGTGCGCCATAATTTGTTTTACATTTTTAGAGATTTATGAGAATTTTTCTGAAATTTTTCGGGGTTCTTTCGGATAGGAAAATTCAAGCGATCGATCGAGTGAGCTTTTGTCAGATGAAAAAGATTGCCTAATGGCATGAGATTAGTGAATAAATAATTATGGGAATTGTTATGGGACCATTAGCATAAATTGGATTAAGATTAAATTAGAGTAAAGTTTAGGATTAACTTATGTAAATTAAGTTCATTTTGTTTTTTCCTTTAATATGCCAAGTGTCATCTCCATTGAAGACTTTTGTCTCCTTAGACTTATCATCTACGACTCTTTTACTTGTTTAAGTAAAAGAAATGTCCTTTGAAGACCATTATTCGTTGTCATCCAAACCTTGCAAACTTCTTTGATTTTTTTCTCCTTATGCGATGGTCTTCTCCTTCCTCCCATCCTCCTTTGCTTTATAATTGTTTCTTCTTAGTGCTTATCCAAGACCTAGTTGAAGCCTTGTAAAGATGATGGTTTGTATGTTTGGGGGAGTGATATTCGTGGGTATTGGTGAGAGGTAAGGAATTGAGTAAAGCTTGGAAGATTGAAGTAGAAGTTGGTGTGAACTTAAAGGAAACTAGAGCTTGCAACTTATTGGTGAGTATTTATGTTTATATTGCTTTTCTTTTGGTAGTTAGAGGCATGCATGGAGAGCATTTATGCATGTACTTGCTCACCATAGGGGTAGGTTTGAATGGGTGTAAATGCATGCTTGTGTATGGATAAATGAATGACTATGGTTTCCATTGATTTCGGCTTAGTTTGGATTGAGTTTTGTAAGGTTAGGTGAATGGAAAACTTAGGAAGATAATATGTGTAGGTGCTGCCACTTATGCTCTCTTATATAAGTATATGTTGTGCTGATATTGTGAATGAATTAGAGGTAAAATTTGATGCTTAGTAAAGTGTTATAGATGTTAGAAGTGAAAGGAGTTAGATTAATGTTGAATGCTGGAAATTGAGTTTTGAACCTATGGTACTGTTTTGATCATAATTAATTGTTTAGAAATGCAAATGAGGTGAGGTTAGTGGCCACTGAAACTTTGGGATGTTGGCTTCATTTAGTGTGAAATAGGTGTTATTAAATTATAATGTGAGAAGGTCGAAAATTGGCATGGAAAGTTTCTGTTTTGTTGGCTGTGAACAGTATCCGCAAATGTGTTTAATGAATTTTCTGATTTTCTAAATTAATTGGTATGGAATTAGGAAAATGGTCTTCATGAAAGTTGTAGCCTATTGAATTAGCTTTCCATTGCCACTGATCTTGCTATTTTTCGAGTTTTATGTTAGGAGATAGGACCTGATTACTGATGACTGTTTTCATGCATTGGCTGAAACCTAGCTGGATTGGCACATTTAGTGCACTTTTGGGTTTGGAGGAATTTTAGGAATTTTTGTGATTTGATTTGGGGTTTGCATTGTACTGAAGAGTTTTAGATATCAGACTGATCTTGAACATGGTATATGGCTTCTAATTTTTGGAGGTCAGATGTGGGAAATATGGAATTTCAAAATCTGGACCTACTTTGTGATGTTAAGTGTTGTTTAGGTCAGAAACTTGCATGACAGATTTGAAAATGTTAGAGGCTGAATTGGAGTTTGGTTATTTCAGGAAGAATTGAAGTTCAGGATTTTATCTTTTCAGGGATATAAAGCTCTGATTTTAATGACTTGTCTACAGGGAGTTATGTTAGTTATAAAGTTACTGCTCAAATTGCATAGTTTCAGGAACAGTAACATTGAGTGAATTAATTGACTTGTTTAGCAATGGAATCTGATTTTGGGTTGTTCATGAAAGTTGTAGAGGACATTGTGAACTGATTGAGCATATTTATGTGGTAATTTTTAGCTGACTAATCAGTGAGTCCTCGCATTTGTGAGTTACTGTCCTATATTTATGAGTTTTGAGTAAGCAGTATCTTGGATGGGATTTTGACACCCTTAGAGGTTGAATTGATTTTATGGTCTTCTTGAGAGTTGTAGAGCTTTTCATAAGCTTTCCAATGAGGTATAGTGTGTATTTTCTGATTTGTGTGCTAAGAATTAGAGTAGTTGGAGATTGGGATTTAAATCTGGAAAAAGGGGCAAAGAAGTAGGGAAACTCACGGGATCGCGAGGCGACGCCTCGTCGCGAGGCGAGAAATTGACCCGTCGCGAGGGCGACGCCTCGCCCTCGCGACGAGGCGAGATGAGACAGCCTCGCAAGGGCGACGTCTCGCCCTCATGCAGGCAGTGAATAATTATATATATATTATTATTGTTAATTATTATTTGGCATTAGTGATCCGATCGTTCTTTTGTCAATTTCTTTTCCGTCCGACGTCCGATTGACCTGATTCTTGAGGCATCGGATTCGTAGAATATTTAATTTCATTTGGTGAGAATTTGGGAATTTTTGGACGGGAAATTGACGTGGCCCCGAATAATTGTTCGGTAATCACTGTTTTATTTAATTGGGGACCTATAGAGGTAGAATGCATGCCGTCGGCGCCTATAGTTTTCTAATTTTTAGACGGATTTTTGTGGTGAGAAAATTTAGATTAGGGCCGGGAATGCCATGAACATGCATTATACACGTTTTAAGGATTCCATGTGCATTATTTGATCGTTTTAATTATACAGTTGGTAATGTGAATTTATTTCAATTGCTATAGAGGCTCATTGGACCGCCGTCCACACAGACGTTATGGAGACTTCCGGCATTAAGCGGAAGTTATTAGGTGAGTAACCTAGTTGGTTCCTCAACCTTTATGTGTTTACTATTTTGCAACTATGCCATGGGGATAATGGAGGATTTATATGTGTTTGATTTGCTTGATTTGGACCATAGGTGTCCGAAATATCTGAATCGTGATATAGAAGTGTTATGTATGAATTTCATGGGATTGCCTATGAGTGTCTTATATGAATTTGGATCGATACGCTATTGATTTGGATATATTGGACATATGCATTTCATGCATGTGGCATGATCGATAATTGGCGATTGTGACGGAAGACCAACGAGCTTATAGCTCAACGTGATTGGGCCTCGAGCCTAAATGATCTGAGCCTATGGCTCACTGAGTATCGCCTTAATGGGATTTGCCAGCGCGATCACAACAATGTAATAAACCGAAAAGCGTCTCATATACATTTCATATGCATTTAAATTGGTTCCATTGGTCGATATGATAATTAGCGGTATTCTTGAATGTGATTTGGTGAAATAATTATGTGACTGTGTATATGCATGAATTGGGTGAACCATCGATGATGGTTCCTCTTGAGTTCGTAAACTCACCCAAAATTGCAAATTATTTTTCAGACCGAGACAGTTGACTCATAGCTCGGATAGACTTTTCTGCCCGTGTAGATTGAGTTGGCAAGAGAAGTCATGGCTTGTGTCTGATCATTGGCACTTTTGGAGGGATGACCTAGTTAGCTTCTATTTGATTTTCTTTTGGAGACATGTCTGAGACACTTTCGGTTGTATAAATTCTTGCTTTAAGGATATGAAATGAGAAAGTTATGTCTTGAAAAATTAGTGAATTCCATACTCTTGCTTTATAATACATTGATGCCATGTGGAGTTGGTAGTTTGTTAAGTAGCGCACCCTTATCGTAGGGTGTGTATCGGAATGACCTACAGGCGTTCGGTACATCTCTATGGTAAGGGTCTTACAAAGGTGGTATCAAAGCATGGTTTGGCATCTGTTGGGACTAGTATATAATTAGGCTTGAATTATTGTGAGAAGCGATATAAGCGATCGAGTTCTTGTTTGTTATAGGTCATCCGTATTTGGTGATCGATAGATCAACCGGTGACCGGGGATCTGTTGGAGCTAGCGAGAGAGTCCTCGGTGCCTCGATCGAGGAGTTACCTCTAGAGTCCCGTGAGGCGGAGAGGAGATATGATTTCTTTGCGCGTGGCGAAATTTGTCGACTTATGGCAAGAGACCCGAGAAATTTGAAGTTGGTTTGGAGGATCGAGAGAGTTCTCGACCGGATGGACTGCGAACGATGAGAGGTTCGATTATGCAGATATCTCTGCGGGGCCCGGCTTATACATGGTGGAAGGCATTAAAGGCGGTACCACCGGCCTTGCTTCTTGGCGTGGGCGGACTTTTGAGGACTTTCGAGATAACTATATGCCCAAGGTGTATCTGGAAATGAAGATGAGAATTCTTGAGGCGAGACAGGTAGGATGATGATGAAAGAGTCTGAGGTGAGGTTTAATGAGTTGATGGGGTATGCGGACTCTGTGGTTTCTCTTGAGACAGATAGGTGCGGAGGTTTGAGATGGGGTTGAATTTGGAGATCCGGCCGGGCTGGCTCGTTACGATATGGGCTCTTTTATAGAGTTGAGAGCTGCTTCTTTGTGAGTAGAGCGATTGTGAGGCAGAGACTGATCGAGATGGGTCGGGGTCGAGAGGAAAGAGAGTTAGTGACTGATCGGGTAGCTCGGTAGGAGTTTTAGCGGCGCCAGACGGGACCTTTAGATCTTGGGAGGTCGAACGATCTGGTTTTAGGCAGAGGTAGATTTATGCAGTTGGCGATGGCGATGGTAGTGGCAGAGGTTTTGGGAGATGCCCCATTCTGTGAAACCTTGAGAAGAGACATTTTGGAGAGTCTTGGCGATTGTTGGAGCTTGCCTTAAATCTGGCTCCATGGATCATCGATTAGGATTGCCCGACACATTGGGAGCTCGATCTGCTTTGGTAGTGGCCGATTGGGAGTGCCTTGTCTGCAGTGAGAAGTGGGTGGATCGGACGTGGATCGGGCTGAGAGGCGAGGTAGAGGCCGTGGTAGAGTAGAGGATCCTTTGTGAGGATCGAGGGTCGGGCACGACCACGATCCTGAGCCAGTCTACGCCATGACGAAAGGGGAGGCCCAGATTCCCCGATGTTGTGGTGGTATGTTACTTATTTACGATATTGAGGCGTTTGCATTCTGGATCTGGATCCGCATTCTTTATTGCACCTCATATGGCATCTAGGTTGCGTGGGGATAGGGAAAGGCTCTTGTATGGGCTGAGGTGAGTACACCTCTAGGTACTACTATGCAGATTGGGAGAAGGTGCGAGGATGCTTGATCCAGTTGATCAGCGGTGTTGAGGAAGAACCTTATAGTATTACTCTCGAGAGAGATCGATGTGATTACGGGATGGGTCGGTTGTGGCCCATAGGGCTATTATGGACTGCTATACCAAGGAGGTTGTGTTGGAGTCTCTGGTCGACTGAAGCGGTGTTCGAAGGAGTTAGCCGGCGATGCCGGCCGGATGATCTCTTTCCTTAGTGCCACGAGATTGATGCAGGAGGCGTGAGGCATATCGGCTCATGTGGTTGACACCGAGTTGAGCAGAGGCTTGAGGATATTCCGTGGTTAGGAATTTCAGATGTGTTTCTGATGAGTTCTGGGTTTGTGCCGGATCGGAGCGAGTTTACTATTGACCTCGTTCAGTCTCGCTCTATATCTATACCTCCATATAGGATGGCTTTGTGGGCGAGGGAGCTTAAAACTCGATTCACGCAGGAGTTCTTGGAGAAGGGTTTATTAGACCTAGTGTCTCACCATGGGAGCTCCGGTTTTGTTTGTAAAGAAAAAGACGGAACTTTGAGGCTTTACATCGATTATGCAATTTGAATCGGGTGGCGATGAAGAATAAGTATCCTTGCCGGGATCGATGATTTATTTGATCGATTCTGGGGAGCTCAGTGTTCACCAAGTTAGATCTGCGATCTGGTTATTATCGATTGAAGATTGCAGAGGCGATGTGCTAAGGCGCGCTTTAGGAGCGGTATGGGCATTCGAGTTTCTAGTGATGCCGTTTGGGTTGACAAATGCCCGGCAGCCTTTGTGGCCTTGATGAATAAGGTATTTCAGCCTACTGGATCGGTTTGTTATTGTTTTTATTGATGACATTTTGGTGTATTCGAGGAACTGACAGGAGCATAGTGAGCACTTGAGGATTGTATTACAGACGATGAAGGAGAGACAGTTGTATGCCAAATTCAGTAAGTGTGAATTTTGGCTGGATCAGGTGATCTTTTTGGGACATATAGTGACGGAGAGGGTATTGGGTGGATTCAAGCAAGGTTGAGGCGGTCTTTGAGGTGGGAGGCTCTAGGAATGTGCACGAGATTGGAGTTTCCTCGGATTGGTGGTTATTACGGAGGTTTGTCGAGGGTTCTCATTGATCTGACCCCTCGACAAAACTTCGAGGAAGAATGTGCCATTGGGATGGACGAGGAGTGCGGAAGAGTTTGAGGAGCTAAAACATCGGTTGACTCTGCACCGGTGTTGGCTATTCCATCTGGGGGTGGAGGATTTGAGGTGTATAGCGATGCATCACATCGAGGGATTGGGGTGTGTTACGATGCGCATGGTAGAGTCATTGCCTATGCCTCGAGGCAGTTGAGGTCTCATGAGGTAAACTATCTGTTCATGATTTGGAATTAGCTGCGGTTGTGTTTGCTTGAAGATTTGGAGGCATTACACGTATGGTGAGACCTTTCAGATCTTCCTGGACCATAAAGTTTGAGGTACTGTTGAGCGAGAGAGAGTTAAATTTGAGACAGAGGAGATGGTTGGAGTTCTTGAAGGATTATGATTGCACCATCGAGTATCACCCGGGAAAGCCAATGTAGTGGGCGATGCTACGAGTAGAAAGTCACATTCTAATACACATTTGTATTGTGCAATGAGGTTGCCTAATTTGATTGATTGAGGGCTTTGATGTGCGAGATGAATCTGGAGCGGGATGGAGTATTATTGGCTACACTGAGAGGCGAGACCGATGCTACTTGGGCCGAGGATCGGGAGGGTTCGGGATAAGGATCTGTTATGGTGAGACCGATTGAAAGCGAAAGGCGATTCGAGATCTGAGTTTGATGTGAGAGATGAGACTTTATGGATGGGACAGAGGCTCTGTGCTGATGTGGATGATCTGAGGCGAGAGATATTGAGGAGGCTCATATGGCCACTTATCTTTATGCATCCTGGTACTACCAAGATGTATAACACCTCAAGCAACATTTACGGTGGCTGGCATGAAGAAGCGGTAGGCGATTTTGTATCTAGATGTTTGGCGTGCCGGCGAGTTAAATTTGAGCACCGAGCTCAAGGGAAGCTTCATTCGTTGCCCATTCGGAGTGGAAATGGGAGCAATTACTATAGATTTCATTATGGGGTTGCCTAGGGCGCCGAAGCTGAGATGATGCTATCTGGGTCATAGTGGACGGTTATTCATCGGCCCATTTCTTGCCGATGAGGAGAACAATACCATGGATCGATTGGCCCGAAGTATGTGGCGGAGATAGTGAGGCTGCACGGGTCCCGGTGTCGATAGTATCGCGAGGATCCCAGATTTACTTCGAGGTTACAGCGAGTTTGCGATGCTGCTATGGGGACTAGTGAACTTGATCTGACTTTTCATCCTCGACAGATGGGCGAGTGAGAGGACTATTAAGACTATTGAGGATATGCTTGGGCATGTGTATTGGAGTTGAGAGGAGCATGGGATCGATGTCAGCCTCGATTGAGTTTGCATACAATAACCATTTTCACAGTAGCATCGGGATGGCACCATATGAGGCACTTTATGGGCGTATCGTGTAGATCGCCTCTGTATTGGGATGAGGAAGGGGTGAGGATGATTGAGGGTCTGAGTGATTCGGGATCTTGTTGATAAGGTGAAGGCGATTGAAGTCGCATCAGCGCGGCTCGGGATAAGGCGAAGAGCTATGTTGATCGGCATAGGAGGGACATTGAGCATAATGTGGGCGACAAAGTGTTCTTACGGTGTCACGTGGCGTGGTGTCTTGAGATTTGGGAGAAAGGGAAGTTAAGCCTAGGTACATTGGTCCATCTGAGATCTTGAGAGGATCGGACCTTTGGCCTATCGGTTAGCTTTGCCGAGTGAGATGTCAGTTGCATGGCGTCTTCCACGTGAGTATGCTCATGAATATCGGTCGAGATCCAACTCATGTGATTCGGCTCGGGAGATTGAGGTGTCGAGTAATGTCGAGTTATGTAGAGAGCCATCTGCATTGTCGGGTCCAGATTAGCGAGTTGAGAAATAAGAGTATTCCACTTGGTGAAGGTTCTTTGGAGGAACCACTTTCGTGAGGAGGCTACAGGGAGACCGAGGAGCATATGAGGAGACAATATCCTCATCTTTTCGATCAATCGGTAAGAATTTGGGACGAAATTTTTATTAGGAGGAGAATTGTAACATCCCAACTCCATAGGAAGGGTTATTTTGGTAAAGTGGGATGAGTTAGAAGTATTGCATTAGGTCTCGGCATGAACTCTGACATATAGCTTTTATGATTATGGATTTGGTTGCACATACACAGAGTAAACATGCATTCATGATATTCCGGCTTAGGTTTTAAATTGTGTTCTTTTGTTAAATTTATGGGACAATGGCTTTTGAAAAATTATTTGGAGTCGCCATAATTTGTTTTACATTTTAGAGATTTATGAGAATTTTCTGAAATTTTTGAGGTTCTTTCGGACCGGAAAATTCAATGTTGACGAGTGAGCTTTTACGTCTGAAAAAGATTGCCTAATGGCATGAGATTAGTGAATAAATAATTATGGGAATTGTTATGGGACCATTAGCATAAATTGGATTAAGATTAAATTAGAGTAAAGTTTAGGATTAACTTATGTAAATTAAGTTCATTTTGTTTTTTCCTTTAATATGCCAAGTGTCATCTCCATTGAAGACTTTTGTCTCCTTAGACTTATCATCTACGACTCTTTTACTTGTTTAAGTAAAAGAAATGTCCTTTGGAAGACCATTATTCGTTGTCATCCAAACCTTGCAAACTTCTTTGATTTTTTTCTCCTTATGCGATGGTCTTCTCCTTCCTCCCATCCTCCTTTGCTTTATAATTGTTTCTTCTTAGTGCTTATCCAAGACCTAGTTGAAGCCTTGTAAAGATGATGGTTTGTATGTTTGGGGGAGTGATATTCGTGGGTATTGGTGAGAGGTAAGGAATTGAGTAAAGCTTGGAAGATTGAAGTAGAAGTTGGTGTGAACTTAAAGGAAACTAGAGCTTGCAACTTATTGGTGAGTATTTATGTTTATATTGCTTTTCTTTTGGTAGTTAGAGGCATGCATGGAGAGCATTTATGCATGTACTTGCTCACCATAGGGGTAGGTTTGAATGGGTGTAAATGCATGCTTGTGTATGGATAAATGAATGACTATGGTTTCCATTGATTTCGGCTTAGTTTGGATTGAGTTTTGTAGGGTTAGGTGAATGGAAAACTTAGGAAGATAATATGTGTAGGTGCTGCCACTTATGCTCTCTTATATAAGTATATGTTGTGCTGATATTGTGAATGAATTAGAGGTAAAATTTGATGCTTAGTAAAGTGTTATAGATGTTAGAAGTGAAAGGAGTTAGATTAATGTTGAATGCTGAAATTGAGTTTTGAACCTATGGTACTGTTTTGATCATAATTAATTGTTTAGAAATGCAAATGAGGTGAGGTTAGTGGCCACTGAAACTTTGGGATGTTGGCTTCATTTTAGTGTGAAATAGGTGTTATTAAATTATAATGTGAGAAGGTCGAAAATTGGCATGGAAAGTTTCTGTTTTGTTGGCTGTGAACAGTATCCGCAAATGTGTTTAATGAATTTTCTGATTTTTCTAAATTAATTGGTATGGAATTAGGAAAATGGTCTTCATGAAAGTTGTAGCCTATTGAATTAGCTTTCCATTGCCACTGATCTTGCTATTTTCGAGTTTTATGTTAGGAGATAGGACCTGATTACTGATGACTGTTTTCATGCATTGGCTGAAACCTAGCTGGATTGGCACATTTAGTGCACTTTTGGGTTTGGAGGAATTTTAGGAATTTTTGTGATTTGATTTGGGGTTTGCATTGTACTGAAGAGTTTTAGATATCAGACTGATCTTGAACATGGTATATGGCTTCTAATTTTTGGAGGTCAGATGTGGGAAATATGGAATTTCAAAATCTGGACCTACTTTGTGATGTTAAGTGTTGTTTAGGTCAGAAACTTGCATGACAGATTTGAAAATGTTAGAGGCTGAATTGGAGTTTGGTTATTTCAGGAAGAATTGAAGTTCGGGATTTTATCTTTTCAGGGATATAAAGCTCTGATTTTAATGACTTGTCTACAGGGAGTTATGTTAGTTATAAAGTTACTGCTCAAATTGCATAGTTTCAGGAACAGTAACATTGAGTGAATTAATTGACTTGTTTAGCAATGGAATCTGATTTTGGGTTGTTCATGAAAGTTGTAGAGGACATTGTGAACTGATTGAGCATATTTATGTGGTAATTTTAGCTGACTAATCAGTGAGTCCTCGCATTTGTGAGTTACTGTCCTATATTTATGAGTTTTGAGTAAGCAGTATCTTGGATGGGATTTTGACACCCTTAGAGGTTGAATTGATTTTATGGTCTTCTTGAGAGTTGTAGAGCTTTTCATAAGCTTTCCAATGAGGTATAGTGTGTATTTTTCTGATTTGTGTGCTAAAATTAGAGTAGTTGGAGATTGGGATTTAAATCTGGAAAAAGGGCAAAAAGTAGGGAAACTCACGGATCATGAGGGCGACGTCTCGCCCTCATGGCGAGAGAAATTGACCGATCGCGAGGCGACGCCGCCGCCCTCATGACAGGCGAGATGAGACAACCTCGCAAGGGCGACGTCTCGCCCTGCGGCAGTGAATAATTATATATATATTATTATTAATTATTATTTGGCATTAGTGATCCGATCGTTCTTTTGTCAATTTCTTTTCGTCAAGCGTCCGATTGACCTGATTCTTGAGGCATCGGATTAAGTAGAATATTTAATTTCATTTGGTGAGAATTTGGGAATTTTGGACGGAAATTGGCGTGGCCGAATAATTGTTCGGTAATCCTTATTTTATTTAATTGGGGACTATAGAGGTCCGAATTATGCCGTCGGCGCCTATAGTTTTCTAATTTTAGGCGGATTTTGTGGTGTGAAAATTTAGATTAGGGCAGAATGCCATGAACATGCATTATACACGTTTAAGGATTCCATGTGCATTATTTGATCGTTTTAATTATCTGATTGGTAATGTGAATTTATTTCAATTGCTATAGAGGCTCGATTGGACCGCTGTTCCACAGACGTTGCGGAGACTTCCGGCATTAGCGGAAGTTATTAGGTGAGTAACCTAGTTGGTTCCTCAACCTTTATGTATTTACTATTTTGCAACTATGCCATGTGGGGATAATGGAGGATTTATATGTGTTTGATTTGCTTGATTTGGACCATAGGTGTCTCAAATATCGAAGCTGTGATATAGAAGTGTTATGTATGAATTTCATGGGATTGCCTATGAGTGTCTTATATGAATTTGGATCGATCGCTATTGATTTGGATATATTGGACATATGCATTTCATGCATAATGGCGTAATCGATAATTGGCGGTTGTGACCAGAGCGACCAAGCGAGCTTATAGCTCAGCGTGATTGGGCCTCGAGCCCATGGTGATCTGAGCCTATGGCTCACCGAGTATCGCCTTAATGGGACGAGCCAGCGCCAATATCAACAATGTAATAAAGCGAAAAGCGTCTCATATACATTTCATATGCATTTAAATTGGTTCCATTGGTGATATGATAATTCTGCGGTATTCTTGAATGTGATTTGGTGAAATAATTATGTGACTACTGTGTATATGCATGAATTGGGTGAACCATCGATGATGGTTCCTCACCGAGTTCATAAACTCACCAAAATTACAAATTATTTTCAGACCGAGACAGTTATTTCATAGCTCAGGATAGACTTTTCTGCCGTGTAGATTGAGTTGGCAGAGAAGTCATGGCACCTGGTCGGTCGGTGGCACTTTTGGAGGATGACCTAGTTAGCTTTCTGTTTGATTTTCTTTTGGAGACATGTATGAGACACTTTCAGTTGTATAAATTCTTCTTTAAGGATATGAAATGAGAAAGTTATGTCTTGAAAAATTAGTGAATTCCATACTCTTGCTTTATAATACATTGATGCCATGTGGAGTTGGTAGTTTGTTCGTGGCGCACCCTTATCGTAGGGTGTGTATCGGAATGACCTCTGAGGCGTTCGGTACATCTCTATGGTAAGGGGTGCTACTGAACAATCTAGCAAGGCACTTGTAAAAGCAGAAACACAAATAGATAAAAGAGAAATGTGGATATATCATTAAGCTCAAAAGACAAATTGCTCAACATGGAGGATCCAAAGAGCGAAACAAAAGTACATCAAAGAAAAGAAAATACGAAAAAACAACAACAAAAGAAAATAAACAGCCTAGACTACAGCTGCGGGATTATCATTTGGCGAATCCGGAGGGCGAGAAAGAAGAGCGAGGAGAATGAAAGGGAAAAAGAAGGTGATGCGGAAATGCAGTAGAAGAGCGAGAGGCGCGAGACACAACCGGGTCGGAGGCGGGACAGGCAATCGAAGGCGAGTTGCAATCATGTTCAACCCGGAGGCGGAAGAACTCATGGTCGTGACCATCGAGCCTCAAGATGAAGGATGTCTCTCGGAGTAGAGCCAACTCGAGAGAATTTGGAGCGGAGCAATCAGGTGGGGCAAAGACGAGGCTAAAGCGGAGGGAGCAAAAGGGAGAGGAGGAGAGGGGGAGTGAGGAAGGGAAGGAGAATGGGTGGAAGAAACCTCGTCAAACGGGTTCGAAGAAGAAGGAGAAATGGGTTGCTCGGAGCTGCTAATAATCCGAAGGCCAGGCATGGTTCCTGCACAAACAAGGATTAGAAACAAAAATTTGTGAATAAAGCGCACATAATCAAAGTCGCTTGATTCGTCATGCGGCGAAGAGTTCGCTGCGGCGAGGGATCCTCTTTCATTATTGCGACTAGCAAGAACGCTTCACGCAGTGGCTCGGTCATCATATATTCGTCATGGCGAGGTAAGAAACTCGTCGCGGTGAATGGCGATTCTCAATGAACAGACGCTGCGTAACAGCGGCATTGTTTCGCCTAAATCTAACGATTAACAACGAAAATGGACAAGAGGAAGGAATAGGAACACTTGCTGAAGGATGAACACGCAGTTGGAAGATGATTGGAGGAGATTTAGAGCTTCAAACAGCAGAGGGCACAACGAAAAAAAAAAAGCAGCGTGAGAGAAGAAAATGAGGAGAGAAGGAGAAGGAAGAAGAAGAAAAAAACGCGGGGAGGCGAAGGGGCGAGAGAGGAAAAAGACCAAAAGGGCCTCGGACAAAAGAAGACCAACGGTCGAGAGGATAAAATCGGACTTATTAGCCGCAACGAGGCAATCGTTAGCATGGCGAATAAAGCGGAAAACCCTACGTTTAGCCGCGACGAACAGCGATGTTATACGACGAATCACCCAAAACAAAACACAAATTCTAAGGATCTGCACAAATTGCATAAACATTCAATTTATTATCCCGTATCAACCATTCTCTTCAATCAAATCATGTTGTATTAAACTAGGAAGAACACATAGCTAACAAAGGGGAAACACTTTATTCAAATGTAAATGGAAATCCTACCTACTACTCTAAACCTCTTGGTTGGTTCCTCCCCACACTTAAACAATGAATCTGACGATGAAAATTTGCAACAAAAGCAAAGCATATAATGATAAACAAGTGAGGGAAAGAAGGAACCCGATAATTACGGCGGTTGAGAGTCCATGATAGAGCTTGAGCGAGATGTCCATTGACACGAAATCGTGCGCCAGATTTGTTCTGCAAAAGTTCTATCATACCAAAATTATGTACTTTAACTACCACATAAGGCCCTTCCCAACGATGATTGAATTTGCGAGTTTGAATGTGAAGCGGGCTTTATATAAGAGCACTTTGTCGCCTTCCTTAAAAGTTTTCCTGAGAAGAATCTTGTCATGTATCAACTTAGTCTTTTCTTTGTAGAGCCGAGAGTGCTCATATGCTTCAAGTCATGACTCTTCTAATTCTTGCATTTGGAGTTTCCTTTCCATTCCCGATAGGTCAAAATCCATGTTGCATTGTTTCTTGCTTGATAGGCCTTATGCTCTAGCTCACGGGTAAATGATGAGGCCTTTCCATAAATCAACCGGTATGGAACATTCCTATCGGGATTTATAGCGATCTGACACGCCCACATGCTTCCTCTAAACGCAGACTCAATCCTTTTAGAGGCTTGACTATCTTTTCAAAATGTGCTTAACCTCTCTGTTTGAAACTTACCTTGACCATTGGTTTGTGGGTGGTAGGCGTAGAGACCTATAGGTAACTCCAAATTTGGAAAGCAAGTTAGTAATAATCCGGTTGCAAAAATGGGTTCCACGATCGCTCACCTCGCTTGGGAATTCAAATCGACAGAAGATATTGGATTTGAGGAATTTAGTGACCGCTGGCGTCATCTTGTCTAGTGGGCACGACCTCGATCCATTTCAAACATAGTCCACTCTAAGAGAATATACACGAACCCTTAACGATGGGGAAGCGGTCCCGTGAAGTCGATACCCCAAACATCAAAGATTTCGCGAACATCATTGGTTGTTGCGGCATCTCATGGCGCTTTCCCAACCCTCCAAGCGTTGACACTTGTCGACGCTGACAAAAATGGAAAGAGTCCCGGAAAATTGTAGGCCAGAAGAATCCTGAATCCAAAACTTTTCTAGTTGTTCTTCTAGCACTGAAATGTCCCCCACAAACCATGGAGTGGCAGGCCGATAGTATATCATTGAATTCCTCATCAGGGACACATCGACGAATCACTTGGTCACTGTGATATCTTCCAAAGGTAAGGCTCGTCCCAAATGTAATGCCGAGCTTCACTTTTCAATTTTGAGCACGCCCCGAGTCATGCGCAGACGGGGTCAAATGTGATGTCAAGTAGTTGACAATATGTGCATACCAAGGCTCCTTAAGAAGCTGCGGCACAGGGACGGAATCGGGGAAAGGAGTCCTGGTCGGATCGGAAGGTCTATTCCTTTAGTATCACGTGGCAATCTGCTCAAATGGTCACCACTTGATTTGTTACCTGACCCGATCTTTGATCTCAATATCAAATTCTGAAGAAGCAAAGTCCAACGAATTAATCTGGGTTTGGATTGTGGCTTTGTCAAGAGGTACTTAACAGCAGCGTGATCGGTGAAGATGATGACGTGTGAATGAAGCAGGTATTGTCGAAACTTGTCTAGCAAGAAAACTACAAAGAAAGAGCTCTTTTTCGGGTTGTGGTGTAGTTGACTTGAGTGAATCTAATGTCCGGATGCATATGCAATAACTCTAGCCAACTTGTCCTCACGTTGTCCCAACATGGCTCCTACAAAGATAATTGGAAGCATCACATGAAAGCTCAAAAGGCGGATGCCAAGCGAGTGCAACCAAAATAGGAGGAGAAATGAGTTTGGCTTTAAGTGTATCAAAAGCTTCGCACAAAGCATCAAACTTCGAATTTTGTCCTTTTGCAATAGTTTGGAAAGAGGAAGGGTGATTTTGCTAAAATCCTTAATAAATCGCCTATAAAATCGCGTGACCCAAAAATGAGCGAATATCAAAACCTTGAGCGAGGATAGGGCAAAGAAGATATGACCTCGATTTGGCTTTGTCAACTTCGATTCCTTTTTCGAAATCAAATGTCCTAACACTATTCCTTCATTCACCATAAAATGGCATTTCAAAGTTTAGGATCAAATTCTTGTCAATGCACCTCTTAAGAACTTTGATCGATTGAAGAGGCGAGGAATCGAATGAATCACCGTGAACTGTGAAGTCATCCATAAAGACTTCCATACTTTCTTCCAAAAATCACAAAAGACAGCCATCACACAACGCGTTGGAAGATGCAGGAGCATTACATAAACCAAAAGGCATCTGCGATAAGCAAAGGTGCCAAAGGGCATGTAAGCGTGGTCTTATCTTGGTCCTCAGTGCAATGGGTACTTGAAGTACCGAGAAACCATCTAAGAAGCAAGAATGTCGATTTCCGACTAGCCTTTCTAGCATCTCGATCGATGAAGGGTAAGGAAAGTGGTCCTTCGGTGGCGTCGTTTAATTTGCGATAGTCAATACAAACTCGCCAACGAATTTTGCACTCTAGTAGGGATGAGCTCATCCTCTCATTTTCACCACAAGATGATCCCGATCTTTTGGGAACCACGTGAATGGGCTGACCCATTCAACATCGAGATGGGATAAATAATCCCAAAGACTTAATGACTTTGTAATTTCCTTTTCACTACATCCGAGGATTAGCGGGTTAAATCTTATTTGGGGTTGCCTCCTTGTCTTGGAACCCTCATTCAACAATATCCTATGAGTGCAAAGGTGGGCTAATCCTGTGTATGTCTCATTGCGACCATCCCATTCTGCGCTTATGCTCCGTCAACACTTTCAAAAGTTGCTTTTCTTCAAGCTCGAGACAATGAATTTGCGATTATGAGTGGTAATTTATCATTGGGCTCGAGAAAAGCATATTTCAATGAGTGAGGTAAGGGCTTCAATTCTAGCTCGGGGTTGTAAAGCGGAAGGGACCAACTTAGGAAGCTCGAGGAGAAAAGGTTTACGCATTTTTACGGACAATTGAAAGGATCAATCGAAGAATTCTCTTGATGCGAAGTAACACAATTCAAGATTAGATGACTTATCGTGCGAGATCCTCTTGAGTCCGAATGAGTAGAAAGAACACTAAGCATGTTGACTCCAAGGAGAGAGTAATCCTCGTGTGGGTGTTTCATGGCTTCATACATCTTTGAAGCTTATGGATCGATCACCCATCTCCATGGTAATCTTCCCTTCTATCATATTGATATTTGTACCAGCCGTCCGGAGGAAAGGTCGTCCAAGGATCAATGAAGTGTCCTGCACCATTTCAGTTGACATATCCAGCACATAAAAATCGGCAGGAAACACTAAACCCTTGACTTGGACCAAAATATCCTCAATAATGCCCCGGGAGATGCTCAAGGATCTGTCGGCCAATTGTAACACTCATCGATGTAGGTTTTATGCTCTTCACTCAGGGACCTCATAAACAAATTTCGGCATAACATTAATCGTCGCTCCCAAATCCAATAATGCTCTCCCAATTGTTACCTTTCCTATAACACAAGGAATGGTAAATGAGCCTTGGTCTTGGCACTTGACCGGGATTTGGGGCTTAAACAAAGCCGACACATTTGAGCTCAATTGGACCCTCTCGTTTGGCCTAAATTCTTTTGGTTGGTGCATGTGTCCTTCAAATACTTAGCATAGGTGGAACTTTCTTAATTAGGTCCAGTAAAGGCACATTTACTTCAACCTTTCCAAACAGGTCAATGATTTCTTTTTCATGTTTGAGCTCATTAACTCTCTTGCTCATCAGATACGAGTTCGAAAAAGGGAGGTCCTTTAAGTTGACTTCCTTACTGGCAGGGTCATTTCTGGTCGATTTATCCTTATCAGCTCTTCTTCCCGACATGCTAGATGGTTGCTCTTTTCCTTCATGGTTGATTGCTTCTTGTTCCTCAACAATTCTTCTTCGCGATCACTTTTCGATCGCATACTTGCTTTTTATCTCACTTGAGGCGCCTCTTTAACCTCAATTTCTTCGGTGCATTCTTCTTCTTCAGGAATGTCGAAATGCACTTTCTTTCCACTCCTCAACTCAATTGCATTTAAACTCTTCGGGTTAATGACCGTGTTGGAGGGAATGGATCCGCTACTCCTCGTTTGATTTTCACTCAAGTTGTTGGATAAGCGAGTGACGTATGAGTTCAGGTTTTACGCCTTGGTTTCCCATTGATCCATGCATTTTCCAAGGCTTTCAAACGGAAGCGTTCTTTGAGGAGTCTCTTGAATCAGATTAGCAATTCGTTGAATTGATTTGTGAGAATTCCTCTCTTCCTTCATGAGAGTCATCATGCTATGCAGCAGCTGGGTAGTGTCCTCCTTTGGTGGCGGTGGTTGTTGCACCGTCAATGCTCGCTGATCCTGGAGCTGGTTTGTAGATGATCCAGCTCCACTTCCTTATTGAAATCGGTTTGGTGCTCTTTCCGCGTTACTCCTCCAACTAAAATTTGGGTGGGATCTCCATCCCTCATTATATGTGTTAGAGTACGGGTCTCACTTTTGATTTTGTCTCCCTGCACACCGCAGAGACTTCTTCATACCTTAAAGGCGTATACTAGAAATGTGCATCACGGTCCACAAGATTCATGAATCGCGCGGCCGTTCAAGAGAAAGGCGATGGGCGATGCACATTTAGATTCTTAAGTTCAGCCGTGATCGAGGATAACTGTGAAGTTATCCTATGCTCCAGGGAATCCACCTTCGATTCCAGGCTTTCCATCCTTTTTGTCTGAGCCGACATGGCTCCCACGCCACGGACACTCTGGAATCTCTAACACTGCATCGCTGATTGTCGAGGGTCATCCTCTTGATCAAGGCCCATGCTTGGTGTGGTGAGGTCGATCAACGATCCTCCGGCAAAGATCTAACATTCCTTTTCCACGATTCTTCACCCCATCGTAGAAATATTGAACAAGTCGTTCATCGGGAATTTGATGATGGGGCATCGAGACAATGATCCTAAAATCTGTTCCAAAAATCATCTGAGGACTCGCTATAATCCCGCTTGATGTAATAGATTTCTTTTCGCATCGATGAAGTCTAGAGGCTGGAAAATACTTTTCCGTAAAAGCTTTCCATAAGTTGACCCAAATATGATAGGCATTCGCGACATGCCTTGGGAGGCTCATTTACCACTCCCTGCCTTTCCTTTTAACGACAAGTGGAATACTTTCCACGATGCACGGGTCGAGATGTGCTCCTACAAGCTTCATACCGATGCATCATCATTGTGAGGGCCTCAAGATGCATGTAGGGTCCTCTCCGCCAAACCGTGAAATTTGGGAAGGAGTTAATTAGTAAGCCTTTAACTTCAAATTTACGCCGAAGTTAGGGCAAAGGCGATGAAAGGATCGTAGTTAACGCCCGAGGTTGTAGCTTCTCGAATGGTCCTACGCCCGATGTTCCCATTGTTGTCATCTACGCGTTCTCGGTCACCGTTAAGACCGTGATTCCATTTGGGGTGGGTGACCGGATAGTCTGGTGTTCAGCCATCTCTTCTACCTGATGCTCTAGTGTGCTAAGGTTTGTTTGTTCTCTTTTGTTTTTCCGAATTTGCCTAAGGTGTCGCTCAATTTCGGGTTGAAAATGAACTAGCCTAAGTCTACGGGGCATGCACAAAAAGAGTTTTCCTAAATGAGCTCACTAAAACGATAGCGGATAAAACGAGGCTGATATTAACACAGTTCGTCGCGGCTCGCAGACACTCGCTGCGGCGAACTGAACAAAATTAAGGATTCGCCGCGGTGAATATATGAACTTCCATGCGATCGATGAACTCGGCTGTGATTTAATGATGAACTCGCCACGACCAAACATGCATAAGCAAAGCAAACAAAATTAACTCAAAATTAAGCAACATAAACAAGAACAATCGAATAAACACTTAAAACAAAGCGTAATCGAAATCACAAACAGATTAACACTAAAAATACTTAAGCGTAACATAATAAAATAAAATTATGCAATGCAAACAAAATGCAAACAACAAAATTAAAATTAAAACAAACATCGCTAACCTAGGAAACCAATTAATTTGGTTTCCCAAAGAACGGCGCCAATTTGATCGCGCTTATCATTCAATCCAAGATTTTGATCCTCGAAATCGGTCAAATAAAATTTATACCAAGGATTGCATACAGGATGCAACCTCGTCGACTCTCAAGAAACCAATGCACCAATTGATCCTAGACTAGCCTAATGTTTGAATTATGCATGCAATGAAAGCAATAAAAGAAAGGGTTTTGATTGATTAATCTAAAATTAAACTAAACCAAAGCAAAGATAAATATTTTGGGATTTTGAAAAGATAAGGCAATTGAAATTAAATGGGACCTGAAAACAATTAATAAAAACTCTCCGAAAATGTGGCTCGGGTCATCATCGTTTAAAATAATTGTCGGGTTTGAAATCCACTAAGTTTCTAAAACACAACCTTAATAACTCGTTAAGTCCAAGAATTAATTAATCAACTCGATTAATTAAAACTTGTTAAAACCTTAGTGTATCGATGAATGATTAATGCAATAAATCAACCAAATAATAACACAACCAACTTAATCAAACACAACTAGGCGATTAAATTAATTAATGCAATCATCCAACCGATATACATGAACTCCATGTAATTAAGCACAAAGATTCAACAATAATCAATCCATAACATAAATCAAGTTTTACATCCGATTAAACTATAACCGATTCAATCCATCATAATCGCGCTTCCAACTCTGAGGTTTTACAAAATATGATGTAAATCTAAAACAATGGTTGATTACCTTGAAGCTCATGGAACTCCACCGCTGCTACATCTTACGGAGAAGGAAACCTTAGCCACGCATGATCTCGGGTGACTCCATCATCTTTGGACAATCACCTCGACCATGACTCGAACGACGAACAATGAGAATAAATGCATTTAACTATGGAGGAGGTGCAACAGTGATGGTGGACGTCATCGAAGTGGCGGCTAATCTGCAAAATAAAGAAAACAAAACTATCAGCAGAGAACGGAGAAGACGAATAAGGAGAGCTACCTCGGGAATGCGGCTCTCTATTTTTGCCCTAAATGGTTAGTTTTTATAGGGAATTGTGTGGGCCGGGTCAGAACAGTGGATTAATTGTCATTTATAGGCCGGGTTACCCGACATTCGCCGCGCGAATGGCTGTAGTTCGTCAGGCGTAATGGATTTGGTCACTCGTCGCAGCGAATTAATTGTATTTAATTTATTCGCTGCGGCGAATTGAGGTTCTAGTTAGCCCCAACGAATCTCGCGGCATGTTTACTTCTTGAATGTTGACTCCTTTGGTCCTACAAAATACAACCCATTTGGCAGATCAATTTTCCCAATAAAATTATGCGAATTAATGACAAATGACAACAAAATACCGACAATGTGCAATTTATCAAAACTCAATGTGCGGGACCAAAATAAGCATAAAAATCATAGATCAGGCGTCAACAAATGCATAATCACTAAAGAAAACAGGCCTAATTTTTAGTATAAATATGGTCCAATCAATCATCTTACAGCGGAAGCAATATATCCAAATCAACATGCTAATCCGTACATGATATGGTATAAGGATAATAAAACCAAGAACAAGATAAAAGGAATTACCGAATCCTTCGCTACAGCTTTAAATCCTCGCTGCGCTATCCTTTCCTTCTTATGTCCAAATCCTTTGCCTTTGAGTCTTTTCCTTTAGCAATCTACCTTCTTCCTTGTTGTAGTATCCTCAACCAATTAGATTTACCACTTGTTCTTCAAGGACAACTAGGTTAACAAAATCCTTTGGTGGGAAAGGAGAAGAAATATTTGGAGGAGATTTTCTTAGAAGAAGAAGAACCAAAATTGAAAACCTTTTCAATTCTTTCACTTAGAATTTTGCCTACCTTGCATGAAAGGAGAGAATGTCTAAAACCATGCAAGAACCCTTTCTTACATCTCAATTTTGAAATATGCATGAATGGAAAGAGTGAGAGGCATCCAATGCATCACTTACATTAATCACTATCAAATAGCCAATAAATGAGACTTACTTCATTTATCTTTAAAATGGCTATTTGAAAGACCATAACCTATAATTGAATACCCATTTCGGTTTTAGCAAGAAGAAAGAAGGAAGATGGTCCATCTAATGCACATCTTTCATCTTTAATCTAATGAATGCAAATAGGTTACATGCCAACATTAAAAGCCAACCATTAAACCATTTAATGGTAAGTTCATAACTCCATTTAATAATGATGAACCATAATAAAGACCATCTTTATTTAGTATTTTAATTTCAAATGTGGTTACACATCTAACCTAACACAATTTCGAAATTGCTTCTTCTCCATTTAAAAAAATTATTTTAATATAATTAATCTAATCAATTACATTAAACCAAAACAAGCCCATTTCTAAATGAACATATGGGCTTCCAATTAACCATTAATTAGTATAAGCCCATCATTCAATTATGAACTTCTAAAGCCTCCAAACTACTTCTTACTTAGCTTGATAACCTTCCTTAAAGCCAAGTGGGGAATCTTATTGGACTTTGATAATTAAGCTCTAATAAGCCCGTAAATAATTCAATCTCATTGGAATTAATTCTAGCTTATTAACTAAATGTCATTCCACTAAAGAAAATTAGTTGAACTCTTGAATTATTAAATATTATGAGAATATATCCAATTGCAAACCCTATTTAGAACCTTATTATAGCCATCCGCACAACAAAGGGTAAAATTACCGCTTTTGCCCTTATGTTGGTTTTTCCTTCTAGATCTCTCATTTTACTTTATATGGTGATTAACACATAAGATCTCATCTTAGTGTTAAGACTTGATGGGTAGCTAGTCCATCAAACCATCGCGCCAGCTTAATCACCAAATCTCCTTAAAACTTCTAAGAGATGATAACACTATAAACTCTTTATTCGAGTGAATGTTCCTCGATACATGTTTCAATTAATAATTCCAACATGCGCATAATCGGATTAATACCCGTAAAAATCCATTCCGCTCATATCAAGAATTATAATGAAACACATATGAGTTCATCACTCATCAAGATTGTGGTTCATAATAAGTTTAATGCTTAAGTTGTATGTTTTAAGATTAAAGTAACGCCCACTTTATTCTTGAAAACATACTTGATTCTAGATTCATTTAATAGTGCCATTATCGATAGTCTACTACTATCATGATATGAAACTCATCATTCCCTTTAAGTAAACTCCTTTACTTATATGGAGATAAATCGCAACACTACGCTCTAAACCATAATCAAACCACCAACTTGATTATTCAATCGTGAATCAATTAATTGATTCTAATAATATACATGTTTCCCATACATCTCTATGTATATGTGTTGGACCTCGAACCTTGAGTGACAATTTGACTTAGTAATATGAATGATAAAGAGGATGAGTTGATTGAAATTGAGGTGAAAATCATGATTAAAACGAAAGAGTGAAAATATGAAAAAAAATTGTGTAATAGTTGACTTTCGCCTTTGAAGGTTGACTTTTGATTGAGGCAAAATTTGATAAAATGGTCTTCGGAAACTTGTAGGTTATGTTAAGAGATTTTGTGGACATAAAGTTTGAAATTTTTCGATATCGGAGTGAAAGTTATGATCACCAAAGTTTATGTTTGATCGGGTTTGACTTTTAATATGGTTGAATCTTTGGTGAGAAATTAACCTAGTTAGAGGTTACTTGAGCTTTGATGTTCTTCATGGAAATTGAAGGATTTGTTTTGATCTTTATTTCGATATAAAGTATGCAATTTTTGATCTCGAATATTAAGTTTGATTTTACAAGTTTGTATAGAGGATAGTATCTTTGATGGGAAAATGGACCCCGTAGGAGTCGCATTGAGTTTTATGTTCTTCTTGGAAGATTTAGAGCTTTCTTTGCTTTCTATAGAGACTAAGTTTGTCAAAATCGGAGTTCGGGATTAAAAGTTATGAATTTTGGAAGTTTAGTGAAAAAAAAAAAAAAAGAGAAAGTTTAGCTCCTCAGCTGAGGCGACGGCCGCCTAATGAGGCGGGCTCCTCGATGATGCTCGCCTAGGCTGACGCCCTCGCCTAGCGAGGCGGGCGCGCCGCCTCGCGAGGCAAGGTTCTCCTCATGATTGCGCCTCGCTAGGCTTACGCCCGCCTAGCGAGCGGGCGCCTCCATGAGAGGCGTCCGACGCCATACTGACAGCTTTTGCTCACGATTTCTTGACTTTCTTTCTCCAATCCGACATTTGTTTACCGCTTTGTTCATATCTTTCCGCTCGACATCCGATTGAGTTGATTCTTTTTGCGTTGGATTCCTAAGACAATGAATTTCATTTTATAAGAAATTTGTGAACTTTTGAGATTAAATTAATGGTGATTAATTTAATCAAAGTGAGTCGGGAAATTTTCCGAGCATGATTCAGTGTTTTAGAAATTCGGGATCTGTAGAGATCCGATTGAAGGATTCTTGAGGCTAAATAAAGATAAGACAAGGGCTACAAATCATATGAAGACATGAAATGTCAATTTTGCCCCTAAGACTTTTAATTTTTGAATTTAAGTTCGGATTAGGGTTTAATTTTTGGATTGGGAACACCTGTGAGTAATTTGAGCATAATTTTTGATCTGGGAATCGAAATGAGGCGATTCTTGTTTTGAATTAAACTAGAGACATAAGGCTACAATTGTGATGAAGACATCGAGTTTCAATTCTGGGATTAAGAATGTGAAATTTTGGACGGAAATAATCGTACATGAAAAATGTGTTAGAATATGGATATACCCGAACTGTTTTGCACATAACTTTTGATGTAGTGCTCGGAATTGAGCGCGGTCAGTGGCGTTGGATTCGTATGAGTGAGAGGAACATTTCTAGAAGGAAGTTTGGACAAATTCTTCAAATCGATAGTCGAATCAAACCGCAAGTAAGTGTAATTTTAAGTTTGAATGGAGGGCAAATGGTCATTTGACCATCAATTAATGAAACTCATTAATGATTGTCGTTTTGAGCTATTAAAACGATGAATGGTCTGGAAAATTACAGAAGAAGAGAAAGAAGAAGAAATAAGAAGAGAGTGGAAGTTTCAGATGGAGAAAAGATGAGAGAGAAAGTTATTTTGATTTTTCTACTTGTTTTCTTACGGATTTTGGGATGGTTCCAAGAGAGAAAAGGTAGAGGAGCATAAGAGCTTCCTAAGGAACCAAAAAATTCAATTTGGAAGAGAAAGAGGTAAGAGAAATTTTCTACTTTGAGATTTTGATTAATTTTCGCTTAGAATTATGGCATATAAGATGGGTTTATGATTTATGACGTTAATTTTGAAATATATGCTTTAGGCTGGGTTTAATTTTGGATGGAAAATTGATTTAGGTTTAGGCTTAATTTTATGATGAAGGATTTTGTGATATTTTGGTGTAAAATTATTGATAATGATATGGATTGATGATATATGAAATCAATTTCAAGAAATTGTATTTTATGGTATTGAATTGGGATAAATTGGTTTAGGCCAATTTAAGATTTGGGAATTTTGAAATTGAGGATTTAAATAGTTTGGAATTAATGTGAATTGAGGAATTGTGAGATTAATTTTGAAGAAATTATGTTTTATGAGATTGAATTGAGTGTCTTGAGTTTAGGCCAATTTTGAAAATTGGGATTTTCAAAATTGGAGATTGAAATAGCTTGAATGTAAATGGAATTGGTGAATTCCTAAGTTGATTGTGAAAATTAAGTATTTTCTGATGTGAAATTTGGATGATTATGGTTTAGGTTTTGGTATTTTGGAAGAGAGAGAAAAGCAAGGATAAATTGGAACTTGAAATCAAGTTTCCGGCAAAAATTCAAGGTGGGTAGCATATTTATAATTTGATCTGTAAGCTTAATATGAATTTTTGAAAGTGAAAGAAAGCAAAATTTTGTATGCTTGATAGATTATTGGAAATGTTTGAAAATAAGAATTGATTTCAAGTTGGAAAATATGATTTCCGAATGATTTTCGAGAAATTGGTACAAGTTTAAATTCAATTGTCATAAATGCATTATTGAATTATGCACACCGATTGAATGATTTGATTTTTGAAATTAGTATTTGAATGATGAATTGATCAATTGTATGCATTATGTGAATGCGTGGAAAATCAAGAATTTGAAAAGTGCCTTTGGGCATTCTCAAATTCGCTTCGATTATGTGTTATGTGGGTCGGTTAGGTCCTTTGGTGAGTCATTGCCTCTATTAAGTAAAGCCTTCACTCGGCTGCCCGCTAAGGGCACGGAACTCGATTTCGATTCCCTCACGGCTACATCGACATATACCATAAATGTTGGATCCAGAGATTGGAACCCGACTACTTATACATAAATGCATTTTCTTTCAAACCTTTCTTAATTTTTCCAAACTTTTTCATAACAAATTTTTTCAGTTTTTTCATCAAGCATCGAATGATATGTCTCTGCAGTCAGAATGTAACGCATTACACCGACCGCTATGGAAAGTGTAGTACGTTTCGCACGACGATCGCATGTGACCGCTTACGCGGACCGCGGCAAAGACGCTCGCTTGGACCAAACTGTACTCATTTTGATCTGCTATGTGATTTTTTATTTTGTTAATGTGCGGATAATTTGCCATGTGATTGCATTCATGTTTATGAGAAATTTTGGAAAATGAAGAAAAGGGTTTTCAATCGTGAAATTTATGAAATATGATATGAAAAGTTTGGAAAATTGAAAAGAGTTTGAGAGAAATATTTCAAAGTTGAAAAGTTTGAAACATTAGCCCTTTGGCAAAAAGTTTATAAAGAAATGTTTCTCGCTTATTTATCGCTTTATAAATGTGTTATCCACGAAGCTTCCGAATAATCCCCTTTTCATCCCCATCTCCGTGTTTCAAGGTGAGATTGGATGAAAGAATGTGAAGACATCGCCTACATATGTGCCGCTTAGATTTTGTATTTTGGATTTTGAGTATGGATCTGCTTGTGGTTTAAGAAAGGTTTGAAAGAAAATGCATTTTGTATAAAGTTGAGTATCAGGAATGATTGTGAAATTTGTATAGGAAATTATGGAGAATTTGAGAACATATTGTATGGTTGATTTGGGAATTTGTATAAATTTGAGATATATATTGATTTTGAATTATGAGATTGGTATATTGATTTGAGAAATATGGAAGTATTAGTTTTAGGTTTGTGTTTCATGCGATATCCGGACGGAGGTCCGTGGATTCTCGATATTTGTGTGATTGATTGGTTTTAGAAGTGTATTTTGAACCTTCGCAGTTTGGGTTAGGATAAAGGCAAATCGTTATGTCACGAAATTTCGAGAAAATCTGGGATAAAATGTAATTTGAGATTTGTATGGATGAATAAGAATTTGTATGATTGTTGAGTTTCGGTTTAAGAATGAATTTTCCTATGGAAATTATATGGATGTGATTGATGTAAGAAATGAGAATAAGAAAAAAATTCATAACGGATTTTGGAACGCTTAGATTCCCAACGCGATTATGTTCATTCGATAAGTTTTCTTTGATTATTGTTTCCTGATGCGGATGTCCGCTTTGATTTCGCTTTCGCTTTGCAACTGCTCGATTTGATTCGATTAGTATTTGCTTCGCCATGCTTTGTATTTCGATTCGATTTGCATTTGCTTCCGCCGCTACTTTTGAATTGTTCGCTTCGCATTTTGTTTTCGATTCGACATTTCCGCTGTCCGATCTGTTTTGATGTGCTTTGTTTTCGATTCGAATTTCGATCCGAAATTTCGCTTTCCTTCGCTTCGGTTTGCTTGGTTTCGCTCTGTTTAAGTAGTTGGGTCTCAAAGCGGATCTAACATTTATGGTATCGAGCATAGAGTGAAAGTATTAAGTTTATTCGGTTGGGATCCGCCCCGGATCGGGTCCCAACATTTATGGTATCGAGCTCCAGATATGATCATACTTGGGCAATATGATTATCGAGATTGAATTTAGTGATTGTCTCGAGCGAGGTTAAGAAATTTGATTGATTTTAGGTGTGTTAATGAACTTGAGATTTGAAGTTCATTATGGCATTATGCGATGAGATTTTTAAAATGAATTTGATGATTCGACTTTACACATTTATGAGATTAAAATAAGAAATGCTTCAAGGATAGGAGTAAATGAGAAATATTTGGAGAATTAAATTGATTGTGGATTAAAGTGACGAGAATCATAATCGATTTTAGGAATGTGAAATTGATGAGCATGACTTGTCATGCCTTATTTGAAGAATTAAAGTGATTGTTTGTTTAGGATGTTAAGAATATGATTGATTAGAAACATGTGTTCGTGGAACTGAAATGTAAATTGCAAAATGAATTGGGAGAAATTGATATAGCCTATACTTCGTGAGATGAAAGTATGACTATTTGAAAGATGACATGGTGATAAAGATTAAATGATGATTGAACCATATTAAGGTTCCTTAAGAAATGGACCATTAATTTGTGCCCATATATGAAGAAATAATGAGTTATAGATATAGTGTTTTGATATGATACGAGTGGTATATGATTTAAGGAAATGAAATTTGTAAAGAGATTGAGAATATGCGTGATGAGTAAATTAAATAAAAGAGTGACTGATTATGAGTTTTGGAAAGAAATTAGTAAGAAAGTGCTTGATGATCTTTGTTTAGAAAGAAATTTATGCAAGAATGAGTTACTTGGAGTTAAGTAAATATGAATTTCGAGGACGAAATTCTTTTAAGAGGAGGAGAAATGTTGGACCCCGAACCTTGAGTGACAATTTGACTTAGTAATATGAATGATAAAGAGGATGAGTTGATTGAAATTGAGGTGAAAATCATGATTAAAACGAGAAAGAGTGAAAATATGAAAAAATTGTGTAATAGTTGACTTTCCGCCTTTGAAGGTTGACTTTGATCGAGGCAAAATTTGATAAAATGGTCTTCCGAAACTTGTAGGTTATGTTAAGAGATTTTGTGGACATAAAGTTTGAAATTTTCGATATCGGGGAGTGAAAGTTATGATCACCAAAGTTTATGTTTGACGGGTTTGACTTTTAATATGGTTGAATCTTTGATCGAGAAATTAACCTAGTTAGAGGTTACTTGAGCTTTGATGTTCTTCATGAAAATTGAAGGATTTGTTTTGATCTTTATTTCGATATAAAGTATGCAATTTTTGATCTCGAATATTAAGTTTGATTTTACAAGTTTGTATAGAGGATAGTATCTTTGATCGAAAATGGACTCCGTAGGAGTCGTGATTGAGTTTTATGTTCTTCGAAGATTTAGAGCTTTAAGCTTTCTATAGAGACTAAGTTTGTCAAAATCGAGTTCGGATTAAAAGTTATGAATTTTGGAAGTTTAGTGAAAAAAAAAAAGAGAAAGTTTTAGCGCTAGTCATGGCACGCCGCCTAAGAAGGCGGGCTCAGATCTTGCCCTAGTGGCGACGTCTCGCCTAGGCGAGGCCGCGTGGCCTTCGCGAGGGCAAGGTTCATCATCATGAGCTATGCGCCCTCGCTAGGGCTGACGCCGCCGCCTAAAGGCGCTAGCCGCGGGCGCTCATGTAATGGCAAGGCGTCCAGACGCCATACTGACACTGCTTTTGCCCTCGATTTCTTGACTTTCTTTCTCCAACCGACATTTGTTTACCGCTTTTGTTCATATCTTTCCGCTCGACATCCGATTGAGTTGATTCTTTTGCGTTGGATTCCTAAGACAATGAATTTCATTTATAAGAAATTTATGAACTTTTGAGATTAAATTAATGGTGATTAATTTAATCAAAGTGAGTCGGAAATTTTCCGAGCATGATTCAGTGTTTTAGAAATTCAGGATCTGTAGAGATCCGATTGAAGCGATTCTTGAGGCGAAATAAAGATAAGACAAGGGGCTAAATCATATGAAGACATGAAATGTCAATTTTGCCCCTAAGACTTTTAATTTTTGAATTTAAGTTCGGATTAGGGTTTAATTTTGGATTGGGAACACCTGTGAGTAATTTGAGCATAATTTTGATCTGGGAATCGAAATGAGGCGATTGTTGTTTTGAATTAAACTAGAGACATAAGGCTACAATTGTGATGAAGACATCGAGTTTCAATTCTGGGATTAAGAATGTGAAATTTTGACGGAAATAATCGTATATGAAAAATGTGTTAGAATACGGATATACCCAACTGTTTTGCACATAACTTTTGATGTAGTGCTCGGAATTGAGCGCGTCAGTGGCGCTGGATTCGTATGAGTGAGAGGAACATTTCTCGAGAAGGAAGTTTGAACAAATTCCTTCAAATCGATAGTGCTAATTAAACCGCAAGTAAGTGTAATTTTAAGTTTTGAATGGAGGCAAATGGTCATTTGACCATCAATTAATGAAACTCATTAATGATTGTCGCTTTGAGCTATTAAAACGATGAATGGTCTGGAAAATTACAGAAGAAGAGAAAGAAGAAGAAATAAGAAGAGAGTGGAAGTTTCATGGAGAAAAGATGAGAGAGAAAGTTATTTTGATTTTTCTACTTGTTTTCTTACGGATTTTGGGATGGTTCCAAGAGAGAAAAGGTAGAGGAGCATAAGAGCTTCCTAAGGAACCAAAAATTGAATTTGGAAGAGAAAGAGGTAAGAGAAATTTTTCTACTTTGAGATTTTGATTAATTTTCGCTTAGAATTATGGCATATAAGATGGGTTTATGATTTATGACGTTAATTTTGAAATATATGCTTTAGGCTGGGTTTAATTTTGGATGGAAAATTGATTTAGGTTTAGGCTTAATTTTATGATGAAGGATTTTGTGATATTTTGGTGTAAAATTATTGATAATGATATGGATCGATGATATATGAAATCAATTTCAAGAAATTGTATTTTATGGTATTGAATTGGGATAAATTGGTTTAGCCAATTTTAAGATTTGGGAATTTTTGAAATCGAGGATTTAAATAGTTTGGAATTAATGTGAATTGAGGAATTGTGAGATTAATTTCAAGAAATTATGTTTTATGAGATTGAATTCGAAAGTGTCTCAGTTTAGGCCAATTTTGAAAATTGGGGATTTTCAAAATTGGAGATTGAAATAGTTGAATGTAAATGGAATTGGTGAATTCTAAGTTGATTGTGAAAATTAAGTATTTTCGATGTGAAATTTGGATGATTATGGTTTAGGTTTTGGTATTTTGGAAGAGAGAAAAGCAAGGATCAATTGAGCTTGAAATCAAGTTTCCGCAAAAATTCAAGGTGGGTAGCATATTTATAATTTGATCTGTAAGCTTAATATGAATTTTGAAAATGAAAGAAAGCAAAATTTTGTATGCTTGATAGATTATTGGAAATGTTTGAAAATAAGAATTGATTTCAAGTTGAAAATATGATTTTCAATCATTTCAGAAATTGGTACAAGTTTAAATTCAATTGTCATAAATGCATTATTGAATTATGCACACCGATTGAATGATTTGATTTTGAAATTAGTATTTGAATGATGAATTGATCGAATTGTATGCATTATGTGAATGTGTGGAAAATCAAGAATTTGAAAAGTGCCTTTGGGCATTCTCAAATTTCGCTTCGATTATGTGTTATGTGGGTTTGTTAGGTCCTTTGGTGAGTCGTTATTGCTCTCTATTCAGAAGCCTTCACTCTGCTGCCCGCTAGTGGCACGGAACTCCCATTTCGGATTCTCACGGCTACACCGACCGCCAGGGAAAGTGTAGTATATTCGTTATTTATCGCATAGACCGCTTACGGACCGGCAAGACGCTCGTTGGACCAAACCGCACCATTTTGATCGTTATGTGATTTTGATTTTGTTAATGTGCGTGATAATTTGTCGATGTGATTGCATTCATGTTTATGAGAAATTTTGGAAAATGAAGAAAAGGGGTTTTCAATCAGAAATTTATGAAATATGATATGAAAAGTTTGGAAAAATTGAAAGAGTTTGAGAGAAATATTTCAAAGTTGAAAAGTTTGAAACATTAGCCCTTTGGCAAAAAGTTTATAAAGAAATGTTTTCGCTTATTTATCGCTTTATAAATGTGTTATCCATGAGCTTAGTATTCTCTTTTCATCCCCATCTCCGTGTTTCGAGGTGAGATTGGATGAAAGAATGTGAAGACATCAGCCCTATATATGTCGCTTAGATTTTGTGTATTTTGGATTTTGAGTATGGATCTGTTTGTGGTTTAAGAAAGGTTTGAAAGAAAATGCATTTGTGTATAAAGTTGAGTATTGTGAATGATTGTGAAATTTGTATAGGAAATTATGGAGAATTTGAGAACATATTGTATGGTTGATTTGGGAATTTGTATAAATTTGAGATATATATTGATTTTGAATTATGAGATTGGTATATTGATTTGAGAAATATGGAAGTATTAGTTTTAGGTTTGTGTTTCTGCTGATATCCCGGACGGAGGGTCCGGTGGATTCTGATATTTGTGTGATTGATTGGTTTTTAGAAGTGTATTTTTGAACCTTTGCAGGTTTGGGTTAGGATAAAGGCAGTCGTTATGCTGCCAAAATTTCGAGAAAATCTGGGATAAAAATGTAATTTGATATTTGTATGGATGAATAAGAATTTGTATGATTGTTGAGTTTCGGGTTTAAGAATGAATTTTCTATGGAAATTATATGGATGTGATTGATGTAAGAAATGAGAATAAGAAAAAAATTCATAACGGATTTTGGAACGCCTTAGGATTCCCAACGCGATTATGTTCATTCGATAAGTTTTCTTTGATTATTGTTTAGGATGTCTACGTGTTCCGCTTGATTTCGTTTCGCTTTGCAATCATTCGTTTGATTCGATTAGTATTTGCTTCCGCTATGCTTGTATTTCGATTCGATTTGCATTTGCTTCCGCTTCGCTACTTTGAATTGTTCGCTCGCATTTTGTTTTCGATTCGACATTTCGCTGTCCGATCTGCTTCATGATGTGCTTTGTTTCGATTCAAATTTCGATCTGAAATTTCGACTTTTCTTTGTTTCGGTTTGCTTTTCGCTTCGTTTAAGTAGTTGGGTCTCAAAGCTGGATCCAACATTTATGGTATCGAGCATAGAGTGAAAGTGTTAAGTTTATTCGTTGGGATCCGGTGCCCGGATCGGGTCCCAACATTTATAGTATCGAGCTCAAAGATATGATCATACTGGGCAATATGATTATCGAGATTGAATTTAGTGATCATTCGAGTGAGGTTAAGAAATTTGATTGATTTTAGGTGTGTGTTAATGAACTTGAGATTTGAAGTTCATTATGGCATTATGCGATGAGATTTTAAAATGAATTTGGATGATTCGACTTTACACATTTATGAGATTAAAATAAGAAATGCTTCAAGGATAGGAGTAAATGAGAAATATTTGGAGAATTAAATTGATTGTGGATTAAAGTGACGAGAATCATAATCGATTTTAGGAATGTGAAATTGATGAGCATGACTTGTCATGCCTTATTTGAAGAATTAAAGTGATTGTTTGTTTAGGATGTTAAGAATATGATTGATTAGAAACATGTGTTTCAGGAACTGGAAATGTAAATTGCAAAATGAATTGGAGAAATTGATATAGCCTATACTACGTGAGATGAAAGTATGACTATTTGAAAGATGACATGGTGATAAAGATTAAATGATGATTGAACCATATTAAGGTTCCTTAAGAAATGGACCATTAATTTGTGCCTATATATGAAGAAATAATGAGTTATAGATATAAGTTTTGATATGATACTGGTGGTATATGATTTAAGGAAATGAAATTTGTAAAGAGATCGAGAATATGCGTGATGAGTAAATTAAATAAAGAGTGACTGATTATGAGTTTTGGAAAGAAATTAGTAAGAAAGTGCTTGATGATCTTTGTTTAGAAAGAAATTTATGCAAGAATGAGTTACTTGAGTTAGTAAATATGAATTTCGAGGACTAAATTCTTTTAAGAGGAGGAGAAATGTTGGACCCCGAACCTCGAGTGACAATTTGACTTAGTAATATGAATGATAAAGAGGATGAGTTGATTGAAATTGAGGTGAAAATCATGATTAAAACGAGAAAGAGTGAAAATATGAAAAATTGTGTAATAGTTGACTTTTCTCGCCTTTGAAGGTTGACTTTTGATCGAGGCAAAATTTGATAAAATGGTCTTCTGAAACTTGTAGGTTATGTTAAGAGATTTTGTGGACATAAAGTTTGAAATTTTTCGATATCGGGAGTGAAAGTTATGATCATCAAAGTTTATGTTTGATCGGGTTTGACTTTTAATATGGTCAATCTTTGATCAGAAATTAACCTAGTTAGAGGTTACTTGAGCTTTGATGTTCTTCATGAAAATTGAAGGATTTGTTTTGATCTTTATTTCGATATAAAGTATGCAATTTTTGATCTCGGAATATTAAGTTTGATTTTACAAGTTTGTATAGAGGATAGTATCTTTGATCGAAAATGGACTCCGTAGGAGTCGCATTGAGTTTTATGTTCTTCGAAGATTTAGAGCTTTCTTTAAGCTTTCTATAGAGACTAAGTTTGTCAAAATCGAGTTCGGATTAAAAGTTATGAATTTTGGAAGTTTAGTGAAAAAAAAAAAAAGAGAAAGTTTTAATACTGCAGCTGATTATACGCCTGGGCGAATGGCGGCTCTCAGATCACTGCTCGGCAGGCGACGTCTCGCCTAGCGAGGCGGGAGCTGCCTTCGCCTCGAGGGCAAGGTTCATCCGCAGCTGTGCGCCTCGCTAGGCGACGCCCGCCTAGCGAAGCGGGCCGCCTCATGAGCTGGGCGTCCAGACGCCATACGAGGTCGTTTGCTCCTCGATTTCTTGACTTTCTTTCTCAATCCGACATTTGTTTACCGTTTTGTTCATATCTTTCCGCTCGACATCCGATTGAGTTGATTCTTTTTGCGTTGGATTCCTAAGACAATGAATTTCATTTTATAAGAAATTTATGAACTTTTGAGATTAAATTAATGGTGATTAATTTAATCAAAGTGAGTCGGGAAATTTTCGAGCATGATTCAGTGTTTTAGAAATTCGGGATCTGTAGAGATCCGATTGAAGCGATTCTTGAGGCGAAATAAAGATAAGACAAGGGCTACAAATCATATGAAGACATGAAATGTCAATTTTGCCCCTAAGACTTTTAATTTTTGAATTTAAGTTCGGATTAGGGTTTAATTTTTGGATTGGGAACACCTGTGAGTAATTTGAGCATAATTTTTGATCTGGGAATCGAAATGAGGCGATTCTTGTTTTGAATTAAACTAGAGACATAAGGCTACAATTGTGATGAAGACATCGAGTTTCAATTCTGGGATTAAGAATGTGAAATTTTGGACGGAAATAATCGTACATGAAAATGTGTTAGAATATGGATATATTCGAACTGTTTTGCACATAACTTTGATGTAGTGCTCGGAATTGAGCGCGGTCAGTGGCGCTGGATTCGTATGACTGAGAGGAACATTTCTAGAAGGAAGTTTGGACAAATTCCTTCAAATAGATAGTGCGAATTAAACCACAAGTAAGTGTAATTTAAGTTTTGAAAGGAGGGCAAATGGTCATTTGACCATCAATTAATGAAACTCATTAATGATTGTCGCTTTGAGCTATTAAAAGCGATGAATGGTCTGGAAAATTACAGAAGGAGAGAAAGAAGAAGAAATAAGAAGAGAGTGGAAGTTTCAGATGGAGAAAAGATGAGAGAGAAAGTTATTTTGATTTTCTACTTGTTTTCTTACGGATTTTGGGATGGTTCCAAGAGAGAAAAAGGTAGAGGAGCATAAGAGCTTCCTAAGGAACCAAAAAATTTAATTTGGAAGAGAAAGAGGTAAGAGAAATTTTTCTACTTTGAGATTTTGATTAATTTTGGTTTAGAATTATGGCATATAAGATGGGTTTATGATTTATGACGTTAATTTTGAAATATATGCTTTAGGTCGGTTTAATTTTGGATGGAAAATTGATTTAGGTTTAGGCTTAATTTTATGATGAAGGATTTTGTGATATTTTGGTGTAAAATTATTGATAATGATATGGATTGATGATATATGAAATCAATTTCGAAGAAATTGTATTTTATGGTATTGAATTGGGATAAATTGGTTTAGGCCAATTTTAAGATTTGGGAATTTTTGAAATTGAGGATTTAAATAGTTTGGAATTAATGTGAATTGAGGAATTGTGAGATTAATTTTGAAGAAATTATGTTTTATGAGATTGAATTCAGTGTCTTGAGTTTAGGCCAATTTTGAAAATTGGGGATTTTCAAAATTGAGATTGAAATAGCTTGAATGTAAATGGAATTGGTGAATTCCTAAGTTGATTGTGAAAATTAAGTATTTTCGATGTGAAATTTGGATGATTATGGTTTAGGTTTTGGTATTTTAGAAGAGAGAAAAGTAAGGATCAATCGAGCTTGAAATCAAGTTTCCAGAAAAATTCAAGGTGGGTAGCATATTTATAATTTGATCGTAAGCTTAATATGAATTTTGAAAATGAAAGAAAGCAAAATTTTGTATGCTTGATAGATTATTGGAAATGTTTGAAAATAAGAATTGATTTCAAGTTGGAAAATATGATTCGAATGATTTAGAAATTGGTACAAGTTTAAATTCAATTGTCATAAATGCATTATTGAATTATGCACATCGATTGAATGATTTGATTTTGAAATTAGTATTTGAATGATGAATTGATCGAATTGTATGCATTATGTGAATGTGGAAAATCAAGAATTTGAAAAGTGCCTTTGGGCATTCTGAAATTCGTTTCGATTATGTGTTATGTGGGTCGGTTAGGTCCTTTGGTGAGTCAATCTCTCTATTCGTAAAGCCTTCACTCGGCTGCCCGCTAGGGCACGGAACTCGATTTTGATTCCCTCACGGCTACACTGACCGCTAATGGAAAGTGTAGTACGTTCTATTTATCGCATGACCGCTATCGCGGCGGCGGCAAGACGCTCGCTTGGACCAAACCAGACCATTTTGATCTGTTATGTGATTTTGATTTTGTTAATGTATGTGATAATTTGCGATGTGATTGCATTCATGTTTATGAGAAATTTTGGAAAAATGAAGAAAAGGGTTTTCAATCAGAAATTTATGAAATATGATATGAAAAGTTTGGAAAAATTGAAAAGAGTTTGAGAGAAATATTTCAAAGTTGAAAAGTTTGAAACATTAGCCCTTTGGCAAAAAGTTTATAAAGAAATGTTTTCGCTTATTTATCGGTTTATAAATGTGTTATCCACGAGCCCGAAGTTCTTTTCATCCCCATCTCCGTGTTTCGAGGTGAGATTGGATGAAAGAATGAAGACATCAGTTTACATACGTGTCGCTTAGATTTTGTGTATTTTGGATTTTGAGTATGGATCTGCTTGTGGTTTAAGAAAGGTTTGAAAGAAAATGCATTTGTGTATAAAGTTGAGTATTGTGAATGATTGTGAAATTTGTATAGGAAATTATGGAGAATTTGAGAACATATGTATGGTTGATTTGGGAATTTGTATAAATTTGAGATATATATTGATTTTGAATTATGAGATTGGTATATTGATTTGAGAAATATGGAAGTATTAGTTTTAGGTTTGTGTTTCTGCTGATATCCCGGACGGAGGGTCCGGTGGATTCTGATATTTGTGTGATTGATTGGTTTTTAGAAGTGTATTTTTGAACCTTTGCGGGTTTGTTAGGATAAAGCAGCCGTTATGTCTGCCAAATTTCGAGAAAATCTGGGATAAAAATGTAATTTGAGATTTGTATGGATGAATAAGAATTTGTATGATTGTTGAGTTTCGGGTTTAAGAATGAATTTTCCTATGGGAAATTATATGGATGTGATTGATGTAAGAAATGAGAATAAGAAGAAAAAAAATTCATAACGGATTTTGGAACGTCTTAGGATTCCCAACGCGATTATGTTCATTCGATAAGTTTTCTTTGATTATTGTTTAGGATGTCGGATGTGTTCGCTTTGATTTCGTTTCACTTTGCAATCTGTCTCGCTTGATTGAATAGTATTTGCTTCGCCATGCTTGTATTTCGATTCGATTTGCATTTGCTTTAAACCGCTACTTTCGAATTGTTCGCTCAGCATTTTGTTTTCGATTCGACATTTCCGTTGTCCGATCTGCTTTTGCGATGTGCTTTATTTTCTGATTCGAAATTTCGATCCGAAATTTCGGCCTTCCTTCGTTTCCGTTCTGTTTAAGTAGTTGGGTCTCGAAAGCGGGATCCAACAATATGTATATTACTTACAAATGAATCTTGGCACCTTGTGACCAGATATATAATGCTCAGCATGATAAAACCAAACTCTTTGTTTTATTAATAATAAATATTTTCATTACAAAATCAGAATCAAGAAGATAAAGTTACATGTAAATACACTTGCTTTCCAGGCACTATATTTACATAACTCCAACAATCTCCCACTTGCCTCTAAATCAAGTTTGACATATCCTTCATTCCCATCCCTTCTAGTGACCTCAAAGCTCTTTTCGAGTCAATGTCTTTGTGAACGGATCAACAAGGTTTTGCTCAGTAGAATCTTTACCACATCCACTTCCACGTTGTATTATCTCCCTTATGAGATGATACTTTCGCTCAATGTATTTGGCGACTTTGTGGTTAGAGGTTTTTAGAATTAGCCACCGCCCACTATTATCACAATAAAGTGTAATGGCTTTTACGCCTCTGGAACTACCTCCAAATCATTTAGAACTTCGAGCCGATGCGCCTTTTTTGTTTCATAAAGAGCAACATACTCAGCCTCCATAGTCGAATCAGCAATACAAGATTGCTTGACACTCCTCAAACTATGGTTCCACCTCCCAAAGTAAATATAGAACTAGAAGTTGATTTCCTTGAATCAACATCGATTGGAAATCGAATCCGTATATCTGTCGTAATAAGATTACTTACAGAGTAAACAAGCATTAAGTTCTTCGTCTACGAAGATACTTAAATATACACTCAACCGCAGTCCAATGTTCCATTCTGGATTGGACTGAAATCGCTACTATCCCATCTGCGTAATGATATCCGGGTCTAGTGCACAACATTGCATACATCAAACTACCAATCGCCAAGCATATGGAATGTTACGCATGCGTCAACCTCCTTTTGGGTTTTAGGTGCTTGTTCCTTTGAAAGTTTGATTCCATGTCTAGTAGAGTGAAACCCTCTTGGAATCTTGCATGGCAAACTTATTGAGCATATTCTCAATGTAGGTTAGTTGAGACAAAACTATCTTCTTGTTCTTACGATCCCTTATAAGTTTGATCCCAGAACATAGGTAGCCTCCCAAATCCATCGCCCACTATTATCACAATAAAGTGTAATGGCTTTTTTCGCCTCGAACTACCTCCAAATCATTTAGGAACTTCCAGCAGGCGCTTCCTTTTTTGCTTCATAAAGCAACATACTCAACCTCCATAGTCGAATCAAGCAATACAAGATTGCTTGACACTCCTCCAAACTATGGTTCCACCTCCTAAAGTAAATATAGAACTAGAAGTTGATTTCCTTGAATCAACATCGATTGGAAATCGAATCCGATATCCTGTCGAATAAGATTACTTAGAGTAAACAAGCATTAAGTTCTTCGTCCTACGAAGATATTTCTAATATACACTTAACCGCAATTCAATGTTCCATTCTGGATTGGTGAAATCGCTACACCGGTCCCACTCGTAATGTATATCCGGTCTAGTGCACAACATTGCATACATCAAACTACCAACTGCCAAGCATATGGAATGTTACGCATCGCTCAACCTCCTTTGGGTTTTAGGTGCTTGTTCCTTTGAAAGTTTGATTCCATGTCTAGTAGGGTGAAACCCTCTTGAAATCTTGCATGGCAAACTTATTGAGCATATTCTCAATGTAGGTTAGTTGAGACAAAACTATCTTCTTGTTCTTACGATCCCTTATAAGTTTGATCCCTAGAACATAGGTAGCCTCTCCCAAATCCTTCATTGAAAACTGCTCATTCAGCCATCCTTAACCGCAGATAACATTCCCACATCATTCCCAATGAGCGTAATGTCATCAACATACGTGATTAGGAAAGTAACCTTACCTTCTTGTATTCTTTTGTAAACACAAGGCTCATCTAGGTTTTGTATGAACCCATAGGTTTTGATAGCCTTATCAAACCTAATGTTCCAAGACCTAGATGCTTGTTTAAGTCCATAAATGGACCTTGCAACTTGCAAACCTTATGCTCATTACCTAGCTCAATGAATCATACGGTTTGGGCCATATAAATGGTCTCCTCAAGATCTCCATTCAGAAATGCGGTCTTGACATCCATTTGCCATATTTCATAATCGAAATAGGTTTGCTATGGCCAAAAGAACTCGATGGACTTAAGCATGGCAAGGGAGAAAAGTCTCCTCGTAGTCTATACCCTCCTTTTGAGTATAGCCTTTAGCTACCAATCTAGCTTTAAAGGTCTCTACCTTTCCATCCGATCCCTTTTCCTTTTTAGATCCATTTACACTCTATGGTTTTTAGACACGGTGGTAGATCTACAAGGACCTGACTTTATTAGTATACATAGAATCTATTTCCGATTCCATTGCCTTGAGCCATTTTCCTGCATCAACATTATTAATAGCTTTGTGTATACGTACGCAGATCTGTTTCTTCTTGGTCCGAGATGGCAATTAAGCCTTCTCCTAAACCCTGATACCTATCTGGTTGTCTCACAACCCTCCCACTACGCCTAGGCACATCTTGATGTTCAGGTTGCACTTCGATTCAACTCTTCAATCCATTTCGACATCTTGTTCATCATATCCAAAACAACTCTTGGTTTCGATGAAATTGCTAACTCCTTTAGTACTACTTCACTTCTTCCTTTGTGATTTCTCACAAACTCTTCCTCTAAGAAGTTTGCATTTGTCGACACAAATACCTTCCTATCATGAGGACTGTAAAATAGTACCCTCGAGTTCCGTGGGATATCCTACAAACAAACATACTTCTGACCTTGGTTCCATCTTTGTGGATTCAGGCTTTAGAACATGGGATGGACAGCCCCAAGTCCTCAAGTGCCTCAATGAAGGCACTCGACTAGTCCACAACTCCCTAGGTATTTTAGGCACCGATTTGGATGGAGCAAAGTTAAGAAGATATGTTGTCGCTTGTTTGGCATATCCCGTAACCATTCGAAGGCTAGCATAGACATCATTGATCTTACCATTTCCAATAGAGTTCTATTTCTCCTCTCTGCTACACCATTCTGTTGAGGTGTACGAGGAGATGACAAATTGGAAACAATTCCATTGTCAATTAAATATTGTTGGAACTCTCCAGATAAATACTCACCACCTCGATCTGATCGAAGCTGTTTTAATGGCTTGCCAAGTTGCTTCTCACTTGACTTTGAATTCTTTGAACTTTTCAAAGATTCACTCTTTTATGCATCAAATACAAATAGCCATGTCTTGAGTAATCATCTATAAAAGTTATGAAATATTCATAACCTCCTCTAGCTTGTACATTCATGGGCCCACACACATCAGTATGTACCATGTCCAATGTGGATTCAAATCTGTTTCCTTTATAAGGAAATGAGGCTTTGTCATTTTTCCTTCAATACAAGATTCACGGTGGGTAATGGATCACTATCCAAGCCCATAAGGATCCCATCCTTTACTAGCTCGACAAGTCTTTTCCGATTGATATGACCCATCCTTAGATGCCGAGATACTTTGAATTAATGCTAGAGATATTGGATTGTCTTGGTTTTATCAATTCTGTGGTGTTTAGTGAGCCTTTCATAGGTTCTATAAAAACAATCCCTCGTTTAATTATCGCTTCACAAATGAAATCCTTATTCTCATATATTGAAACAACCTTTTCAAAATATAAGGAATAGCCAGATTTTATTAGATAAAAAAGAAATCATGTTCCTTACAATCATTGGCATGTAATAAACATCTTCCAAATATAACCTATGACCACTAGGAAAGTCCAAGATAACTACTCCTACCGATTCTGCTGAAACATAGGAACCATCTGCTATCTTAACTTGAAAGCATCCTTTAGAAGTCTTTTCCTTTCATTGAACCCCGCAAAGAATTACAAACATGGTTAGTGGCTCCTTAATCTAATATCCAAGAAGTAGATAAATCTGCCACATTTCTAGTTCCTAACAAACTTAGGAAGCCCATACCTTGTTTGCTTTTGAGGGACTCTAGTAGGTGGGCGCTTTCTTTTTCGGTGGCCCATCTCATCACAGTGGAAACACTTTCCTTTGATGTTCTCTTTGGCCTTCTTTTTCATGGGTTTGGCCTTGAACCCTATTTGGGCCTTCTTTTCATTGGACCCTTCTTCTTTCCTCGCCTGCACTTTGGCTTAGAAGAAGAAGCTACATTAGCTTCGCCCATAAGCCTTAATATTCAATATTTCCTCCGTGCTCTGAGGGTATTCATCAACTCACTCAAGGTGTAATCCTTGTTGTTGAGCTCATAGTCCAACTTAAACCGCTGAAAATAAGAGTTTAAGCTATTGATGATCATAATCATCTGCGTGTCCGCATCCATATCCGCCTAAGCATCTCAACCTCGGTGACCGCAGAGATTACCTTCATCATGTAATCCATTTTGCTCACTGTGTTTCATGCGAGATTATGAAAGGTTTGGATAGCTTTCACTCTTGCAGACCTAGTCCTCACACCAAACATCTCATGTAGGTGATGGACCATTACACTAGCAGTTTTCATACAAGCAATTTGCTTTTGGAACATGCCACGATGAAGCGAATATAACACTTAGTAGTCTTGTCAAGATTCCGCCAACGCTCATGTTGTTGGACTTGCTCAGAGTTGCATCTCCACTTAGAGGTGTAGGCTCATTTTCGTTAACACCCATGAAATACGTTCATATTGAAGAACAATGTCAAGGTTCGTCTCCATTCATTAAACTTGTCTCCATTTTCTAATTTTTATTAGTCAAGAGCGGGGTGAGTGGATTCATTTTGTGGTTGATTATGTCCGAAAATATAAATTATTAAAACATGAGCATACTAGTCAACAATTTATGGAACTTTGTATAAAATCATGATGCATGTATGCATGATGATAGATTTAACAAAACTTAAAAATTAAAACATTATCTTATCGGTTATTTTTCTTATCTATAATGAGACTAAGTGACGGTGGGCCATCTTATCTATTAAAATAAAACGGGACCCTCCCACTCAAAAAACTACCAAGCATCTCATGCTCAATTTTTAAAGAAGCGTCTTAATTTGGTCCATACTTTTACCAACAGAGCTACGGTGGGCAGTTTATTGATAAAAAATGTTGAGTGTATAACCATTTGATTCATTCACTAAAGATACCTACAAATCATGCCTCGGTGGGAGGTCACATTTGCTATCATTAAGTGGACTTATCCTTAAGGAGACCCAAACCATGCAAGATCTAGGATCCATGCCCTCCGATGGGGAGTAACACTTCACCACATGCAAACGGGCCATCATTTGGAGACCGTGGACTCTCACAGGAGCATCCTCTCCCACTCAATCTTTTTGGGCTTTAAGTTTTAAATACCATCTTGTCTAGATGCAATTTATTATCCATCCTATATTGTTTCATTATATATCTCATACATAATGAATGCATGGCAAGGCCTAGGGTTGGCAATTTTCTAAATGACATGCAATCACATAATATCACATATTACAAGCATTCATTTCTCCATTCATCACATGAACTAATAAAGCCACTTTTGATTGTTCATCCTAGAAACATAAAATAATTACAAGCCTTTTAGGCCCAAAATATGCTTCTTCATCTTGGATCTTTCGCTTGAACTCTTCGCTAACATGATCCGCCCATTCGGTAAACAAAATGTAATGGCATTTATGAAATTAGAATTTTGTCATTTTGAAAAAAAATTCCAGCACTAGATTTTAGAAAACCAAATCTTTGTTTTGACAAAAATTCCAACACTTGTTTTATTAAAACCGAAACTCATTTCATGAAAATAAAAACAGCACTTAGTATTTTAGCAAAACCGAAATTGGATTCTTTGAAACAAAAACCAGCACTTGTTTTCCAATCATAACTGAAATATGATTCATTGAAACAAAATTCCAGCAACTTAGTTTTCACAAAACTTATGCCAAAACACAAAGGATACACCTAAAATTTTACCTTTCCATTTCTTCAATCCATGGCTGCTCCTTCTTCATCATTACATCAATTTGTACATTACAAAATCAAATAAAATAGAAAAATAAACTAAGGAGGAAACATGGTGATGATAGACCACCCTCCTTGTTACAACCAAATGAAGAAATCTTACAAGATAAAATTTAACTTTTATGGACAACCAAAAGAGCAACATACACCATATATATTTCTATCACATAAAAATATGCAGTATACATAAAAAGATTGCCAACCCATGCATCCACCATATAGGAACCGAAATCATGCATGAAAAACCGGCTCTGATACCAATTGTTGGATCGGAAAAAGAAAGCATGCTTACTATGGAGAAACGATAGATTTCAAAACTTTTAAGAAATCATCTTGCAGCGGAAGCAATATATCCAAATCAACATGCTAATCCATACATGATATGGTATAAGGATAATAAAACCAAGAACAAGATAAAAGGAATTACCGACTTCTTCGCCATAACTTTAAATCCTCATTGCTTATCCTCTCCTTCTTATATCCAATCCTTTGCCTTTGAGTCTTTTCCTTTAGCAATCTATCTTCTTCCTTGTTGGAGTATCCTCAACCAATTAGATTTACCACTTGTTCTTCAAGGACAACTAGGTTAACAAAATCCTTTGGTGGGAAAGGAGAAGAAATATTTGGAGGAGATTTTCTTAGAAGAAGAAGAACCAAAATTGAAAACCTTTTCAATTCTTTCACTTAGGAATTTCGGTTCTACCTTGCATGAAAGGAGAGAATGTCTAAAAACCATGCAAGAACCCTTTCTTACATCTTAATTTCGAAATATGCATGAATGGAAAGAGTGAGAGGCATCCAATGCATCACTTCTTACATTAATCACTCATCAAATAGCCAATAAATGAGACTTACTTCATTTATCTTTAAAATGGCTATTTGAAAAGACCATAACCTATAATTGAATACCCATTTCGGTTTTGGAAAGAAGAAAGAAGGAAGATGGTCCATCTAATGCACATCTTTCATCTTTAATCTAATGAATGCAAATAGGTTACATGCCAACATTAAAAGCCAACCATTAAACCATTTAATGGTAAGTTCATAACTCCATTTAATAATGATGAACCATAATAAAGACCATCTTTATTTAGTATTTTAATGTCAAATGTGTGGTTACACATCTAACCTAACACAATTTCGAAATTGCTTCTTCTCCATTTAAAAAATTGTTTTAATATAATTAATCTAATCAATTACATTAAACCAAAACAAGCCCATTTCTAAATGAACATATGGGCTTCCAATTAACCATTAATTAGTATAAGCCCATCATTCAATTATGGACTTCTAAAGCCTCCAAACTACTTCTTACTTAGCTTGATAACCTTCCTTAAAGCCAAGTGGGGAATCTTATTGGACTTTGATAATTCAAGCTCCGATAAGCCCGTAAATAATTCAATCTCATTGGAATTAATTCTAGCTTATTAACTAAATGTCATTCCACTAAAGACAATTAGTTGAACTCTTGAATTATTAAATATTATGAGAATATGTCCAATTGCAAACCCTATTTAGAACCTTATTATAGCCATCCGCACAACAAAGGGTAAAATTACCGTTTTGCCCTTATGTTAGTTTTTCCTTCTAGATCTCTCATTTTATTTTATATGGTGATTAACATAAGATCTCATCTTAGTGTTAAGACTTGATGGGTAGCTAGTCCATCAAACCATCGCGCCAGATTTAATCACCAAATCTCCTTAAAACATCAGAAGAGATGATAACACTATAAACTCTTTATTTGAGTGAATGTTCTCGATACATGTTTCAATTAATAATTCCAACATGCGGAATAATTGGATTAATACCTATATAAAATCCATTCCGATCATATCAAGAATTATAATGAAACACATATGAGTTCACCACTCATCAAGATTGTGGTTCATAATAGCGAATGCTTAAGTTGTATGTTTTAAGATTAAAGTAACGGCCCACTTTATTCTTGAAAACATACTTGATTCAATTCATTTAATAGTGCCATTATCGATAGTCTACTACTATCATGATATGAAACGCATCATTCCCTTTAAGTAAACTCCTTTACTTATATGGAGATAAATCGCAACACTACAGATCTAAACCATAATCAAACGATCAACTTGATTATTCAAGCTGTGAATCAATTAATTCATATTCTAATAATATACATGTTTCCCATATATCTCTATGTATATGTATATTACTTACAAATGAATCTTGGTACCTTATGACCATATATATAATGCTCATACAGATAAAACCAAACTCTTTTGTTTTATTAATAATAAATATTTTCATTACAAAGCTCATGGCGAAGAAGATAAAGTTACATGTAAATACACTTGCTTTCCAGGGCACTATATTTACATAACTCCAACAGTTGGTTGACTGCCACATTAATGTTGAAATATGTTCCACTGTGAAGCTTGTTAAATATTTATACAAATATGTATTTAAGGGCCACGACTTGTGAACTTTAGCGTCAACGCGACAAGAAACCAGTCTCGATATTGGCGAAATCACTAATTTCCAAGAAGGCCGTTGGATTTCACCCCCCGAAGCTTTATGGCGCATATATGAATTCCGTCTCGCAGAGATTAATCCATCCATCTATATACTCCAAGTTCACCTTCCAGATCAACAATCTGTTTCCTTCGCAAAAGATGCTAATTTGTCATATTTATTGAGGAATATTGACTTCACCAAAACAATGCTGACGGAATTTTTTTGGACCAATTCAATAAATCAAAAGGCTGCAGAAATGAAATGTCTATATGCGGATTTCCCCCAACATTTTTTTTAGCATCAAAAAACAAGGACGTGGTCAGAAAGAAAACGGAGAAAAGTCATAGGATGATTAGTTACTGTTGACCCTCGAGAAGGAGAAAGGTATTACTTGAGATTATTGCTCGCAAATGTTAGAGGACCAACATCGTTTGACAATTTGTTAACTGTTGATGGTGAAAAGTTGAATCGTTTAGTGGATGCTACACGCAATTAGGATTGCTAGCATCGACTCTTACATACAACAAACACTTGACGAAGTGTCATATTTCAAATGCCAACATCCTCAGTTGTTATTTGCTACACTCTTGTTCTATTGTTCACCGCAAATCCTAGGGGCGTGGGAAATTTTCATGAGCCACCACCGCTCGACTACCTATATGCTTATTCTTCCTCTAATACGTATACATGTGATGATATTACAAAATGGCTCTTGAGATATCAATAAATCTCTCGAACAAATGGGAAAAAGCTTAGCTGATTATCATTTCACTAAACATGAATTTTATAATTGATTACTTGCCAGCAGCAGACTAAGGAGGTAGAAAGTGAGATGAATATAGAGATTGATGAACAAGACCTCTTATTACAATCAAAACTAAACAGCGAGCAAAAGCACATATTTGATTTAATAATGAATTCAGTTCTCACTTCAACGACTGCAAGTTATTTTATCGATGGTCCTGGGGGAACAAGTAAAACTTTCTTATATCGAGCTCTTCTTGCAATTTTACGATCGCAAGGACATATTGCAATCACAGTCACGACATCAGGCGTTGCTGCGTCAATTCTTCCTGGCGATAGGACAGCTCACTCAAGATTTAAAATCCCGCTTGATTTATCAAAGCAAAAAGTTTGTCAGCTGAGCAAATAGAGCAGTGTTGGAAAATTGATATTTGAATCCAGCCTTATTTTATGGGACGAGGCTTCCATGGAAAAACGAGAAGCCATCGAAGCATTTCACAGCTTACTTCAAGATATAATGAACTCTGATCAGCCTTTTGGCGGTAAAATTGTTGTATTTGGTGGCGACTTTCGCCAAACATTGCCAGTTATTCACCAAGCAACGAAACAACAACTCATTGATTCAAGTCTTCTAAATTCACATCTCTGGGCGTCACATCTCTAAATTTGTTTTAACGACAAATATGAGAGCTATCTCAAATCCAAATTTTTGTGATTTCTTATTGCGGGTTGGAGAAGGCGCTAAACCAATGGATGAACAAGATCAAATATGTTTACCAAATGAACTCATTATTCCTTATGACAACAAGGATCAATCTGTTAATAGGTCACTCCTTTTTTCATTAAACGACATACTAACCTTTTTTTCCATTACGATTATATTTTCCTAATATACAATTATCCTCACTAGGTTATTGGAAAACGTCTTCCCTGACCTGAGCTTATATTCATCCGACCCATATCAGATGATAAACAGATGCGTGCTATGTCCAACAAATAGTTGTGTTGATGAAATTAATGACATCATGATTCAAAAATTAACAGGAGATTTGCATTCATATGTGAGTTTTGACAAGATGGTTGATCGCAGACATCAAACTGATTATCAAGATTTTCTCAATTCTTTGAATCCTAAAGGCTACCTCCTCATAAGCTTTTCTTTGAAAGAAGGCTCTCAATTATGCTTCGAGAAATTTAAATCCAACGGAAGGATTATGCAATGGAACAAGGTTGATATGCGAACAACTAAAAGATCATATAATTTCAGCTGAAATTGTGTTTGGACCTCACAAAGGAAAAATCATTTTATACCTAAGATTCCTTGCAATCTCCGGAGAGCGAAAAAAATGGAATTCCTTTCATCAGAACACAATTTCCAATTTCGTCTGTGTTTTGCAATGACTATAAACAAATCTCAAGGTCAAACACTTGATCATGTTGGAATTTATCTCCGTCAACCTGTATTCTCACACGGACAGTTATATGTAGCTCTGTCAAGGGCGCGAACTCCTGAATCAGTTAAAGTTCTTATTATTCTTGGAACTTTTCAATCTTGAACTTGAAAAAAGACAAGGAATATTGTTTTCGTAAAATATTCCAATTAGTCAAATTATAAAACATCAAATTTAAATCCGAGGTATATTATTTGTTTGTTTTCTCAGTTCACATAATTATTTGTCTTGGCTTGACCATCCAACATTTTCTTTCAGCATGGATAATCGTTTATTGATGAACAAAATTTTCCCTGGAGCGCAATCATGGTCTTGTCAAGTGATGGTCCAAGAAAAACAACAGGTCGTTGCTTCGGTTAATTCACCGACTAAAAGACAAAAGTTTGTCTTCTGCGATTCTGAGGTATATCAATTACACTTTCTCCCTTTTACATTTTTTCAACTTACCAATCCATAATTCCTTCATAATTAACAGGGTTCGCAAGTTGAGGGTATCATATTCAACAATGATATCCAAAGAATTGGGGACATCTTACAGCCGTGTCAAGAATATATCATTTCTAATGCAATTGTCAAATCAATTCCCCCTCAGTATCAAACTAAAAAATTGGAGATACAGCGGGTTCTCACCAGCTGTACGGTCATCGAACCTGTCACACAAGACGATGCAGTCATCCCTCTGATTTTCAACTTCACACCTTTCCAAAGTCTTATGGACTATGTCGACGACAAGCAGAAATCTATTGGTTAGATGCTTAATACATTTGTTCATACAATCTTACAATTACTTTTCCCTTAGTGATTACATTAATCTTTAACACATGATAGATATTTTAGCCATCGTCATTGAAGTGTTGGAAAAAAAAGATGTCATGAGAGACGGAAAAGCTTCGACTGTCCAAAAATTTGTTATCATGAATAAAGAGTAATTCTCACTCTGTATCTTTGTTACTATTTTGTGTCAGAGATAAACAAATTTATCATCTTCTCGTAATCTCTGGTTTTTTTTAGGCAACAAACAGTCATACTATCGCTTTGGAATTGTTTTGTTGAGAACGAGGGCCAGAAAATTATGGAATCACTTCACTCTCATCCAGTTATTGTTTGCACAAAGCTCAAAGTTAATTTCTTTAACGGTATTTTTTCCTTCCTCATAATAACACATCTTACTCTGTCCCTTTTCATTCTATCTCAAAAAATGTTTTTGAAATGTTAACTGTTGCATTGTCAATGTGGTTCGACTCAGCCATCCTCGTTGACCCACCCATGCAAGAAGTTGCCGATCTCAAAAATTGGTAATCCATTATGTTACCTACAACCTTTTTAACATTCTGTTACAAATTATGTACGAATTTTAAAATTTCTTTATTTTGTCACCTATATAATTACTATGTTACAGGGCACAACGAAATAACAGCAACATCAAAAACCTCGTCAGTAGAAAATCTTACTTTAGATATAATCCTCGTATATCTTCTGGATCTCACCAGAATATCACGAAGATCATGTCTCTAGATTCTACCCCCAAGGTAATCGCATCTGCATATTCCAGTGACATATTGAATTTGAAACTTCTTCCTCTGAACATTCTTTTCGACTTTTCCTTAGATATCATGCATTGAAGCCAAAATATCCTTTCAGCACATTTTGCAAAAATTTTGGTATATGGCATGCAACAAATGCTTCCGGTCTACAGCTGCTGCATCTCGAGTTCTCTTCACTTGTAATTACTGTAGAGAGAAACGGACAGCAGATCCAAGGTTTGTGCTTCTATTTCCAATCTTCCATTTCTTGCTTATTCCTTCCATGTCCATTCCATAATTTTTGCATAACTTTTTTACTTCCATGTCACCTGCACTACTTTTTTGCCTACCCTTCTCCTTTTTGACTATTATGACTTTATTGAACAGATGCCGATATGACATAGATTTGACCGACGAAACCGGAACTATAACAGCTTTGATTTTCGATGACGTCGCTGAGAAACTATTAAACTTAACCGCCGTTGAAGCTATGAAATATTACAATGAGGTTATATTTTCCCTTCCTTCTTTCATTTACATTTCCAGTTTAATCAGCCCCAAATATCTTCATCTACTTATTCCACTGACAATGGACAATTTTTTTTTCCGTTATAAGAACATGGATCTCCCCTTGGAGAACCTGTATGCACAATTGAAAAGCGATAACTTTCTTCTGCACGTGAAGCCACCAAACACTCGGTCTTCAGGTGGGGTGCAACGATTTACTGTTGTTTACTGCCAGAAAATTGATGCTCATGAACAACAACAGACTTCACTTTCACCGCTCTCAGGTGCTTCTTATTCTTACTTCATCTTGATTTTATCTATAACATCATCTTTAATTATTTCTGTATGTGTCATTTAGTTTAAATTCATCTCCGCTTATATCGCTTGCTTAATATATATTGATTTATGATATTTTCTGAAAAAAATCCTGATTCTTCATCAGCTAAACAATGTCTCGAAAAAAGATTCTCCGATGCTGAATACCACTTGCCGTCACAAATGGATAAGTCGATCAGCAGCAGCGAATGTACGCCGCAATCAGACGCCCAATCTACTACAGATACTCGTCGTAATAGGAAAAAACCCAGATTCTCATAACTTTCGACTTGTATTTAGAACTTTCGTCTGTAACTGCTTCTTGATTCTTTCTTCTTCAATCTTGAAAGAAACACTTATTCAGTTGAGGTCTGTAGCTAACTCAAACTGATTCTTGCATGTGCTTCCGTCTGCTTTGTCAACTTCATTTGTGTTGTTAACCGTGCGTGTTGTTAACTTCGTCTATGTTGTCAACTTTGGTACGTGTTGTCAACTTCGTACGTGTTGTGAACTTCGTACGTGTTGTTAACCGTCGTGTTCTCGACTTATACGTGTTGTCAACTCCGTCGTGTTTGTATCTCTTCGCATACTTAAATCGCTTTTACGACTTCGTCTATTTTTAACCGTGCATTTCTTTGACTTCGTCCATTTTCTCTCCAATAATTAGATCTTCTGGATCAGAACTCCCATACTTCCAATCTTTTTTCAATCCACTGGTTTCTGGAATATCCTCAACGTTATCTATCTCAGTTCCTGATGATGGAGTTTCTATTATATCATCTAATTTCTTTGAAGCACTTCCACTCCCCATGTCATCTTCGTTATGGGGTTGCGAACTATCATCATGAAGATGAGTAGCCTACAAGCATTCCTGATAGATAATCTTGTGAAAAGTCTTCAACACCTTGACGAAAAAATGATAAACAACCAAGGTGTTCAAGATTTTCTACTAAATTATCTGTCCAGTATAACAGCATTCTTCATCGTAATATGGACTAACGAATTTAAAGTAGTTAACTTGATGTCATTTCCAACTCGCATTAAATTTCAGTTACCGATTCCATAATCCTTCTTCGAGTATACGAATTGACTAATCCTTCTTGGAAACTATTCGCACACATGTAAACTATTTTAACCTATCTCTAGGTAAATCGTTTACATTTCACTTTATCATCTTGCAAGATCGCCCTCATTTAATACAGTGGAACTCTTCAACTTTAATTTTTTCTTACGCGACTATATATCTTCCCTGCCAGACGCCCTGCTGATACCTCCATATCTAAACTTTCTAAGAACATCCTTCATTGCAAGAACATAACAACCATCAAACTTACGTCTTCTATTTCAACCAGCAAAGAACAACCTTTCAGTTCACTAAGGTATTTTTCTTTTAAAAATGTTTTGGTAAATACTAAGTTCTTTTCACAAAGGCTCTGGTAAATCAAAGTTAATCAAACCTTTGAAAATTTTGTTTAAAAACTAAGTGAAAATAAGAACTTTGAGCTTGGAGAAGATGATGGAGGAAGCTTGGAGAAGAAGAAGCTTGAAGATGATCGATGGAGAAGAGATGAAAGCTTAGGATTTTCTCAAAACCCTTCTTCATTCGATTTCAAAACCCACGATCATCCACCTCTTTTAGTCTTCAAATAGGTTTTTTCCTTCTCCATATGGCCACATGTCACACACGAACACCATCTTCATTTTTGTCTTTTAGTCATTTAATAATTTTAAATGCAACTTTTTGACAAAGCTTATAAGAAGCTTCCTTTCCATCCACGTAAGTCACATATATATATATATATATATACATATGATAACAAATTATACAAGAAAAACAAAAAATAGAAAATACAATAAGAAAACGCGAACTTCATATTTCCTTCGTCTTCATCTGCCTCTGTGTCTCAGTTTGATCTTCCTCCCCTTTGACATAATGGTTTCATTTACTTCTCCCATTTTCTTCTCCATTTTCTTCTTCTCCCCCTATTTGTTATAATCAAAAATAATTAATGGTGATGACTCTGCATAAATTCTGTCAGCATCTTCTACATATCTATCATCCTCGTCTGCATGTCTGTCATCATCTTCTCCATTCGATTCATTGTTTCCTTCTGTTCTTTGACTTCTTGACGTAAACTTTGTACTTCATTATGCAAGTCACAAGGCAAAGAAGGTTGATCATTATCTGCTGGGAGTTCTAGAAATGCAACTGTAGTATCATATGCGTCTGCAAATGGGATGTAGTCCTCTACTTTCCTTTTTGACCCACCTTCTGTTATCTTCCGTAAACCCTCCCCCTCAGTCCTAACTATGTTCTCAGAATCTCCGTTTCTACTGTTGAGATTCTTCAAGCCCATTCTGTTTATAGTACCTAAATTGATAGTACTTTTTACAGGCACTCTTAGGTTTTTTCCACTTCCAAGACGAATTCTCGATTCTCTGAAAATTCTTGTCAATAGCATGTCGTACGGATAACTTGTTGCATCTTTCATTCCTTTCACCATATAATGAAATATCAAAAATGGTAAATTTACTGGTTTGCGGTTCAGCAGGTAGAATAGGCACTGCTCATCCAACGTAGTAACCAAGTGTGTTGAACCCGCTCTTGGTATGATGCAGTTGAGGAGAATCGTATGATGAACCCTAGCTTTTGGGACCAGACTTGAGGTCTTCCTTTTCGATGGGTCATTCACTCCATAAAGTTGTTTACTAACATCTTCTTCCTTTAAATCGACCGTTGTCATCCATTTCGCCTTGGTAGAAAGCTTCTCTCCAACGGATGAACATCCAGTAAGCTTCTCAATCAAGTCCATTGTCACAATAATGGTAAGTCCGTCTACCGTAGAGACAATAGTCTTTTCCACCATCTGTGCATACTTCCAAAAATCAAATAACTGATTTGGATATACATCCTCTCGGACTTCGAAGAAATTTCTCCAACCGCCTCCAATAATCTCCGGTTCGATATCCATTGCATCTCTTCGCAGAGATTCGAAGTCCACATGCCTTCCATACATCATAGCTCCCTCCATTGCTTCTGATTTGAATCTAATTCAGATACTCTGTTCTTCAATGGTAATGACCTTGGAAAGGATTTTGAGAGAGAGAAAGATAAAACGTCTAAAGGTTGATGCTACTCGAACGTTTTCTGATTTGAGGTTATACAAAGGGCCTTGTCAGGCGTGCTCTAGACTCGTTGGGATTCTCAAGACTGAAATTTTTGCTCGAAATCTCAACATGGTTAAATATATCATAAAATCAAAACCAAAGGCCAATATTTTTAGGACAATAAATTCATATTAAATAACTGCTTGTTTCAAGGTTCAAGAAGCAAGATTGAAAAAGCAGTTGAACACTAAGGTTATAAATAAGACTCGAAGTCAACATATTATTTATGCTTTCGCATTCTCTCGTCATTTTTCTACTTAAATACATTTTTATACTTCGTCTGTTTTTCTTCGTCTATTATTCATTAAAATCATATATGTCAACTCATTTTGACTTAACATGCTTTTCAATAGGATCCGTCTGCATAGTTTTTTCTGTCACGTAGATTGAGTTTTCAATTAATAGGTACAATCTTCTAGCTACTATAATAATGTCAAACACTTTCCCTCTAAAAAATAATAATAATGTCAAACACTGCCAATAGTGTATTGCAGAAGTGGACCAGAACACAAATTGACGTTTCAATTCATACGTGATAGACTTCTGGACACCGTCATAATTATTTATTTGTCGCAAGGAAATACACGGTAACCCCCAAAATGTATGAGTCACTTTCACATCTGTTTATCTTCTATCCAATAATCTTCTAACTACTATGATAATGTCGATTCCTGCCAAATGCCAATAACGTATTCCAGAAGTAAGCAAACATGAGGACTGTAAATAGTGGAACTCTTCGACTTTAATTTTTTATTGTGCGACTATATATCTTCCCTGTCAGACGCCCTGCTGATAACTCTATATCTAAACTTTGAAAAAAGCCATTTGTTACAACTAAAAAAAAACCTTTTCAGAATTTTGATAGATTCTAATTGCTCAAAACTTTGTTTACTAATTAAGTTATGATAACGCTTGAATCTAACATCTTTAAAGAAACGGTTAATCAGTTGAGTTCTGTAACTAACTCAGAGTGACTCTTGCGTCTGCTTTTCTATACGCGTCTTCGTCTGTTGCTCTTAGCGTCTGCGTCTGCTTCTGCTTTTCTTTTCCTTTTTGTCTGCGTCTGCTTTTCTTTGCGTCTACATGACTTCGTCTGTCTTGACTTTGTCTGTGTTCGACTTTGTCTGTATTCGACATTGTCTGTATTCGACTTCGTTTGTCTGACTTCCTCTGTGTTGACACCGTCTGTGTTCGACTTCATCTGTCTTCAACTTCTTCTGTGTTCGACTTCGTCTGTCTAACTTCCTTTTTATTTATTTTTTTGTGATACATCAAAACATTTTTAAGTTAACTCATTTGGACTTAACAATCTCCCCTTAATAAATTAAGTTAAGTTAATTTGTTATAATTTGATGATAACGAATTATATATAAGGAAAAATACAATGTTATGAAAAAGAAAAATAAAAATTTATCTACAAAACTTCTTCTTTGACTTCTTCCTTTCTTCGTCTGCTACATTCACAACTTCTTTTCTGAACATCCTCTTCTCGTCTGCTCTCTTCTCCCTTTGTTCATTCTCTTCTCCTCCTATTTGTTATAATAAAAAATGATTAAGGACGACGACTCTTTAGTAGTTCTGTCATCATCTTCTTCAGATCATTCATCGTCTCCTTCATCTCATTGAATTCCCCGCGTAATCTACTGAGTTCATCTTCGGAGTCACTCGGTAAGGAGGATTGATCTTCATCTGCTGAGGGAGCAATGAACGGAATTGTAGTAGTATAAGCATCAGAGGTCAGAGTATACTCTTCATTAAGCATAATAGACGGTGGATGAATAAACGTATCAGCTTCAGAAAAATCTAAGTGAAATGGGCGCAAAGATCAAGAATCGCCTTCCTCAGGGTAACGCTTGTGCTTGAATATACAGTGTATTAGATAGGGGTCTAATACGCAGAACTGTCTGAACAAGGGATTCAGTGAATGTCCCTCTGATTATTCTTCCCCCCAATGGACTGTCTTCTTGCTTATCACTATATAAATGCAGCTCGCATCATCTTTATTTTGTGTAGAAGCGCATGCCTCATTAATTTTCCGCACTTCTTCTGCTATTTGATCTGCGGACAGATCATCACTATCTTCTTCAAGAAATAGCTTCGATTTCCCATTATTGAAATTCATTGGATATCGTGGCTGTATGTCTGGTACAACCTTTATTATAGTTTGTTCTGTGACTGGATAAATAGTGCACGGTCGAGAAGACATTTGAGTAGGGTATGGCCTTGTAGCAGCGTACCTTAAATTATCATAGAAGTTCCTTTCGTCTTCATTCAAAATGTGTCATGTCTAACTATTTATCAAAATAGGTTGCAAGACAGCCTTTATTTGTCTTCTAGGTTGGCTGAAGATAGCGATTGCAGTACTCCTTCTTGTCACAATCTCAACCAGTCTGACTTCAAGCTTATCCTTTCTTAAATATTCAGAATAGTCATGAATGATCAGACTAGATTCAACAGATACTTCCACTGGTGTCCTCACTGAAGTTGAATCTGCTGTAACTTCAGGTTGATCATTAACAAGAGTAGTCTGAACCAGGTTAAGCTCCACTGGTTGGTTAACAGGGATTTCCTGAACTCTGCTTTGCTCATTTGCTTTTTCTTTTTGAACAGAATAAGAGATTTCTTTCTTCCGACTAACTTCCCTAGCAGTCTTCCGCACTGCCTCTGTTAGTCTTGAAGTTTTCTCCGCTTCACCTTTTTCTCTTCTCGCTTCCGCCTTTCTCTTCTTCTTGGTCTCCTTGGTTTTTCTGCCTGTATCCTCTTCCAGAATAGAGACTAAGGATCTTGTTTCTCTAGTTGCACCTATTGGAGAGGATTGTGCTTCACTCTATTCTCTGGCATTCTTTTCTTCTTGTTGCCTCGGAGTCCGAATCCTCCGTGATCTCTTTCCCTTCTTTGTAGCTTCACTTAGAAGACTTTCTTCTTGTCTTTTTAGCGCACCTTGTTCTGTCCTCCGGGATTGGCTTTCTTCGATTTGAAGATTCGCCTATTTTATCAGCGGTCTTCCTGACACTTTCCTTATTTCATCCGCAACCGATCTCACACTCACTTGAGCTTCAGAACTTGAAGCGGGAGTCTTCTTCCTTGCAAGCTCCCCCTCAGTCCTTGTTCTTGTTAAAGAGTCGGCTTCTTCTTTCATCACTGTCTTCAGACCCATTCGCCGTATGGTGTGTGCATCAATCTTACTCTTCACAAGCATAGTCCTTCTATATCCTTGGTGTAGAATGATACCGGATTCTTTAAAATCCTTATCAGAAGCATCCCATAAGGATAACTATTTGAATCCTTCATCCCCTTAATCATGTAATGAAAGATTAAGAAGGGTAAGTCTATGGGATTACGATTCAACAGGTGGAACAAACATTGTTCGTCCAGAGTGGTCACCAAATGTCTTGAACCTGCTCTAGGTAGAATGCAATTAAACAAAATTGCATGAAGAACCCTAACCTTCGGAACCAAACTCGAGGTCTTCCTCTGCCATGGGTCATTGGCTCCATATAATTGTCTTGTGACATCTTCCTCTCTCATACCCACTTGAGACATCCATCCGGCCTTGGTAGAGATGGTCTCACCAACTGACGGACAATCGGTCACCTTCTTTATTAACTCCTTAGTCATAACAACGGATATACCATCTACTGATGATACTACAGTGTTGTCTACTAGCTGAGCATTCTTTCAAAAATCGAAAACCTCGTTTGTGTATACTGGTTCTCGTACCTGAAAGAAGTTCCTCCAACCAGCTCTTACAATCTCTGCTTCCACATCCATACCATCATTCCTCATTGACTCGAAATCCACATGTCTTCCGAATATCATGGCTGGCTCCATTGTTTCAGAACGAAAAACTGACTCTGGTAAGCTTTTTAGGGTTGGATGTTTGAGAGAATTGGGAAAGCAAAATGAACCGTCTAGAAATGAGAATAACCGTAATGATTTTGCTTTTAGGCTACTTCTAGAGATATAGTCCGGAGTGTTCTAAAGTCATTAAAATCGTCGAGATTATCAGACTTTCCCTCCACAACTTTCTTGTCAGAGAAGTTACCAGCTATACCTCATTGTTTTTGACGGCGTTAGTTTTATCGTTACTTTTTCTTGACTGTTCACTTCACATAACCATTATCACATTGCGTCTGATCTTCTGAAAATGTTCTTCACTTAATGGTTTTGTGAACATGTTTGCCTACTGATACTCTGTTTCCATGAACTGTAGACGCACCACCTTCCTCTGAACATAGTCTCTCAGAAAGTGATGTCTGACTTCTATGTGCTTCACTCTTGAATGCTGAATCGGATTCTTTGACATATTGATTGTACTGGTGTTGTGGCAATAGATTGGAGTAACATATGCGTCTGTTTTTGGCTTCCGTCTGCTTTTCTACTTCGTCTCTTTTTTTCTTTCTCCGTCTCTTTTTCTACTTCGTCTGTTTTTTATTCTCCGTTTGTTTTTCTACTTCGTCTGTTTTTCATTATCCGTCTGTTTTTCTACTTATTCTGTTTTTCTACTTAATACAATGCAAATCTTAAACTTTAATTTTTTATTACGTAAATTTTCTGACCCAACCTTCTGATCCAATATTTTATCTTCTGTCTACGCGCGATATACACGCAATCTTCTGACCCAATCTTCTGATGCAATATTTTGTCAGGCGCCGGGGTCGCTTCTTTTGCGAGCCTCTACAGCCTATCTGTACTACTTTCTCTAAAAAAAGTATTTAAAAGCTTGTTACAGTAAAAGAGCTCTCGCCTAAATTTCGACTTAATGCTTTTACGATCACTTTTTCTCACGTTGTCTAACTTTGCAATCTTCGACTTCGACTTGTATTTATAGCCTTCGTCTCCAACTGCTTCTTGATTCTTATTTCTTAAATCTTTACAAAACAGTTAATCAGTTGAGTTCTGTAACTAACTCGAACTGACTCTTGCGTCTGCTTCTTCATTCTTCCCATGCGTTTGTTATACACGTCTTCGTCTGTGATAATATTTGCATATGCGTCTGCTTTACTATTTGCGTCTGCGTCTGCTTTGTGTCTGTGTCTGCTTTGCTTAGCGTCTACTTTATGTCTGCGTCTGCTCTGTGTCTGCGTCTGCTTTGTTTAGCGTGTGTTTTGTGTTTGCGTCTGCTTTGCTTAGCATCTGCGTCTGCTTTATGTCTGCGTCTGCTTCACTTCGTCTGTGTTCGTTTTTTGTTTGTTCTTTTTGTTATTCATCAAAATCATATCTATGTAAAGTCATTTGAACTTAACAATCTCCGCCTTTTTGATGATAACAAACTATATACAAAAAAAAAAGCAAAATTACAAAATTTTGAAGAAAACAAAAACTTATCTTCAGTACTTCTTCTTTGACTTCTTCCTTTCTTCTTCTACTTCAGTCACACATTCATTTCTGAACACCCTCTTCTTTTCTGCTCATCCTCTTCTCCCCTTGTTCATTCTCTTCTTTTCTGCTCTTATCCTCCCCCTATTTGTTATAATAAAAATGATTAACGATGGTGGCTCTTTAGCAGTTCTATCATCATCTTCTTCAGATCATTCATCGTCTCCTTCATCTAATTGAATTCAACACGTAATATGCTAAGTTCATCTGGTCGGTCAATCGACGAGGAGGCTTGATCAACATCTGCTAAGGGAGGAGTGAATGGGATTGAAGTAGTATAAGCATTTGATGTCAGAATGTATTCTTCATTTATCTCAATCATTGGTGGACGAATAAATGTTTCAGCTTCAGGAAGATCTAAGTCAAATGGAGCAGGCAGCATGAGCAACTGTCTTCCTTGCAGGCGTAATGCATCTGCTTCAATAGACAGTGTATTAGACAGAGATCTAATACGCAGAACTATCTGAACAAGGAACTCAATAAATGTCCCTGTTATTACACTTCCCCCCACTAGACAGTCTTCCTTCTTGTCAGTATAGCTGCAGCTCGCTTCATCTTTATTATGTCTAGAATCCAATTTTGACTTCCCCTTAGTCAAATCCCGAGGATATCTTGGTTGAATATCTGGTGCAACCTTTATTTTTGTGTTTTCAGTGATCAGATAAATAGTACACAGTTTGCAGGGACGTTTTGAAGGGTATGGCTTAGTAGCAGTGTCCCTCAAAGCATCGTAGAAGATCTTTTCATCTTCTTTTAGTAACTCCCATGTGTTACTATTAATCAATATAGGTCGTACCACAGCAACTATCTTCTTTACTGGTTGAATACAGAATGCAATAGCAGTTCTCCTTCTGGTAACCACTTCCACCATTCTAACCTTCAGCCTCTGTTTTCGCAAAAACTTATAATAGTTGTATACCATCAGACAAGGTTCATCACTATCCGAGTTTGATTCTGCCATTGCCTCTGGTTGTGCTTCACTAGAATTCTCCTGTACCAGGATTTGCTCCACTGGTTCTTCCTGTTGAGCAATGGGGGTTTCCTCAATTGTGCTCTGCTCACTTTCTTTTTCTATTTGAGCAGCATCAACATTTTCTTTCTCTCTAATAACTTCCCCAGTAGTTGACACAGTCTTCTTTCGAATCCTCGGTGATCTCTTTGCCTTCTTTGTAATTTCACTTAAAAGACTTTCTCCTTGTCTTTTTGGCGCACCTTCTTCTGTCATTCGCGATTGGCTTACGTCGATTCCAGGACTCGCCTGTTTTATTATTGTTCTTCCAATCATTCTTCTTAATTCATCCGCAGGCGATCTCGTACTCACTTGAGGTCGAGAACTTGAAGCGCGAGTCATCTTCAAAACATGCTCCCCCTCAGTCCTAGTTCTCCTTGAAGAGTCGTCGCCTTCTTTGATTACAGTCGTTACACCCATTCGTCGTATTGTGATTGAATCAATCTTACTCTTCACAGCTACAATCCTTCTATGTCCTCGATGTAGGACGACTCCGGATTCCTTAAAAATCTTTGTAAGCAACATACCTTAAGGATAGCTATTTGTATCCTTCATCCCCTTAATCATGTAGTCAAAGATTAAGAAGGGTAAGTCGATGGGATTGCGATTTAGCAGGTAAAACAAACATTGTTCGTCCAACGTAATCACCAAATGCCTTGAACCTGCTCTGGGTAAAATGCAATTAAACAAAATTGCATGGAGAATCCTCGCCTTTGGAACCAAACTATAGGTCTTCCTCTCCCATGGATCATTGGCTCCATATAATTGTCTTCTGACATCTTCCTCTCTCATACCGACTTGCCATATCCATCCGGCCTTGGTAGAGAGGGTGTGACCAACTGACGAACAAGCAGTCACCTTCTTTATTAACTCCTTAGTCACAACAACGGATATACCATCTACTGATGATACTACAGTGTTGTCTACTAGCTGAGCATTCTTCCAAAAATCAAAAATCTCGTTTGTGTATACCGGTTCTTGTACCTCAAAGAAGTTCCTCCAACCAACTATTACAATATCTGCTTCCACATCCATACCATCATTCCTCAATGACTCGAAATCCACATGTTTTCCGAATATCATGGCTGGCTCCATTGTTTCAGAACGATAAACTAACTCTCGTAAGCTTTTTAGGGTTGGATGTTTGAGAGAATTGAGAAAGCAAAATGAACCGTCGTGAGATGAGAACAAAAATTAAAATCCTCGAGATTATTAGACTTTCTAGCTATAGCTCACTGTTTCTGACGCCGTTAGTTTTATCGTTACTTTAGATCGACTGTCCACTTAACATAACCATGTTGCCATTGCGTCTCATCTTCTCAAACCGTTCTTCATTAATGGTTTTGTAAACATGTCTGCCTACTGACACTCTGTTTCGATGAACTGTAGACGCACCACCTTCCTCTGAACATAGTCTCTCAGAAAGTGATGTCTGACTTCTATGTGCTTCACTCCTGAATGCTGAATCGGATTCTTTGACAGATTGATTGCACTAGTGTTCTCGTAATCGATTGGAGTAACATGTGCGTCTGTTTTTGGCTTCCATCTCCTTTTCGACTTCGTCAGTTTTTTTTCTTTCTCCGTCTCTTTTTCTACTTCGTCTGTTTTTTATTCTCCATCTGTTTTTCTACTTCGTCTGTTTTTCATTATCCCTATGTTTTTCTACTTAGTCTGTTTTTCTTTCTCCGTCTGTCTTTCTTTTTTCGTCTATTTTTCTACTGAGTCTTTGTTCCTAATCAAAATCATAAATGTGAAGTCATTTTGACTTAACAGATGGTTCATCACCTTCTAATGTTATTGTTATTTGCAATATCATGATTATTCAATTCATGATTATTTTTCAACTTCATTCATATATTTTTTCTCATTTTCAATATCAGTTTCTAAATATTTTTATCATGATTATTATATTCATTATTAGTATTCAACTTCATTCATATATTCATATTTTTTATACAATCATAATAACGGTTCATTGCATATTTGTTTTATTAATAAACCGAAATTTTTATTATACCTAATAGGAATAATACTATTTACATTACGATATTAAATAATACTAATCACTAATATATATACCTCTTGTCATAATCTATGTGTCTTCGCGATATACACGCAATCTTCCGACACAATCTTCGATGCAATATTTTGTCAGCGGTAAGCGCATGTAATGCATGCCCTGGACTACTTATATCTATTTATATCTTTTCATTCATTCATATTGTCATTCATGTTGTGTTGTTTTCTCTATACACACAATCTCGACCCAATCTTCGATGCAATATTTTGTCGGGGACCACGACGGGCCCCACAATCCATGCCCTTGTGGATTTGCTTATATAGTGTCTTCTTGCTCATTCGCAGATATCGCTTCCTCTTAGTTTTATTCCCTGTTACTTATAAATCTTCTTTAAGCTTTTTTTGTGCATGCAGATGTTTTTGAAGTTTGATGTTGTTTCACGACTTTTGTTGCTCTCGAAAGAATATCAATGTTCACCAACTCTTGGCGCATGAGACTTGGATATAAGGAGATTTATCATGTTCAAAATCTGAAAATGGATGGCTCAAATAAAGAAGACGTACTGAAGACTTGGATATGACGAGATTTATCATGTCTAACATTCTCCACGTCGATCTTCACTGTCCTTGTGATCCAATAGGAAGATTGTAACAATCTTGATCTTTCTTGTAGTCATTCATAATGTGTTAATCAGTTTTTGAGTGACACAAACTTCCAGCATCAAGATTGTACTTTAAAGAATTGTAATATTACATCGTGTTATTTAAGACGATAGAAGTTGAGACTTCAATCAAACAAGTTGTACCTTGTGTATTTCCCTTTACAAAAAATATAACCTAGGAAAACGCTTAATTAAAACAAACTTGTTCTTTTCACAAGACCTCTTGAAAAAAATTATAAAATGTTTTTGCTCGTCCACTTTTGCATCAAATGCGCTTTTGCTTCCTCTCGCTTTTCAACTCAAATCTGCTTTTACTTCTTTAAATCTGTTTTTAGGAGTTTAAATGCCTTTTGCATTCCTCTACTATTCAACTTCCGTGTGTTTTCTTCTTTCCTCTCGCTTTTCAACTTAAATGCTTTTCTTCCGTCCGCTTTTGAACTCCTCTCTGCTCAACTCAAATGCGCTTTTCAATAGCTTCCCTCTCTTTTCAAGCGTCTTTTTCATCGTCTCATTGTCTCATCATTATTGCTACTTCAACTATCCAAAACTCTAGCATATCTCAGACACAACCCATGAAGTACCTTATAGACAAGGACACTTGAGAGTCTTACCCAAAAACTGATTCACACATTATGAATGACTACAAAAAAGATAAACATTGTTACAATCTTCGCATTGTTCTTTCCGACATTTTCCACACATAAGTCAACACATGAGCCATGTTTGTTGTTTTTTTGTCAAGGTGTTGAAGAATTTCCATTAGATTATCTATGCAGCATCGTCTGCTTTTGCTTTCGTCTGCTTTTTCTTCTGTCTACTTTTGCTTCCGTCTGCTTTTGCTTCCGTCTACTTTTGCTTGCCTCTGCTTTCCAACTGCCATCTTCTTTTCTTCTTTCGTCTGCTTTTCACCTTCCTTCTGCGTCTGTTTTTCATCGTCTACTGCCTCATCATTATTTATAGTTCAACGATCCAAAACTCAAGCATATCTGTACACAACCTACAGAAGTACCTTATAGACAAGGACACTTCAGAGTCTTACCCAAAAACTGATTCACACATTATGAATGACTACAGGAAAGATAAATATTGTTACAATCTTCCTATTGTTCTTTCCAGCATTTTTCCACACATGAGCCATGTTTGTTGTTTTTTTGCCAAAGTGTTGAACAATTTTCATTAGATTATCTGTGCAGTATCGTCTGCTTTTGCTTGCGTCTACTTTTGCTTGCGTCTACTTTTGCTTTCGTCTGTTTTTGCTTCCGTCTGGTTTTGCTTCCGCTCGCTTTTGCTTTAAATGCTTTTGCTTCAAATGCCTTTTGCTTCAAATCGCTTTTCAACTGCTATCTCCTTTTCTTCTTTTGTCTGCTTTTACCTTCCGTCTGCGTCTGTTTTTCATCGTCAGCTGTCTCATCATTATTTCTACTTCAACGATCCAAAACTCTAGCATAAGAAGGCGTAGTGCAGACTTCGATATGAGAAGATTTATCATAAATTGCAAAGCTGCTACTTCACCACCGGCATCCTCTTTCCTTGTACATATATTTTTCTCATGCCAGAAAGGAACTCCTCTGCTCCACAGATCAGTCAACAAATGACAGTTGTTTGTCATTTTTTCGCCAAGGTATTGAAGATTTTCCATTACATTATCTATCCAGTATAACAATTGCTTTTTCTTTCGTCTACTTTTGAAATTTCGTCTGCTTTTCAACCTCTTACTACTTCGACTCATTTTTGCTTCTTTCAGCTTGCTCTTGTTTTTTTCATTTAAAATAGTTCAGTTGATGTCATTTCTAACTCCCATTAAATTTCACTTACCAATTCCCTATGTCTTCTTCACGTATACGAATTGACAAATCCTTCTTCCAAAACATGTAACTCCCAAAATCTAGAAAACAGATATCGAGACGTCTTTTCGTTATATCCAATAATCTTCTAACTGCTATAATAATGTCAAATACTACCAATAACGTATTGTAGAAGTAAACAAACATAATATCAAAACATAGATTGACGTTTCAATCAATAGTCAAGGTTACTTCTTCTATTTCAACAAACAAAGAACGACCGTTCAGGTCAGTAACCGATTCTTTTCTCGATTACTTTTTTCATCCTAATTTTTAAAATTTATAATGTCAACAAAACCTTTCTTTATCTTTACGCAACATTTTTTATAGGTTCCCTCCTTATTCTGTGGTGCATTTTGCCTCACCAACCTTCATCTGATTCTTCCTTCTCAATAAAGTTGTCAAATAATTATCAGATTTGTTGAGGTTGGCTTCTTTGTTGTCCCATATTGGTTGGGTGTGGGTTCGGGAGGTCTAAATTCCTAACAACATTTATACACCAATTTCGTTATTTTAATGCCGATATGAATTCCATCTATTTCGACCGCAAAAGATATTTGAAAAATGCCATAAAGGAGACATATGATCGTCAAAATCAGCTAGATGAGTAACTTATCCAATAACGATCTCAAAAAGTAAACTTGATACTAGGAAATCTTATGAAGCCCACATTAAAAACTTATAGATTAAGGTATCTTTATCTGCAGATGTCAAGAGTACACAAGTAAACTATTTTATCTTATCGAAAAAAACCCATTTCATCTTAGTTCTTCTTCATGTTAAATTTTGCCCTGTGTATAAATTCACTGGACACTTTCACTGCGCATTTGCGCAGTGTTAACCTGCTAATACTATAATAATAAACTTATCAGTAGTACTTATGTTTTATTATCATCTAAATATCGATTGGAACGTCCCTTAGGTAAACAATCTCCCCTTTTAATGATAATAAAACATTTTTCATATTAGAGAGTCATAATAAAATTGTGCACATAATCAAGATAATGAGTAACTTCTCTTTAATTTATGATATAAAACATTTATCCATATCAAATAATTTCTAAGACATGTACCAATTTGTAAATCTGAAATCTTTTTTAATATATTCTACCATTAAGTAGCAAGAACATGAATTATATGAGGATTTTTCATGAGCGTCATCGATAAACATGGCAACTTGGAATATGTTGCGATGATGAACTTACGGCCATAAGGCAAAAGGTGTTGTATATCAAATTATCAGTGATAGCTTTAACAAATAAGATTTTAATATAAGAAAACATATTTTTATAATCAATTGTAATAAATTTATCAACATAAACTTAAATTTTAGAGAATAGCAATAAAATATATTAACTTTGAATTTATTTCAAATATAATCCATACTATAAATTCCTTTTGAGTTATGTGACAAATACAATTTTAAAAATATAATATGTAATTTAAGAAATTTCTAAAGAGAAACATAAAGGGAAGTTTATTGGACTTGTCCCTACATTTAACCAAGTATTTAAGTTTTGTAGTAGTGAAAATAGAAGTAGAAAGAAGATACTCTTAAGATGAAAACCCTGAATCAACCTCAAATAGGTTTCAAAGCCTTTTCTTATTTTTGCTCTTTAATAACTTTTAAAATCACTCGTTATATAGTTCTTAAAACTTCATATGTAAATATGCTATGTATTTTGACTTATATATTCCTTCATAACTTTACATAAAGTATTTTCCATGTACTTGAGTGAAAACAACTCTTTAATAGAAAATAATGTGTTGCTATGTTTAAAATAAATTATAGTTTATGTATTTAATTGTTATTCAAAAGTTAAGATTATTTTTAATAAATTCTTTGGATTAAAATATATTTATTTTTATTTTATTTTATAATGAAAAGTTAAACAAACTAATTGCTAATTTAAAGGAATATCTCATTTAAGTAGGATCCTTACTAATTTGAAGAAAATCATATTTAGACAATGGCGTGCCATTAATAAAACCACCTGACCCCTAATTCTTTTACTTTGGTGGGATCAATGTTATGAATATCGTACTGATATTAGTACTAAATTTGGTTTTAGTATGGTGCTGTACTAGTATCGATTAATCGAAATTATTTGAGATAATTTTTAAATTTACTAAATTATCCTTAATTTTTAAAAACTACAAATAGTCCTTCAATATGTTGTACTAATAATTTATAATTCTAGATCACCTATCTCCAAAAATTATAATAATGGAAATAATAATTACAATTAATATAAAAAATCATTTAATTATTACATAAATATAAAATTAAAGACAATATAAAGTACTTAAAATGTTATTATCATATAATAAATAATAATTATATCACAATATCAAATAAAAATAATAATAAATGTCCATGACTTTCTATATATATATTATAATTTACACGAGTTCATGTAGAGGACAACCAACTAGAAATGAAATATGAAACAAAAACTTTTACAATTATATTTATAATGCATATATATAATTTAACATATATATACATCAAATATAAGTGAAATTAAAAGAAGAAGAGAAATGAAAACTTAAAATTTTATTCAACTGAATATTCGCTCAAATTGTATTGATCTCAATTCTCATTTGGTCAAAAATCTTCAAAGACAAGTTTTATCATCATTATCATTCAAATTTATTGCACCAAATAATATGTCTACCCTTTCTCATCTAAGATTATCTTCCAATCACTCTTATATATCAAACATAGTTCCTTGGAAGTGCAATCCACCAAAAGATCGACATAGTCAAGGCAAATTGGATCTACATAACTACTTATTCTATTAAGATTCCTAGTAAAAAATAACATTAAATTATTAAGAAATTACAATAAATTATATTCAACTTAATAACGATAATAACATCCATTTCCTAAAGCTTTAAATTGTATTGAACGCAGACCAATTTGTTCAATTTTTTATATTCCAATCTATTCCTTTTCCTAGGATGGATTAATTAAAATGTTCTTCGATTCTTTTCATCCCCTGTTATACTCCATCGACTTGGAATTTGAATTACAAACTTTTGCAATACTAAAACACCACTTCTGAATCTCTTTGACAAATAGCAATAAGCATCCCAAAATCACCATAAGCATCTTTATAAATCTCCATTTGTGAGCTTAAGAGACCTTGCATCATCCTATGGAAAAATAGTTGCAATAGTTAACAACATTCCCCTATTAATTTCAATTTTCTTTGTAAAACTTGGTCTGAAATAAACACTAAGATTAAAAAATGTTGCAATTACAAACAATAGATAGTAAAGTTGAAAGTTGTCTTTCCATCTTTCATTAATAACTGCAAGATAAGGTGTGTACAAAAAGCCCTAATTTTCACATTAGCCTTAACTGCTTCCTTTGCCCTCTCCATGACATCATAAAAATAATTCATTATTGCTTTCTTATCATTATTAGTCAGACAAAGTACCCTCACCAAAGGCTCATAAACTCGAATAGCAAATTAAAATTGGGACAAAAATTCATTATCTTCAAGTATAATTATAGAAAGCTCCAATCCAACATTAAACCTAACATATTGAGATGCAACTCACTTATTACTTGTAAACATTTTCCTCAACTACTTCTTCATCAATATAAAACACTGAAGTGATATGAAATTAGTTACAAATATTGTAATAGTAGGATGACATAAATTCCTACCTTTTGTGAAACCCTTTCTCATTAAATTTAGGACCTATGTACTATTGTAAATGAACTTGCTCATTTTTTTTCTTTATATACAAGCTCATCAATAATAGGAAAATATCTAGCATTTTTTAAAACTTTCAACATCAGATCAATGTAATGTATAGCTCAAGGAGTCTAATAGTAATAATCATACCTACTTTGCAATCTTCTTCCAACTGCTTTATAAGCAAAAACATTGTCACCAATGAACTAAACAATATTTTCTGCCTAATTTTATTCACAAAAATCTTACCATTTGTGAAATCCTTTCTTATTAAATTTAGGACCCATTCACGATTTTAGGTAAACTTGGTCACCTCTTATTCTTTCTATACAATCTCATTAACAATAGGAAAATATCTAACCTCTCATATATTTTTCAATGTCATAATCTACAACACAAGGAATTCAATAAAAATAATTATACCTATTTTGCAATCTTCTTCTAACTGCTTTATAAGTAGAATAATTGTCAGTAATAAACTAAATAATATTTTCTGACCTAATTTCATTCACAACTTCATCAAATGTTTGAAATAGAGTATCAGCATTCCTGATAAGGTCAAACTTCAAAAAACATTGTCCCTTTTGTAGAATAAACCAAAAAATTAATAATAAGTTCTTGTCTTCTATTTCTCCAACCATCACATATGATTGAACACCCATAAGTAGTCCAATTCATTCTTTTGTCATCCAAATAGCTTTTTATTAAATAGAGCTACTCAAAAGTTTACTTTTGTATTCATCAATTGAAGGAGCTTTGTATCCTAGACTATAAGAGGCAATAACATCTACCATATGTTGATAATAATAAGACTGGCTGTATTGAATGTTATACATGAATCATGTCACCATCTAATCATTGTTAATATCCACATTATGAGTCACTTCTTTAGATTGAGTTACTGCAGATTGAAGTTGAGCTCTAGGAGTTGTTCATGGTGCAAAAAAAAGACATATATCTTCTTCTTTTCCTAACATCCTGTGTAACATTCCCTTCTTGTTGGGTAGCAATACCACCACCTTCAACATCTCCACTATGATCCTAACCACTAATGAAATAACTTCCACTACCAATTTCATAGTTTAATCTTTGCCTTTTTTTTCTTTCTTATGCTTTTACTCTTCAAGCAAAGTCCTCAAGCACATCATGACTCACTTTTTTACAAGGTTTTGCATCACCTTGAACCCCAAATAAATTCTTCTTTAATATGGTAATTCCTCTACCTTTCAAATGTTCATTAGAATATAAATAAATAGTATGGATCTTTATTCCTAGAACTAATCCAGTATAAGCCCAAGCTGGTTCATTGAATCTTCTTGAAGTGACTGAATTATCAAGAGTACTTGAACTTCTTTCCATTTATTTGTAAAAGTAAATAAAATATATATCAAAATTAACTTAATAACTTCATATCAAAATAACATGTAAAATATATCAATAATAGTTTCTCAATAACTCATGTTTCTTTCAAAACTCAAAATCAAATATATCATTGATTGATGCACTTTCACTAATATAACTCATTTTGTATGATTAAATAATTCATACGTAAAGTCACAACTATAAACTATTTTGTATAATTATATAATTCAAAATAAATTCACAATTATAATCTATTTTGTATGATTATATAATTCAGTCATAAACTCACAAGTTAAAACTATAACTCATTTTGTGTTATCAAATATAAACTCATATATAATCCAATTTGTATAATCATATAATTCAACCATAAAGTTACAAATATAACTTATTTTGCATGATTACATAATTTAAATATAAACTCCCAATTATAACTCATTTTATATAATTATGTGATTCAACTATAAACTCTTAACTATAACTTATTTTATATGATTATTGATTAGTTGAATAAATAATCCAACGCAAACATAAAATTCGATTGTAACTCAATTTGTATAATTACTCATGATATAATTCAACCATAAAACTAACTATATTATGATGATTATAAAATTCAATTTATAATATATAATTATATTTATAATAATGACTAACCTTTGATTCAAATTTCAATACATCTTAATCTCAAATTTCACATAAGAACAACCTCAAATTCATAATCCAATTTCAAATTTCAAACAACAAATAAATAACCTCAAATTCATTATCCAATTTAAAATTCCAATTTCAATCATCACAGAAGCATGATCAATTCCAATTTCCAAACAAAACTTTGTTAATTTTATTGAACGACACAAATTCAAACATCCACAAACACAATTCACAAGTTGTAAACCACAAACCAAGACAAGTAATCACATGATCCATTTATCAATTATCACATTGTTCCTCTTCTAGCATATTTTTTCTTGCAAAATGTAATCTTGGCTTTATCTTTATCACAGGCACAAGCTCAAAACACTAGAATTTTACAACATAACACAACACATGGTGGAGAGTAATGTGATGGAATAGTGGAGGACCGGATGTGAAGCCTAGAGGACACAAAGTTAAGGTCCTCTGGAGGACGATTAGTGAATGACATTGAAAGTTAAATTTGCAACAGGGTTATGAGATTAGTGGCAACTAATGACGAAGACAACTAGGTGAAGAGACGACGAGGTGATAAGGACTACATTGAGACCCTAGTAAGGTTCTTCGCTTTGTACTGAATGAAATCACATGCTTCACCGCTTATGCGGGGCCCTCTCAATTCCTTTGAGTTTCATTATTGAGAACATACTCCCCAAGCAGGACACTTAACATGTTAGCTACAACATTGCATGGGTCAATACACACAGCACCCAGTATCATTGATATCATTTTCTTTCTTTCTCTCACCTGTTCATTTATTCACAATATTTTATATTTTTCTTTACAACTCATAATCATATTTGTTTTTCCTTTCTTTATGCAAAAAAGACTTCATTTACTATATTGATAGTCTATTTTGACTCTTTCTTTATATCCGAATAATGTGAAGCGATGAGTTGGTTATTAATTCCATATTTATTAGTTCGTTCTATATTTATTAGTTCATAGTATAGTTCGTTCCTTTTTTTAATGTTGACCCAAAAAAAACCAACGAGTCACACACTAAGCATAGCAATTATGTCAAATTCTCAATGGAATTTTTTATTTTTTAGTTCATTCAACCTTGTAGAATTAGAAGCTCTGCCCTCCTCTCTATCAATCTAAGGGGATGGAAGGGTAAAGGCCTTTGATGTCCCCTTAGTCTAAAATTGGGTCCACAAAATTACTAGCCAATAGAATATGCCTTTCTCTCATGCCTTTCTTTGTTCATGGTTCAATATTCTGGTGTCCTAGGTGTAGAGGTACCACCCCAATCCATCCTGAACTTAGTGGTTAAATTCTACTGTGATGAAGATACTATAGGGAAGGTCCTGGAAAAAATAGTTTGACCCTAAGATGATAAAAAATTTAACATTTTATTTTTAAGAAAATGAGATTCTTCGTGATATTGAAGGGTAGATCTTAATTTATATAAGTTGATAACTTGGATTTGTGATAATTTATTTAAAAAAACGTATGTTTGTGACAAGGAGGATACGTCACAAAAATCTCTGAATTTTATTAATAACATAAATATTAAGTGAGTTTTGATAATCGAAAAAATTGCTTAGATTTTGAATTGTTTTATCAATTCTTTTGAAAATTTCTTTATTATTGGAAACATATTTATTAATAATTTTTATTGTTGATTCAAGAAAAGTTGTTTGTTGATATGTAGAATTGTGATGGTACCTAAAAGATATCTATATATATTTTTTCAATCCAAATTTTTATTTAAAAAATGAGATTATAAAGATGTGGGGTAAATAAAATGCTCATAACATTGAAAAATCAAGCAAGGAAAAGCTTTTATTTTTTTTCTTCATGTCTTTGATTGCGTCATAGATCATTGGATAAAAATTCAACGATGAAGAGAGAAACAAAAAATATCACTGCTGTGTAAACAAAGAGTTTTAAAGTAAGCATTACACAATCACCAAAATCTTTTTTGGTTTGAAAAAAAAGAAAATAGATTCTCTCTTTTTGGTTGAGTTTTATATCACATAAAAGATTTGTTAGTATGATAGAAAGAAATGAATAAAAAATTATTTTTAATTTATCAAAAGAAAGAAAAAATGAGTCATAAAAATATTCTTTATAAAAGAAATGATAAACAAACTTTTGCAATAAAAAGAAATCCAATTTTATTATTTGGATTTAAAGACACATATGTCTTGAATAAAACAAAGCTAAAAAAAAGATTGGATAATCAAGAATCAAACAATTCATAAAATTTATAATCAAATTCCATCTATATTCCAAATATCAATAGAAATGAATCTTGTGTTACAGAATCTAAGAAAAATATTGAAAATGTCTCTTAGATGTCTTACGTTATAATTTCAAATAAACTTTTTTGGGGAAGGCAAAAGAAAGAAACGAGAGAGAGAGTGAAAGCGATGTTGAGACAGTCGAATGAGGATGGACTCTAACTGTCCGTATGGTTGTTGTCTTGAGTAGCTAAAGATGTAACTGTATGAGCAGAAGCGAATGTAAACCGAGGCGATGAGGATGTTTAGTTGTGGTAGATGTAATGAAAAAAGCGATCCGTCTCTAGGATGTAATGTGTTTGATTGCAATAGACAGAACGAAAAAATTGTGTCAATGACAAAAATGCCCCTTATACTTAAGATTATTAACAATGTGTTATGGATTGATAAATTTATTAATAAGAAGCTTTAGTAAACAAGTGAATAAATAATAATAATAACAATTTCAAATTAATATCGGTTAATACAGATATTATTTTAAGTAATTTTAAATTTATAAAAAAGTTTTTAATTTTTAAAATTATAAAATAATCTTTCAATATTATACTTTATAGTTGAAACCAACCTAATCTCAAAATTATAATAATAATAATTTATTTATTTTCCTTAATATTATTTTCACATATTTTACATAAATATAATAATCACAATCAATACCAAAAGATTATTTTATTATTATAGAAATATAAATTAAAAACAATATAAAGTATTTAAAATATTGTTATTTTATTATATAATAAATAATAATTATATCATTAAAATATATTTTATGTTAATATGTAATTGTTATTAATAATAAATTATTTTATATATATTTGAGGCATTTTAATTTTAATTTTAACATTTTTAATTATTCTTTGCATAAAAAAATATAGCTATTGTTTACTATATGAATTTAAATATTATATTATCAATAATAAAAAAGAGATGACGGCGGTGAACAAGAGAGAGTGAGGGTATTAGAGAAAAATAAAGAAAGGAAGAAGGCAGCAGACTCAGGTATGGGGAGGAGTTTGTTAAAAAAAATTCATTTTTTGCAGGAGTGTCCTTGGTTTCTTAAAAATTTTCAATAACAATCGATATATGATTGGTATTTTATATATGACTGGTATTTTAAATACGGACAATACTGATTGATATTAGGTAAAACAAGCTAAAATAGTATTTGAACCTCGTCTGAAACATCCCATTTTATACTATTTTAGGTAAATATGGTATTTACCATCCGATACCAACCGATACGATACAAAATTTATTATAATGATTATAATACTATAACTTTATTAAATTGATCAAATTATAAACAAAACCGTATTTCAGCTTATTTTTATAATTTTAGAGAAAAGAAAAAAGTAAAGTTCACTCAGATTAATATTTTAATAAAACATATAAACCTATTATATATTAACATACATTATATTATTAAAATATTTAAATAATTGATAAATTTGTCTAATCATTTTAATAAATTTTTTATTAAAATCGAGTTATAATAGACAATATCATATGTTTAACACTTAATCATATAACAAAATAATTCAATAAAAGTGATTTTAAACCATAAGAATATTTTTTGAATTGAATAAAACGAAGATAGATCAAATTCTTTTATAATTTTAATTGGATCAAATCTCAAAATAGTTTAAAGATTAGACCAACTAATCCGATCTGGCTTTTTACAATGTATTAAATGACGAACTTGCCTACCATAAACATTTCATAAGGAATGAATAACCTCAAGTTTTCCTTCAAGCAAATCGGATAAGCACTTCCTTTCCAAACATATAAATTAACATCAACAGACAATATTATTTCGAATGTTGACAACCTAAACTTGACAGCTAAAACAGAACAACAACTGGGATCTGAGGTTTCTTTTCTCGTCTGTTTAATTTCACCTAGGCAAAAGGCTCTCGTGCTTCTAACGCAATCAAACAAAATCCCAGAAAGTCATAGAGAGTGGCCTTCAATGCTTAGCAGCACCTGGAATTCCTATCCCAATTCAGAACTTGTCAATCTTTCATATTTTAAGTCTTATCTTCTGTTAACAACAATGAAAGAAAGATCAGGATTTTCAACCATAATTCTTCTAAACCAAACATGTTTCAGTAGGAATCAAACATTCTGAATGTGATGATTGCAACTTGCAAAAGTGAGCATCTATAATGGACTTGCAAAGGAAAAGATAACCAAGAAGAAAAACAAAAGTAAGAGGAAGTTGTTTAAACTAATCTCATATGCACCACACGGAAAAGAATCAACCCATAAAATAGAAGCACAAAACACCAACCTAGGCGTAACTATATGCCTTTTTCTCATATAATATATAATATATGGAAAAAATTTAATCCGTTAAACAGAAGAAGCACAAAGTACAAGACCTAACTGCATCTGCCAGATGATATTGCTGCAAAGGACTCTTTCTTACATGTGTATCCAGTCTTTCCACAATTTTGAATTGTTAGGATATATTAACATGAAATCTAAATTAGTTAACATTAACCAGCATAAAAAAGATGTATGGCAAAATATCATGTCATTGCCAGTGGCAATGGCTCCCAAAAGAATTATGACAGAGAAGGATGAGAAGCTACGTCAATTAACCATCTTTCCCGCACCGAGGAATAGCAGAAAAATTCCAGTTCTTATATAAGTTCAGACATCAAAAAAGAAGCATGAAAGCAAGAATGAGATCAAAGAAACAGAACCCAGATGCATTTAACCAATCCAAGTTAAGATATAAAAAAAGAAGCAAGGAGGCACGTACCAATACAACCACACACAGAGCAAGCAAATACCCAAAGAACCAAAGAGAGATTAGGAGTGATGGTCGGTGACAGTGGCGGTGACGGCGTGAGGAAGACCTGAAATTAGGGAATTGGAAAATTTGTGATTGTGTAAGAGGTGACGGCGTGCACGGGACGGGAAAACACCCTGAGTCCCGACTCTCACCTCTTACACAATCTATTGATCAAGGCAATTGATTAAAATTGGAAAAAATTAATACCTGTGAAAAGCGACAGAAGATATTCTTTGCAGCAATTTGTAACCTCTCACCGATCAACAAACACGACAATTTCTGCAACAACACACTATTCGTGTTGGGCCCAGGTCCCGGATCCCCGATTTCAGAGGCGACCCCTCGGGTCACGCCAGCGACGGGCGCCCCAAAACGTCGAACCCGATCCCAACATCCATACAAATACATAATTCGATTCACACATATACTCATTCATGCAATTTTGCACACATTAAAACATAATTAAACAGCCCATAAATTAAGGGGTTCTATGCTATTACAGTCTGAGGGAAATTCAATAAATATTCTCAAATATGGCATAATACAAAATAAAGTTTAAATCCAAAATACATGAGTATGCTCCATGATGATATGCTGGGGGGCTAACCAAAATACTAACTTAATACAAAGCTCCTAACTAGCTTGAAGTTTCCGATGCCTTGCAAGATCAACGATCATCTCTTTCTGCACCTGAGGAGGGGAGAGTAATGGGGTGAGCTGGGAAGCTCAGTGGCATATACATTTATGGCCATTGGCAACGAGCCACACAATCAAGCAGTATGTACATATATATATACACATCAAGTCCAAATTCATCAAGCAATTCACATTCATATAAACATATTTCATGCAATTTCTGTTTCTCAACATAACAATTATCATGCATCATTTCTATCAAATCAATCATGAATGCACACAAATGGTTCGACAGTTTCGTAAAACGATCCGGATAAACTGAAGTTTATTCCGTAAACTATCTGAGTCCGATTTCTCAAGGATCTCGTTGCCTCAAGCGGGCAGCCAGGAGAAGGCTTTATGTTGACGTGCACGTGACTCCATCCGTAACTCTCTTACCCAAAAAAAAACACATAACCGTTCGTTTCATGCTCAAAGTCTTTTATCAATGCCATGCATAATCATAATCACAATGCATGTTCAATATTTCTCATATAATTCAATACGAGCAAGGTCACATAATGCAAGCAAGTATACATAAGGCAATTTGCCCATACACACAATAACCATAAACATATTACCCACCTAATATCGCTCGAGTATCCGACTCACTGGTGTCATTCCTCTTGCGATTAGGTCAGGTCGGCTTGGTTTCCTATAATAAACCAAGTTCTCATTCAATCAATATTCAAAGGAAAATATTCAAAAGCTTGAAAATCCAAAAGCAAAGCACTAAAAGTCTATATTTGACCTCTCCCTAAAATTCCAAACCCTTTGAGGCTAATTCCGAACTTCCCTTCTTCATAAAACTTGTAGCTCTTTATTTCTAGGTCACAACGAATCTGAAATCACCTCAATTGGACATCTACACCAAAAGATATGCTCCAAAAGACTAAACATTCTCGCTGGAAACAGGTGGCTGGTCGCGGCGTCGGATCACTCGCCGCGGCGCGCACGCGTGCATCGCGGCGTACTCTCGTCGCGGCGAACAAAATGCCACACGCCGTGACGTGCATACCTTAGCACGTCGCAACAAGCAAGCTGTCGCACGTCGCGACGTTCACGGCATTCTCGCACGTCGCGGCGAATAAACATTTATTCGTCGCGACGTTGCTTCCCTTTCTCGCACTCCGCGACGTGTTCATACGCACGTCGCGACGTGCGGATCTGGAGAACGACTCTGAAACCCGATTTCTAGCATTTTCCAAATTCAATCCCTTCCCAAACTCAAATGCAGCACATCTAAACTTTAGATCACGCCTTAAACTATATTTCTAACTCAATCAAACCTCAAAATCAGTCACAAATGCATCAACCCAAGAAATCTAACCATTTTTGCCCTAAAAACCCTAATCCTTCGATTCTGCTACATTCAACATTCTCTAGGTTTAAATCTAACCATAACAAGTTTGAAGGAAGCTAAACTTACCAAAAGTTGCTTCGAATCGGTCGGAAAACTCAAAGATCGAAAAAAAAACTATTCTCTCCTTCCTCTTCCTCTATCGACGGCAACTCTCCTCTTTCTCTTCTCTTCTTTCTTTCTTTTTTCTATTTTCTTTAACGTTTAACTCATACTTAAGTCTATGGGTAGGGAAAAGACCTATGTACCCCTCTTAGCAAAGCTTAAACCACTCTAACCTAAGTAACCTTCCCAAAAAGCCCTCATATAATTTCATCTTATAAGTTCCATTTAGACCACATTACACTCAAATAAACCTCAATTATTCCCTAATCCTCTCAATTTAATCAAACTAAGGCATAATCACATAATTAACACAATTCATGCTTAATGACATCATATATAAAAATTCGGGGTCTAACATTTCTCCCCCTCTTAAAAGAAATTTCGTCCTCGAAATTATTACCTGAGTCCTCAAAGAGATACGGATATTTCTCCTTCATGGCTTCCAATGGCTCCCAAGTAGCCTCCTCTACCGAATGGTTCCTCCACAGGAATTTGACTAACTGAACCGTCTTGTTCCTGAGAACCTTTTCCTTGGTATCCGAAATTTGCACTGGAAGCTCCTCATAGCTTAAATCATCCCTCAGCTGAACCTCACTAGTCTGAATGATATGAGAAGGATCCGATCTATACCTCCTCAACATAGACACATGGAAAATTTCATGAATCTGCGACAATTCCGAAGGTAACGCCAACCTATAGGCGAGTGGCCTAATCCTTTCAAGGATTTCATAAGGACCCACATACCTCGAACTCAACTTACCCTTCTTGCCAAATCTCATTACTCCTTTCCAGGGAGATGTCTTAAGAAATACCTTCTCATCGACTTCAAACTCCATCTCCTTTCGGTGTGCATCAATGTAACTCTTCATCCTATCCTGGGCTGCCTTAAGCTGCTGCTTAACCAGATTGACTTTCTCAACTGTCATCTGAATCAATTATGGTCCTTCCAATTGCCTCTCTCCTTCTTCATCCCAACAGATCAGAGTCCTACATCTCCGCCCATACAAAGCTTCATATGGAGCCATCTGAATACTCGAATGGTACGAATTATTATAAGCAAACTCGACCAATGGCAAATGTTCATCCCAAGCTCCTCGAAAGTCCATCACACAAGCCCTAAGCATTCCCTCAAGAGTCCGAATGGTCCTCTCAGATTGACCATCCGTTTGAGGGTGAAAAGCCGTACTAAAATTCAGCTTAGTACCTAAAACTTCCTGCAAACTTCCCCAAAACCTCGAAGTAAACCGAGGGTCTCTATCGGACACAATCGAATTCGAAATCCCATGCAATCTCACTATCTCATCGATATACTTCTTTGCTAGCACATGTAAAGAATCAGTCTGCTTAATCGCCAAAAAGTGGGCTAACTTCGTCAACCGATCCACAATAACCCAAATGGCATCATGCTTCCTACTGGTCCTAGGCAAACCCATCAGAAAATCCATAGTCACCCTTTTCCACTTCCATTCCGGAATGGACAATGGCCTCAACTTACCCGAAGGTGCCTGGTGTTCAGCTTTGACTTGCTGACACACTAGACATTTACTGACAAACTCCGCTACATCACTCTCCATGCCCTTCCACCAAAAATGCTCTCTCAAGTCTCTGTACATCCTGGTGCTACCGGGATGCATGGCGTAAGGCGCATTGTGTGCCTCGTCCATAATCTCATCTTTTACCTCCTGCACATCTGGGATACACAATCTGTTCCCCACTGTCATAAGCCCATCATCCCTCACTACTACTTCTGAAACTTTACCCTTCTGAATTTCATCTCTGAGCTTGCTCAAATCTGCATCTTGAATCTGCAACTCTCTAACTTTCTCCCTAAGTATCGGTCTCACTCAGAAGTTAGCTAGAAGGCAATCTGACTCCTCCTGCTTCAAGCTTATCTTAAGCTTGGCCATCTCTTCCAATAAAGGAAGATAAACCGATCGAACATGAGCAATCGAAGACTTCCTACTCAAAGCATCCGCCACTACATTGGCCTTGCCCGGATGATACTCAATCAACAAGTCATAGTCCTTAAGCAACTCAATCCACCTTCTCTACCTCAAATTCAATTCCTTCTGGCTCAGCAAGTACTTGAGACTCTTGTGATCGGTAAAGATCCTTGTCTGAACTCCATACAGATAATGCCTCCAAATCTTAAAAGCAAAGATCACAGCTGCTAACTCCAAATCATGCATCGGATAGTTCAACTCATAAGACTTCAACTACCTCGAAGCATAAGCAATTACCCTATCTCCCTGCATCAAAACACAACCAAGACCCTTCCTCGAAGCGTCACTATACACAATATAACCCTCATCACCCGATGGCAAAATCAAAATCGGAGCACTCGTCAATCTGTGCTTGAGCTCCTCAAAGCTCTTCTGGCACTCATCACTCTAGATAAACTTCTGATTCTTCCTCAACAACTTCTTCATCAGAGCAGTTATCATAGAGAATCCCTCCACAAATCTCCTGTAATAGCCTGCCAAACCCAGAAAACTCCTCACCTCTGCAACACTCTTCGGGGCTTCCCAATTCACCACAACTTCTATTTTCTTTGGATCCACATGCACTCCTTGCTCTGAGATCACATGTCCAAGAAATGAAACTTCTCTCAGCCAGAATTCGCATTTATCGAACTTGGCATACAACTCATTTCTCCTCAAAGTCTCCAAAGAAATCCTCAAATGCTCTTCATGTTGCTCATCACTCTTGGAATAAACCAATATATCATAAATAAAGACAATGATAAATTGGTCCAAGAATGGCTTAAAGACCCGATTCATCAAATCCATAAATGCTGCGGGTGCATTCGTCAATCCGAAGGGCATAACCAAAAACTCAAAATGTCCATACCGCGTCCTGAAAGCAGACTTTGACACATCCAACTCCCTAATCCTTAACTGATGATAACCCGATCTCAAGTCTATCTTAGAGAAGACTTTCGCCCCTTGCAATTAATCAAACAGATCATCAATGCGAGGAAGCGGATATCGGTTCTTTACCGTAACTTGATTCAACTTCCGGTAGTCCACACACATCCTCAACGATCCATCTTTCTTCTTCACAAAAAGAACCAGAGCTCCCCAAGGCGAAGAGCTCGGCCGAATATACCCCTTCTCCAACAACTCCTCTAACTGCTCCTTAAGCTCTTTCAATTCTGCCAGAGCCATTCGGTAAGGCAGAATTGAAATCGGCACTGAACCTGACAGAAGCTCAATGGGAAACTCAATTTCCCTAGCTGGCGGTAGTCCTAGCAATTTCTCGGGAAAGACGTCCGAGAATTCCCTGACTACTGGAATATTCTCCAGCTTCCCTCTATCTACTTTGGAATCTACCACATAAGCCAAAAATGCCTCACACCCCTTACTCATCATCTTCTCTGCTGTCAAGGCTGAAACAATTCGGGGCGGACTTGCTTTCCTGTCCCCCACAAACACCACTCTCTTGCCGCTATCCAATTCAAATTCCACTGTCATCTGCTTACAATCCAAACGGGCATTGTACATTTCTAATGTGTCCATACCCAATATCACATCCAATCCTCCCATCTTTAGTGGCATTAAATCAACCACTAGAAGTTCTCCACTAATACATAGCTCACAGCCTCTATACACTTGACTAATCACAATGTACTAGCCGATTGGAGTACTCACCATCAGCGGAGTATCCAATGGGCTCACAATCCTATCACACACAAGTCTACTCGACGAAACAAACGAGTGAGTAGAACCTGGATCAATCAAAACAAGCACATCATCAAGAATAATCTAGCCATACCGGTGACAACATCCGAGTGGCCTCTGATCCTCCCGAATCATTCATAACACTCTAGCCGGTGCCTGCCCTCTTGGTCTCCCCGGAAGATTCACCCTCTTGGCTGCATCTGAACTGCCCACTTCTGTTGCAGTCCTCTGCCCCATGGTCTCTGTCCTCCTCAGAGCTTGCATCTGACTCCTCTCTTGTCGTGGAGGTTGAGGACACTCTCTGGCAATGTGTCCCTTCTCTCCACAGTTAAAGCAAGCTCCTGTCAATCTGTAGCACTCTCTTCTATGAGATCTCCCACAGTGCTCACACTTCGGAACGAAAGATCTATCTCCATCTCCCCTTCTACTGCCGCCCACCGTGGAGGCTTGGTGAGAAACAGTAGAAGTCCTCATCGGCTCAGTCACCGCACCACCGCTCCTCTCCTCTCGATCGAATCGGGAAAACTCCGCACTCACGTTCGCATAGGAATACTAGTTCTGCCTCCCCTCTTAAACTGCTCTCTGCCCTTTCTCTTCTTGTTCACCGCACTCTTGATATTCTCGATATTTTCAACCCTCAAAGCTGCCTCGACCAACTGCTGAAAATCACAGAAATTCTGCACTATCACTTTCTCTTTGATAGCCAAATGCAGACCGACTCAAACCGGCAACATCTATCAGCCTCACTCAGCATCAGATCTGAAGCATACCTCGCCAACTGCGTGAACTGATGCTCATACTCACTCACTGACATCTCCCTCTGAGTAAGACTAAGAAACTCCCTCTGCTTTTGCTGGATATACACCTCAGACATATATTTCTTCCTGAAAGCAGCAAGGAAGTCCTGTTATGCCAATCCTACTAGCCTCATCTGACTCCCTGGCACAGTCTCCCACCAATGCAGAGCGTCTCCCTGAAGCAAACTGGCAGCATAAATGACTCTCTCGTCATCCTCACACTCCATCTGATCCAGCACTCTCTCAGTCTTTCTCAACCAAGTCTCGGCTTCTTCAGGATCTGATGTCCCAAAGAAATCGGCGCCCATACTTCCTCAACCTATCAAACCGCTCTCCCTTCGAAATGGGTCAAGGTAGGTCGTGGCATCCACCCATAGCCTAAACAAACACTTGGGTGAACGCCTGAAATAACCTCGGATCCAATGGAGGCACTTGCTCCTCGCTAAATCTGGTGACTCGAAGTTCATGATTTTAACGGGCTCACTACTTCTAGCCCTACGAAGCCTCAAAGATTTCGGGCCTCTTGATTCATGTAAGTGTAAGTCGACTTGTACCATGTGTAAGTCGACTTATGCTTGAATCGATCGATAAGTCGCCTTGTTCACCAAAGGTAAGTCGACTTATGGATGTCCAAGATCGTTAGATTGTTAGAGTAGTGCCCTAAAGGCAATCCCTTTAGCTGCTTTTATTCAAAGTCGTGTACATACTTTATGAATAAATAAAGAAAGACATATTTCATTAATTTGATATTCATGAACAAAGTGTTTATGAATTGATTGGATCTTTAATCGAATTAATGAAGTCCATGATATATGACATAGCATGAAGGAAATTATGATGTGATCATACTATCGAGATTCCTATCATGTGCAATTATGTCAAGATTCAAATTTTCCCTAGTCATAGGATTAATGAGATCGACATCATTAATCCGGTTAGACTAGCACATGTCATATTCCTCGATTGGATCAGCAAAGGATCTCGTAAACCGTAAATATGAGATATTTAGAGTTGACATGTGGATGCTTACTAGCGGTAGTAAGTACATTGATGACCCGCCATGAGATCATCACATGGATATCTTCTTCTAGTGTCGTTGATAATCTCATCATAACAATGGTGCAAGTATCCTTAGACTCGAGGTACTCAAGGATATCTTGATACCGATTCGTGCTTTGACTCCATTCCTTGTTGCCTTCTAGAGGTCGCCATAGGGTGGTGCTTGGAGTGCACTTGAGGTATTCAAGGCAATTGAGTAGCCAATAAAGGATTCACCACTTCGGATTAGCGTAAGAGATATCCACGGCCTCTTGTCGGATCATTACTGTCAGTCACAAGAATATGTCATGAAGAGTGTCCTCATTGACATATGGAGTAATGAGTCCAGGACTAGAACTAATTTCACTGGGCTAGACTCGGCCTAGTGAGAGTTGACACTTTGACCATACTCATAACCAAGTGGGGTATAGGATGGTGAAAGGACTAATTGCACCAGAATTGTCATGGAAGGGTTCGTGATCCGTTCGTGATGAATTCATCAAACCGATTACTTTCCGGTCAATTGGGGTCATGATGTGTTGCTAGACGCCGCCATGACTTGCTTCGATTAATTGTTAATCTCTGGCACAACATAACCGGAACCCAAAGGTCACACGATAAGAGTGATTCAGAGAATCAGAAATAGTAATTGGACAGAGTTCCAATTATGGAGAGCATTAGGATTAAATGGATCCCGATGAGATCGGGATTTGTCCCGATGAGATCGCGACATCAATATTGCTAAGAAAGGTCTCCGCGTTTTGCATCGGGGCCCAAAGAGTTAAGAGACCCACCCCAGCTTGGACTGGACCTTAGCAATTATATTCTAATTAATTAATTAAGTAAATTAATTAATTAATTATTATATTTATTAAGCATGTGGACGTTGGACTTGGTAAGGAGGATGAGATATTTGACTTTTCAACCTTATTAGTTTAATGCTTTAATAAATGAATGGTCAGAAGGCTCACACTTGGCTTAATCTTATGCTAGTATTTTTAATTGTTAAAATCAACATAAGAAGGCTTTACGGAGGGGTGTTGCCGAAGGTTAATGCTTGGGTTTGAAGAAGTGGAAGTTTCCTTAAGAGTTAAGGTTAAAAGCTTTGAAAAGTTCATCTTTCTTCTTCTTCCTAAGGCAACCATCGATTTCTCTCTTCCTCCAAGCAAGTGTTCAGCGTCAATCCAAGCTCTCTAGAGGACAAAGGTAAGGTCTAGCAGCCTTTAATTTGTTCTAGCTATTCCCGGGTTAAAGAGGTTTGTCCCGGTTAGGTTTTCTGATCTCTGCGTGGATACCTTTAGAGATAGTCTCTATTGGCTATTTAGGTTTGAGTCTTCATACCGACACATAGATCCTGGCCTTCGGGAAGGTCCCGGCGACAAAAATTTTTTATTTTCCGCACCTTGAACATGTGATGTACATCCCGGGATTTTCCTACAGTGGTATCAGAGCCACTTGTGTCGTGTATGAAGCTAAAACCCTAGCTAGATCGGAAGCCCTATGTGAATTTGACGTTGATGCATGTGTGCTGTCCCAATTTCGATTCTGTATAGGGATATATTTTTCGAAATTTTTCTGCCCATAATTGTTCATAACATGTTATAGAATATGTCTGTGAAAGATGAGAATTTATCGATTTGATTTGATATAGTTTTGCTAATTTATTCCCTAAGGTTCTAGATGCTGTTTTGTGACACATTCTGTGAACAGGCATGTGTATAAATTCGATAATAAATTCTAGAAAAAACATTTTTCGGATTTGCCTTCACCAACATGTCCCTAAGATGTTTGTGAATGTCTATGTGGATGTAAAAGTGTTTTCAAGGTTATTTGCTATTTATTCACGAATTTATTCTATGCTGTTGGGAATAGCTGTGTTGATGAACACAGATTTTGAATCGGTTTTGTTGCTTAGGTTGACTGAGTTTTTGATGGCTATAAATCCTAACAAAATTCATGAAGCATGTTCTGAACATGTAGTAAGATTTGTAATGTTCCCAGAATTTATTGAAATTGTTTCAATGATTATTTTGAGCAAAAGGTAGAACTTGGCAGTTTTGTGAAAATTGCTGGGACTGTTTTGCTTGGCATAATTGAATGTGTTTTTTTCAGTTCCAATGCCTTGGACCATTTTTAATGTGATTGAAAATGTGTTATCTTGATGTTGTATTCTTGCCAAACTGAATTGCTTGAAATTGGTTTTCCAAGATTTTTCGGATGCCGAATAGGTCACATTAGCGTCTCGTTAGTGTATTTCATTATCTTGCTTGTTTTGGCCGTCATAATTTTTGTGGCTTGTGCCAAGTAATTTTGATAACGATAGACTAGCTTGAGATGCTTAGGTGATAATTTGGTGTTCCTAAATTGTTTGGATATCTTTGAGTAATGACTCGGTTTTAAGCTTTTCATATATGGTTCGATCAGATATGGCAAACATGAAACAATGAAGTGTTCATTGGTACATCAAATTAACAAGATATTACCTAAGGTATGTTGGTATTGTGAATTGGGATTACATGGATTGAGGAATTAGCCGATTAGAAAGTATAGCAATTCTTGCTGGATAAGTCGACTTGTATTGTACATACGTCGACTTGTTCTAGTATTGCCATAAGGCGACTTGTATCGTATAAGTCGACTTGTGTGTAAGCAAAGATAAGGCGACTTGCATTACGATGTAAGGCGACTTATGACATGCTCGAGTTGGATGATGGATGATTATAAGGATTGATTCAATTTGATTGATGAAACCTAAATCATTTCATATAGTCCCAATGACTATAATCCTTCACTTGAGTCTAGAGTTCAAATCCCTCCTCGGAATATGAAAACTAACGCCTTCCATTAATATAGTAAGAACCAGAGTTCTTCTAGGGTTGGGTTGTTGAGCTAACCTCAAGCTCACTCTATACGAATATGTTCGAACCATGAAAATGAGATTTTCGGATTAATGGGTCGGTTTTCCTATAAGCGTTGATTTGTTGAGCTAACCTCAAGGTCAACGTGGACAGAGGCAAAATTGGGTAGTGTACATCAGATGTATGCGCATCAAAGAGTTGATAACCCAATGTAAGTGCACACATCAACAAGTTGATAGCACTGGACGATAGTTGTGTCTAAGATGTAATTGGTATGTCTGATACCTCCCGAGACATAAGGTGGCTTGTTGAGCTAACCTCAAGGTCATTCTTAATGTCGGTTATCGATGATGCAATTGGTATGACCGATACCTATCGATTGACCTAAGTTATGGCTTGTTGGGTAAACCCAAGGTCACTCTTAGCAATGTCGGATATCGACCCACTAGACATTATGTCATATTGTTTCTTTGGATTCAGAAGAGGGTTATGGATTCTAGGAAACTAGTGGGAGCCATATGCATGTCATGCAAGTCCTTATGATCATGCAGCATTTCTATTCTAGCATTCTTTCTCTCTATCGCGCTTAGGTTGATTGAAGAAGTCTTTCAGTGTGAATTTTCGCTCCCTATTCGGACCAAATTTTCTTGATTACGAGGAATCGAGAATTGTTCTCGATCCGAGGAACTGAGGATACGCCCTAGATGTTCCACTTCCAGATGCACTGTTGTCGATGCTTCTGATGAGGATCGAAAGCATATCGTAAGCATCTAAAGGGCGATGATATGGATACTTGCATTATGCTTGCCTCGATGTCACCAGAGCTGCGAAGTAAAGACGAGTCTATGGATGCTCACACTATAGTATTTCATCTTAGGAGTTGTTTGATGAGTAAGCTCGATGCGAAAGGTTCGAGACCTCAAGGCTTCTCTTCACCATTAAAGATGGCTCCAGGGACATCTCGCTGTCCAGATGCCCTCAAGATGAATGGCTATATAGAGATTGGCTGTCTTAGGATTTGTAATGGATTATGAGTTAAGTATAGACTTAATTTGGTTGGATTGTCGACGATTATTCACGTTCGTGTTAAACTATCGATGAACCAAATATCCACAACAATTCTGGTGATCAATCTGCTCAAGACGATTGAGAAAAGCTATCAAGAAGGATAGCAAGCAAGTGTAGTGGTGGATGCTTCTTCTTCCGGTCCTAAGAAGAAAAGGCCAAGAAACCAAATGGAAGTGCCATCAAGGAAAAACCAAAGAAATCGCCCCAAAAGGATTTTGCTTCCATTGTCAGGCAAGACCGCCACTAGAGGCTAAACCGTAAAGTCTATCTCGAGTTCTCAAGCGAAGAAGGCATCAGATGCCCCTACTCCTTCAAATATGTTTGTCATTGAGGTTAATCTGTTTCGATCAAAACATATGGGTATTTGATACGGTTGTGGCTCATACATATGAAATGATATGCAGGCTTCAGGGACGATGATACTCATAAAAGAGAACTAGACCTTCGTGTAGGTAATGCAAGAAGAGTTGCTACATTAGCCGTAGACACTTATGTCTTGTCACTTCCTAGTGGGCTTGTATTCAAATTGGATGATTGTCATTTTGTACCTGTTTTAACAAAGAACATATTGTCTGTTTCTTGTTTCAATAGAGCTGGTTTCCATTGGACTTTTAGTGGCAATGGTTGTTCTATTAGTTCGAATGGAATGCTCTATGCTACTGGTACATTATGCAATGGAATTGACATATTAGATATGTCATATCCAGTGTTGAATGTCAATGACGCGAAAAGACATAATCGAGATAATTTAAAATCAACTTACTTATGGCATTGTCGATTGGCCATATAAATGAGACACGCATCGCTAAGCTCCATAAGAGTGGCAATTTAGGGTCATTTGATTATGAATCATATGACACATGCTAATCTTGTTTATTAGGCAAGATGACCAAGTTATCCTTTAAGGAAAGGGAAAACGAGTGAATGGAATATTAGACCGATACATTTGGATGTATGTGGTCCGATGTCCATCCATGCCGAAGTGGTTGTCTTTACTTCATTACTTTTATCGGTGATTATTCACGATATGGGTACCAGATTCGATGAGATACAAATCAAGCGTTTGAAAAGTTCAAATAATTCGAAATGAAGTAGAAAACTAACTTGGTAAAAGTATGAATACATTACGATCGATCGTGGTGGAAATTGCTTAGACCAACAGTTTTGGATTATCTCGTAGATAATGGGATTTTATCTCAAGACACTCCACCTTGCACGCCGCAAAGACAATGGTGTGGTTGAAAGGAGATATCGAACCTTGTTAGACATGGTGCGATTAATGATAGGTTTTGCGCGATTTTTGGGGGTATGCGCCGAGACAAATTGCTTACTTGTTAAATGAGTTCCATTAAAGACGCTTGATGTTACTCCATATGAGATGTGGACTAACTGAAAGCCCTATCTTTCTCGGCTGAAAGTTTGGGGTTATCCTTATGTGAAGCGGACACGATTAGCTTGATGCAAAGTCCGATAAGTGTTTGTTCGTAGGATATCGTGGGATATCAATTCTACTTCTTGAGGAACAAAAGTTGTTTGTTTTAAAGCATGCTGTTTTCTTAGAAAGAATTTCTTTTACAAGAGGACAAGTGGGAGCAAAGTTGAGCTTGAAGAAGTTCAAGATGCTCGAACAAACGCAGATCAATGCTCGAACTCTACAATCAGAACTCATATGTATGAGGTAACGATTCAACCTTCTATTACACAAGAATTTCGAGGTCACGAGGATACGCCTGTTCTCGAGAGATATGGATTTCGTGGGGAACAGAATGACGATTGCTCATACGAGATGATGAGCCTACTACCTATGAAGAGGTTCGAAAAGTTCGAGTCTGAAAATGGCTTTGTGCCATGAAATCGAATGGATTCCATGTATGAAAACCAAGTATGGACTTTGGTTGTTGCACCAAGGAATAAAGCCCAAAGGGTACATGGGTTTTCAAGAAGAAAACCGACATGGATGGTAATGTGATTATTTATAAAGCAAGGCTTGTGGCCAAAGGATTAAATCGAGACAAGGAGTTGACTATGACGAGACCTTCAAACCCATATCAATGCTTAAATCCATTAAGATACTCCTAGCCATTGTCACTCATTATGATTATGAGATATGGCAAATGGATGTGAAGACAGCTTTCCTGAATGGAAATCTTCCTGATGATGTGTATATGACACAACCAGAGGACTTCACCTCCTATGATGGCGAAATGGTATGCAAGCTTCAGAAATCCATGTATGGATTGAAGCAAGCATTCAGGAGTTGGAATATCCGTTTTGATGAGATACTCAAAGAGTTTGGTTTCTCACAAAATTCGGATGTACATTGTATGTATAAGAAGGTTCATGGGACTGCAATCGTATTCCTTGTGTTATAAGTAGATGACATATTAATACTAAGAAAACGATGTCTCTATGCTACAATCAGTTAAGATTTGGTTGTCCAAATATTTTGCCATGAAAGACCTTTGTGACGCAACTTATATCCTTTGGATAAAGATTTATAGAGATAGATCAAAGAGATTGCTTGGTCTTTCACAATCAACGACATAGATAAGATGCTAAAGAGGTTTAGCATGGAACAATGTTATGACGAGACCCGATGTATCATATGCTCTAAGTGTTACGAGCGATACCAATCGGATCTTGGTGAGGGTCATGGGTGGTGTCAAGAATATCCTCAAGTACTTGCGCGAAGCACTAAGGATGTTTTCTTGACATATGGAGATGAAAATCTCCAAGTGAGCGGGCATACAAATGCCAGTTTTAATCTGATAAGGATGATTCTGAATCACGATCAGGTTATATACATTCACACTGAACGGCCTGGCGGTCAGTTGGAAAGAGTTCCAATCAAGAGAGGACTGCTGATTCAACAACCGAGGCAGAGTACATTGCCGCATCGATCTGACAAAGGCGGTTTGGATCAAGAAGTTCATTTCTGAACTTGATTTGGTTCCTAGCTGTGATGGGCCCATAAGGTTGTATTGTGATACAATGGGGCTAGTGCGCAGGCAAAGGAACCAAGGTCTCATCAACGATCCGAACACGTACTCCGTCGATTCCATCTGATTCGGCAGATCATCGATCGACGTGATGTCCTAATAGAGAGAATTCCCATAAAGCAAAGTGTTGTTAATCTGTTGACAAAGCCATAGTCACAGAAGAATTGTGATTCTCATGGACGCGCTTTTGATATAAGATACCAAGGCGATTAGCTTTAGGTCAAGTGGGAGATTTGTAAGTGTAAATCGACTTGTACCATGTGTAAGTCGACTTATGCTTGATCGGTACTGATAAGTCGCCTTGTTCACCAGTGTAAGTCGACTTATGGATGTCCAGTACCGTTAGATTGTTAGAGTAGTGCCCTAAAGGCAATCCCTTTAGCGCTTTTATTCAAAGTCGGTATGCAGACTTTATGAATAAATAAAGAAAGACATATTTCATTAATTTGATATTCATGAGCAAAGTGTTTATGAATTGATTGGATCTTTAATCAATTAATGAAGTCCATGATATATGACATAGCATGAAGGAAATTATGATGTGATCATACTATCGAGATTCCTATCATGTGCAATTATGTCAAGATTCAAATTTTCCTAGTCATAGGATTAATGAGACCGACATCATTAATCCGGTTAGACTAGCACATGTCATATTCCTTGATTGGATCAGCGGTGGATCTCGTAAGCGTAAATATGAGATATTTAGAGTTGACATGTGGATGCTTACTAGCGGTAGTAAGTACATTGGATGACCTGCTATGAGATCATCACATGGATATCTTCTTCTAGTGTCAGTGATAATCTCATCATAACAATGGTGCAAGTATCCTTAGACTTGAGGTACTCAAGGATATCTTGGATACTAATTCTGTGCTTTGACTCCATTCCTTGTTGCCTTCTAGAGGTCGCTCATAGGGTGGTGCTTGGGTACAGCTTGAGGTATTCGAAGGTAATTGAGTAGCCAATAAAGGATTCACCACTTCTGGATTAGCAGAAGAGATATCCATGGCCTCTTGTCGGGATCATTACTTGTCAGGCTGGCCAGCAAATATGTCATGAAGAGTGTCCTCATTGACATATGGAGTAATGAGTCCTAGGACGAGAACTAATTTCACTTGGGCTAGACTCAGTCTAGTGAGAGTTGACACTTTGACCATACTCATAACCAAGTGGGGTATAGGATGGTGAAAGGACGAATTGCACGGTAATTATTCATGGAAGGGTTCGTGATCCGTTCGTGATGAATTCATCAAACCGATTACTTTCGGTCAATTGGGGTCATGATGTGTTGCTAGACGCCGCTCATGACTTGCTCAGATTAATTGTTAATCTCGGTGGCCAACATAACCGGAACCTAAAGGGTCACACGATAAGAGTGATTCAGAGAATCGTAAAATAGTAATTAGACGAGTTCTAATTATGGAGAGCATTAGGATTAAATGGATCTGATGAGATGGGATATGTCCCGATGAGATCGCGACATCGATATTGTTAAGAAAGGTCTCCGGAGCGTTTTGCATCAGGGCCCGAGAGGGCCGTAGGACCAACCCAGATTAGACTAGACCTTAGTAATTATATTCTAATTAATTAATTAAGTAAATTAATTAATTAATTATTATATTTATTAAGCATGTGGACGTTGGACTTGGTAAGGAGGATGAGATATTTGACTTTTCAACCTTATTAGTTTAATGCTTTAATAAATGAATGGTTGTAAGGCTCACACTTGGCTTAATCTTATGCTAGTATTTTTAATTGTTAAAATCAACATAAGAAGGCTTTCGGAGGGTGTTGTCAAGGTTAATGCTTGGGTTTGAAGAAGTGGAAGTTTCCTTAAGAGTTAAGGTTAAAAGCTTTGAAAAGTTCATCTTTCTTCTTCTTCCTAAGGCAACCATCGATTTCTCTCTTCCTCCAAGCAAGTGTTCACGTCAATCCAAGCTCTCTAGAGGACAAAGGTAAGGTCTAGCAGCCTTTAATTTGTTCTAGCTATTCCGGGTCAAAGGGTTTGTCCCAGATTAGGTTTTTCGATCTCTCGTGGATACCTTTAGAGATAGTCTCTATTGGCTATTTAGGTTTGAGTCTTCATACCGACACATAGATCCTGGCCTTCGGGAAGGTCCCGGTGACAAAAATTTTTTATTTTCCGCACCTTGAACATGTGATGTACATCCCGGGATTTTCCTACAACTCATCAGTCCTCTCCTCCCTAGTCGGAGAGTCAGGTGCAGCAGATCCTTGCAAAACTCCTCGTGTCCTTCTACGAGGTAGCATCGTAATCCTTCAAATGGAAACACTAAAGATTAACTATAGGTCAATCTACATGTATGCATGATATGCATGTCACTTAATCAATGCAACAATTAATCATAGATCACACCATTCATCCTACTATGTAGTCTAAGCCAAGGACACTGAACCTGGCTTTGATACCAAACATGTTGGGCCGGATCTCCGATTCCCGAGGCGGACCCTCGGGTCACGCCAGCGACGGGCACCCCAAAACGTCAGACCCGATCCCAACATCCATACAAATACATAATTCGATTCACACATATACTCATTCATGCAATTTCGCACACATTAAAACATAATTAAACAGCCCATAAATTAAGGGGCTCCATGCTATTACAGTCTGAGGGAAATTCAACAAATATTCTCAAATATGGCATAATACAAAATAAAGTTTAAATCCAAAATACATGAGTATGCTCCATGATGATATGCTGGCGGGCTAACCAAAATACTAACTTAATACAAAGCTCTTAACTAGCTTGAAGTTTTCGATGCCTTGCAAGATCAACGATCATCTCTTTCTGCACCTGAGGAGGGGAGAGTAATGGGGTGAGCTGCGAAGCTCAGTGACATATACATTTATGGCCATTGGCAACGAGTCACACAATCAAGCAGTATGTACATATATATATACACATCAAGTCCAAATTCATCAAGCAATTCACATTCATATAAAAATATGTCATGCAATTTCTGTTTATCAACATAACAATTATCATGCATCATTTCTATCAAATCAATCATGAATGCACACAAATGGTTCGACAGTTTCGTAAAACGATCCGGATAAACTGAAGTTTATTTCCGTAAACTATCCGAGTCTGATTTCTCAAGGATCTCGTTGCCTTAAGCGGGCAGCCGGGAGAAGGTTTTATGTCGACGTGCACGTGACTCCATCCGTAACTCTCTTACCCAAACAAAACACATAACCATTCGTTTCATGCTCAAAGCATTTTATCAAAGCTTTCAAAATTCTCATTCTTTTCATTCTTGCAAAATGCCATAAGGCCTATCAATGCCATGCATAATCATAATCACATTGCATGTTCAATATTTCTCATATAATTCAATACGAGCAAGGTCACATAATGCAAGCAAGCATACATAAGGCAATTTGCCCATACACACAATAACCATAAACATATTACCCACCTAATATCGCTCGAGTATCCGACTCACTGATGTCCTTCCTCTTACGATTGGGTCAGGTCAACTTGGTTTCCTATAATAAACCAAGTTCTCATTCAATCAATATTCAAAGGAAAATATTCAAAAGCTTGAAAATCCAAAAGGCAAAGCACTAAAAGTCTATATTTGACCTCCCCCTAAAATTCCGAACCCTTTGAGGCTAATTCCGAACTTCCCTTCTTTATAAAACTTGTAACCCTTTATTTCTAGGTCACAACGAATCTGAAATCACCTCAATTGGACATCTACACCAAAAGATATGCCCCAAAAGACTAAACATTCTATTTGAAGCAGGGGCTCGCCGCAGCACGTCGGATCACTTTCAAGGCCAAGACGCGTGTCGTCGTGGCGTGTATACACCGCGGCGTACTCTCGTTGCGGCGAACAAAATGCCACACGTCGCGACGTGCATACCTTCGCACGTCGCAACAAGCAAGCTGTCGCACGTCGCGACGTTCACGGCATTCTCGCACGTCGCGGCGAATAAACATTTATTCATCGCGACGTTGCTTCCCTTTCTCGCATGCCGCGGCGTGTTCACACGCACGTCGCGACGTGCGGGTCTGGAGAACGACTCCGAAACTCAATTTTCAGCATTTTCCAAATTCAATCCCTTCCCAAACTCAAATGCAGCACATTTAAACTTTAGATCACGCCTTAAACTATATTTCTAACTCAATCAAACCTCAAAATCACCACAAATGCATCAACCCAAGAAATCTAACCATTTTGCCCTAAAACCCTAATCCTTCGATTACTGCTACATTCAACATTCTCTAGGTTTAAATCTAACCATAACAAGTTTGAAGGAAGCTAAAATTACCAGAAGTTGCTTCGAATCGGTCGGAAAACTCAAAGATCGAAAAAAAAACCTATTCTCTCCTTCCTTTTCCTCTATCGACGGCAACTCTCCTCTTTCTCTTCTTTTCTTTCTTTCTTTCTTCTATTTTCTTTAACGCTTTTCTCATACTTAAGTCTATGGGTAGGGAAAAGACCTATGTACCCCTCTTAGCAAAGCTTAAACCACTCTAACCTAAGTAACCTTCCCAAAAAGCCCTCATATAATTTCATCTTATAAGTTCCATTTAGACCACATTACACTCAAATAAACCTCAATTATTCCCTAATCCTCTCAATTTAATCAAACTAAGGCATAATCACATAATTAACACAATTCATGCTTAATGACATCATAAAAAAAATTCGGGGTCTAATAATTCGCAAAGGTAATACAAATTGTTCTCAACGGTTAAACCTCTATCAAGATGAAGAGAATGTAGGAAGCAGCGACATTTACAAGAAAATAACAGAAAAAAAAACTAACCTGATTTCGAAAAATAGATCTCGAGTCTTGGGGAAGATGAATCGCAGATTACGTGCGGTTATCTGATCTTTTAAAAAAAACCCAAACCCCCATAACAAGAAGACGTCAACTAAAATGAAATGCACATTGTCGATTCGAAGAACAAATCGCAGAACAACGCAAAATGATGACCTAACGGGAAGGCGAGAGCTTTGTCCAGTGGCGAACATCTTCGGCAAACGACTCCAACCGGACGATGGAGAAGACTGCAGCGACGAGACAAGAGCAGAACACCAATGGGATGAGCGTGGGAGACAGACGAGAGGGGTAACGTTGGCTAAGCAATGATTTTCATCCGGCGACAAGAGACTCCGCGTTTTTGTCTTTCATTAAAACGGTAAACAGGATTTCTTTGTCTCTGTCTATCAGAGACAGAGGACAAAATCTTGGAGGCGGAAACCAAATGGTTATGATGGACAGGATTTGTTTGTCTTATTATCTGTCCCCATGTATGGG